>SSNS01000063.1:762517-820017 GCA_006937985.1 Aphyosemion australe
ACTGCACTTTGTTTTTTAACGTTATTCACCTGTTTTGAACCACTCTTGGCTCAATAAGAATTATTTTGGTGATTAGACATGATGCGAGAAAACTTTGATGGGTTGACCCGATACGGCAAAAATATCATATCATCGTTTTTTTTGTTTGTGTAGTAAAAATATAATCTTGCTTTTGATCATAATTTACATTTTTTAACTTTATTTGTTGTTTGTTACAAATGTCCAAGTTACTGAGCAATTCAGAGACACTCAGCTTCTGAAAACGCTGCCTTAAAGCTAAAACAAAACTAAATAATGTTTCTGACAAGATTTTAATCAATTTATGCAATTTAGCAACGGCTAATGTAGCACATCCCTCCTACAAACAGCAAAACACTGAGGAAATACTTAATTTAAAAAGATTAATTAATGTTATTAATTATCCACATTTCATCACTGGCAGCAAAATACCTTGTAAACAATTATTCTTAGTGATTTCCAACCCTTATTGTAACAAGAAGCAACAGTGTTAGCGTTAGCTGCGTTATGCTAACAGGTGCTCATAATGCTAATGTATTTCCATAAATGGTTTGAAGTCTTGTAAACAGAATAAAGCTAGAAAATCATTAAAAGAACATGTTTTTATTGTTCTAAATGTTGTTTCATGAAACCACAGCACTGATCAGGCTTAGGGTGTGTCACATTTAAAAGGGTCCGGGCGGAAACACGTCATCGTAAGCCCCGACCACACTATGCGTGTTTACGTTTTTTGTGCGTTGCACGGGACTGCTTGTGTCACGCTGTGAGGACTCCAGAGGTGGCACACTTTACGGTCTAAGATTTCAGTTAACCAAACGGCACGACGTCTCACTCTAGCAGGACGCGCTAACGTCAGGAGCGCATCCCCTGAAAAGCATACGTCACTAAAATCCGACAGCTAACCAAAACAACAATGCTGAAAAGAGAAACAAGCGCTGCCGTTTATTAGACTCTGAACCAAACACCAAAAAGGAGTGGTCCACATGTTCCTGCATGTAGCTCTGTTGCTAATTCTACTCTCGTCACTAGCTGTTCGCGTCACTCCCTGGGTGTATTTTCATTGGTCGATTGCAGACAGGAGTCGTAGGTTTTCAAGCAGTGCTTGAAGACTGTTGGAGGCTGTTTTTGGTTGTGAGGGTGCTCATTAAGCCATCGCTGAGACGGTAACACTGGACTTGCAAGTCATCCTCACGTTCGCCGTTGTTGTCACAATTTTGTTCACGATGAGAGATTTGTCTAGAACGGCCAAAAATCGCACAGTGTGGTCCGGGCTTTAAAGATGAGAGGTAAAACAGTTTCGTAGAAATCCTTCAGATCTAACTTCATCGTAGCACCAAACCCTAATAGCAGCTAATTTTCTAATCACGTCTGACTGAACGGGCTACCTTAGCTTTATGGTTTGTACCTTTTCAGTTTCTCTAAACATTGATTCCATAAAGAAATGTTGGAAAAATGAACTATAAAGATGAAATAAGTGACTCAGTCTTTCGTTAAAGATTTGAACGTTGTTAAAAACCAATTGTTGGTGCAACAATGAGAGTAAAACTAGCGTTGTGTTGTTGTTGAGCTCTGGCGGAGTCATCCTAGTGGCCATCATCTGTTTTTGAGTTCTCCTGCATTAGCTTTACCCCTGAATCTGTCTGCTGTTCAAACACAGTCAGAGATTTTGTTCTTTTTTGTCTTTGATCTCGAGAACTTAGATGTCGATAGCTTGGGTTTTGTATTTCTCTTACAAACCACATCTGTACATCACATAAAGGTTTATCTTTGCCTTCCGTCTCGGTGAGAAACAGATCTGTGACGTTCGCCTTGTTGTTTGCTGCAGAATTTGTTGTTACGTTCATTCTTAGAGTGACTTTCATGCTCTAGTCCCAGAGTAAAAGAGAAGAATAGATTTTTACTGAACTTTGTCTGATTCTACCGTGATAGCTAGCACTCCTAGCCTAGCTATATTTGTTTACATGTTGCCCGACAAACTAAAACACCAGTGTGCGGCCATGTTGAAGGGGCAAACCCATTTTCTCTGCAGGTAAACCTGAGTTTAGAGGAAATATGTGACGTTGATGCCTAAAAACTTGCTTTCTAAAATCATTTAGCATCTCTTTTAATAGTCCGACTGATGAAACTAGATAAACTGGCGCACGTTTCTGTGCAGCTGGCTGGTGGTGATCAGTAAACAGCATTAATACATCTCTGATATAACAGAAATAACCTTATATGCAGATGACATTCTGGTGTTTATTGACATATTTTCCAGTTTTTCCTGGCATTTCTCTCAATCACATTCTTATGTCAGGTCACTTCCTGTTTCTGTCGTATCCGAGAGGTCGTGAACTCCCAGCAGGCTTCCGTACATCCAGCAGTGAGGCCTGCAGATGTATTCCAGAGCCGGAGGCTGATAAACTCGGCGTGCGTGAGAGGGCGTGCTCGCGTGTCAGTCTCCGGGGTGTCATGGCCGTCCTTTATCAGTGCCTCTGGTCCGCCATGCTTCCCCGTGCACCGGGCAGCGAGCTGAGGGCGAGGCGGGCCAGGCTCTCAGCCCCGTGACTCTCTTGTGATTCGGCAGACATTTTGATAGGAAGCAGCTTGGAGTGATAAGGGCTGTGTTCGACTGGGATGTGTTGAGGGGGTTTAGCGGAGGTGTGGGCTGCTGTTACTCTGTATCCATCGTGTTGTTTGGAGTGGGCGGAGGGCTGATTCTGATATGACAAATTCCATCCAGGTCACAGCGTTGTTGGGTCAAGTTTCAGCATCGCAGTCCAACACTTCTGCCTTCAGTCTGGAGGCTCCACACACCCATGTGCTCTCCCTGACTATATTTATTCACTTTTGGCTTGTTTCTGCTGTGCATCCAGAGCAGAACACCACCATGTTACCTGCTTCTCACCTGTCCTGAACAGATTGGGTTGCTTTTACCTGCTTTTGCTGGATTTGACTTGAGTTTCTTTGCTTTTGAGTGTTTAGAGCTAGAAGCTAACCCAGCTTTAATGCATAACAGGATTTTGGTTTCTTGCAGAGGAAGTCCTGAACAGTTTTTTTTTTATTTAATGAAGTGGTTGCCTGAAGAAAAGCTGCACAAAACCACCTTTTTCATTCAGTTTTAGTCCCTGTTTCGGACCGTGATGGCATATGTGCTTTAGACATAAGCAAGGTGGTCGAGTAGAGGACAAAAGAAGAAGAGTTTATGTTTAAATTCTCTCTCCAGTAGCTGATCAGCATCTTAAAGTTACGTTTTTAAGAACCAGGACCGTACAGGTGTCTATAATCAGTCTGATTTATTTACAAAGCTGGTGCTTTCCTAGATGAGAGTGCTCTGGTCATCTAAGGTGCGCCTGAGAAGCAGGGAGGTGCTGAAAGCTGCTTTCAAATGTCAGAAACCCCTGATTAGTCAAAATGTCTGACCTGATCAGAGTGGAAACAGTTAAACACTAAAAGCAAGGAGATTATTTATCCTTTTGACCAACTTTACTTTTCCCAACAACAATGGATTAATTCCAGGGGCTCTCTGGAGGCCCAACGTGGGGAGGAGAAGGGGATGTTTGTGCAGCAGATAGATATTTGTCTATGTCTCTTTGTGCGTCATCCTCCCTAACGGTTGGAGATCTTTCAGCCCGATAAGGTTCCTCTCCTCGATGGGGAGATAGCGGGCTGGGAGCCTGGATTCCCTGGGCTTATATTCTGGCGGTTGAGATGGGAGACGAGATAAAACCTGGCGGCGATCGCTGCGGCTGATAGCGCAGAAAGCAGAGGAGGAGACAGATGGAGGGAGAGATGGATGGAGGGCGCAGCGTAATTACATCTGGATGTTGCATGACATTTTGTCGACGGGTCGCCGTCTGTGGCTTTGTTCGGCTCTGGGCGGATGAGAAGATCATTAGAAGAAGAGGAGAATCGCTGCAGAAGGAAAGTGGAAAAAGTGTGTGGAATAAATATAGTTGGTAGATGAATGTGCTGCGGTGTGTTTTTAATGGCAGCCCAGCCGGTTCTGCTGCTCCCCTGCCCCTCTCAGCGAGATGTTTGAGGCTGATAAGGAGGCCTGCTGATGCTGGAGAGATAACGAGCTGCAGATCCTCGCTGCTGATTGGACCTCTGAGTGTGACATCAGCCTCAGAGCTCAGAGGTCAGCATGAATAATACGCAGCCTCCCACGACTGCAAGCTAACCAGGACGCCTGCAGAGGCCAGACAAGGAAATCACCATGGTGACCCCCCTCCCATCATTTTTTTTTACTTGTTAAAAACTGAACTGTGTCAAAGAAAAGGAACTTTTCCTTGTCTGACAAGCTTCACGGATGCAAAATTCAGCTTTAAGTCATTCTTTTTGTGAGAAACACACACACACACACACACAGAGGTGGCTCATGCAGCGCCTTGGTGGCTCTCCCCCGTGTGTGTGTGTGTTTCTTTTTTTGTACTCCTGCTTTGTTCTGCTTTTAGCTCGATGTGAACTTTAGATAAGCCGCGGGGCCTGATCTCCGGTGCCGATAGAGATCGCCAAGTGTGATTAGAGTTGTTATCAGGCCGGAGCAGGCGGGAGCAGAGGCTCCGCTGCAATAACAACAGGAGCAGCGGGGTCTGGACCCTGGCAATCAGTTCCAGCCCTAATGGGATTAATGTTGTTGTATAATTAGATGATAGGTGTGAATGCATTTCTCTCCCCTCCTCCAAACCCCCCTCTTACAAGCATTGTCATTGATTAATTTAATTAAAATTAATAGCACGTATTACTCGTTCCAGATTGTGTGTACGATATCGCAGACATGTTGGGAAATTTTGATGCTTGTTGATTGTTATCTGGAGTTTTTCTTTAACGGTTGTGAGACGCGTGAAGAGCGTTGAGTAAGCTGGAGAGGAAGAAGAAGAGAAAAGTAGCAGCATCAGCAGGATGACTCGCTCTTGGTTGATGTCACTGACAGATATTAACGACTCTGATGGTGAGTGATTGGTTATCAGTCGGGCGGCGATTCTCGTGCTGGAGATCAGATAGCTTTGTGGGAAAGCTGCACAAGGCTGCAGTCGTGGCGTGCACACGTATATTTTCACACGACACCTGTAAGACGCCGACGACACTTGAGGAGCAGAGAAATGATCAGGTTTTCTGCTAAATTAATGAGTAATAAGATCATTTTATCACGTGACCTGCATGTTTCAGAGCTTAACTCGTCAGCAGTTTGTAATTCTTTGAAAATTATCTCATGAAAACAGACATTTCTGGTGAGAAGCCTCCTAGATCGTGGGTTTGTTTTCTCTCTGCTGCGTGTGTGGGTTTGCATGTGGCCATTAAAGCTGCACCGTGTGTGTGTGTGTGTACATGCGCGTGTGTGTGTGTGCGTGCGTGCATGTGTGCATGTGTGTGTGTGTGTGTGTGAACATGGTCAGACACACTAAAGCAGGAAGTTGACAGGAAACACTGTTTGAGCTCGGTGTGTGGATGAGTTATGACCTTTTCCTGTGATTTACCCGCAGGACGACCCTCGTGGTCCGTCATGGCTCCCCAGCTCCGTGCGGTTCTAAACGGTTTGACCTTTGACCCGATGGCTCTGTGGAGGAGTAAAAGCATCGGTTTGTTTTTGCGGTGATTTCCACTCTGCCCGCGATGGCTTTAGTCTCTTTGACCTGAAAAACCACAAAGTTCAAGCTGAAGCATGAAAACACAGATTTGAGGTGTTCTGGGTTTAGATGTTTGTATGTGGGGTCACGTGACTCTGATCCGTGGTCAAAACACTCTCGGACTGACTCGCCTTTCTTCTTTTTTTAAAATTAGGCCTTTAGTTGCTTTTTCATTCAGACAAAAAAGGAGCACATCTTGACAATTTCCAATTCCAGTTTTACATTTGTAGGCAGCTCGTTCCACAACCTGGGACCGATCACCGAAAGCTCTGTCTCCTCTGCTTTTGTGTTGGGTCTGGGGAACCACGGGTAGCTCACGATCAGCTGATCGAAGAAACCTCACAGGAACACACAAAGTCAGCAATTCCAACAGGTAGTGCGGGGCAAGGCCATTTTGGCATTTAAAGTAGGTCTCCGGAGTATTTATTTTATCTGATGGCACCATCTAGTGGCTGACAAGCGTATCGCACCAATAGTCGGGTCGACTGGGTAATGTAAGATGGTGACTGCACGTTTCTTGTTTATGAATGTGCTTCTGTAGTCGACAAACAGAGCTAAAGCACGTTGTTTTACAAGTATTGTTCTCATGTCATGTTGTGTTTTCATATATTTATGTTTTAAAGACTTACTTGTCCGTGAAAAGTTCATCAACGCTGCTTCAGCCAAGGTTCTTCCTTAAATTTGAAGCACATAAGCGGTAGTCTAACGCTATTGGTAAGTTCTGGTCTGTGCTCAGTTTCCTATTGCACTGATTTTACGGGGCAGGGGGCGGGCTTAGCAAAAAATAAAAAATACATATCGCTTATATTATATCACACTAGATGATCAGACAATCACTTTTACGGATTTCTAAAAAATCACACATAATTCCTGAAAGGGGACAACTCCGGATTGCTGCTTTAAAAACAATTAACAACATTTTAAAATCAATTTGGTACCTGACCGGGAGCCAATGAAGGGTAGATAGGACCGGTGAAATATGGTCATGCTTACAAGTACCGGTTAAAAGACGTGCCGCAGCATCTGGACCAGCTGCAGGTGTGAAATCAAAGCCTGGCTGATGCCCACATACATAAAGTTTGCAGATATCCATGATTTAACCGCAGCTATACAATCCAATAATTTTGCTGCACCTAAATTTTTTTCACGGCTAAAACGGGCACAAAGATTTGGCTGTCATCCGGATAGAGGTGAACATGCACCCCAAACTATTGAAAAATAGACCCCAGAGCAAGCAGGTACAAGGTGAACAACAGTGGTCCAAGAATGGACCCCTGAGGAACACCTCATGTCAGGGGATCCATGGAGGACACTGAGTCACCAATTTTAAGTTGAGCAGATTTTCCTTAAAATCTCTGAAGAATGTAGCCTAGTGAACTAGACCAATTTCTTGCTTTGCAGAGTTTGGTCTAGGCACGCTTCATAGGAACCCTCGCTGCCTGTGGCTGTCCAATCACAGCTCGCTATAATTTTGGTTGGGCCAATCACAGCGCTCTATATTTTGGGCCAATCACAGAGTGGGAGTAGCCGATGACATCAGCGCTGCGGCCGCGAACCCAAGCAACATGGCGGCAACGCAGGAACCATGTTCGTTTGAAACGGCTTTGTCATCAACATTGGATTATTTAGACTCCAACGTGCGTAAGTCTGTCTGATATACTTAGTGGCTTCTTATTTTTATCAAAGTAGTGCAATGTCCCAGTACACCTGATATTCACATGTTTTTATACAAAAACGACAGAAATCATTGATGTTAGACGCCATTGCTGCCTCCCGCTTTTCCGTCGCTGTGATTACGTCACGTTGTTCGTTACTCTGATTGGTCCTAGCGCTATCCAATTGCGTGCTGACATTTTGAAAGACAACCGTAGATCCCGCCCCACGACTGAGAGCCGTCAATGGTTCGTGGCCAGACTATATATTCACATATATAGGATGGCTTGCCAGGCTATGAAGAATGTGCTCCAAAGATTAAACTTACTTGTAATCCCAAAAAAGAACTCCAGTAAACTTAATCTGAACGTCTGAGGTCAGAGTTTACCTGACATGTCAGGTTACTGAGGGAAAAACAAGACATTGATTAGAAATACGCTCGAGTCAAAACTCAAAACCAGAATCTGTGCATCTCTAAATGCCGTCCCCTCTCAGCGGGAACCTGGAAATGTGTTTTTGTTTTTACTGAAATTATAAGAACAAAGTTCATGAGAAACTCCTTAGCCTGGCAAGCCATCCTATATATGTGAATATATACTCTGCAAAGCAAGAATTTGGTCTAGTTCACTAGGCTAGGATATCCTCCTATCACGGGGACAAACCAGGAAAGTTCTGTCCTGATGATCTCGGCCCTAATGGGCAGCGTGGATGATGTCATGCTTTTCTCACAGCCCTGGGAGAGAGAACACATGTTTCATTTCTCCTGAGGTATGCAGCAGGATTAACTCTGGCTACTTTTTCATTCAGATAAAAGATAAAGTGCAGCAGATCTTGACATGCTGTGCACGATGTCCTTAAAAATCTCTGAAGGAACTGGACAAGAGATTAAAGCAAGTTAAAATCTCCCCAGTAGGAAAAACAATCTGAAAGAAACAGGAGAAAAATCCTTTTACTGTCTGGATTAACGCTGCAGCCCTGAACAAAAACAAGATGCACCTAAAATATCTGCGTCTTTAAAAGTGCTGGATCTGTGATTTATGAAAGGATGACAGACGTCTGCCTCTAAAATCAAAAAGTTTAATTGAATTCAAATACATTAAAAAAATGTAAATTAAAGTCCTTTGAGATGAATTTGAATCGAAAAACAATTCAGTATCAGCTTGAAATTGGTATCGGCTCTCAAAAACAGAATCAGTGAATTTCTGAGTGAGAAAAATTAAAATGAGTGGAAAAGGTTATAAAGAAATCAGGATCAGAGCTGATTTATACCACTATATCTGTGTGTGTCGCTGTGAGGAAGCACACACACACACACACACACACACACACACACACACACACACACACACACACACACACACACACACAGAAACAACAGTGATAAGACAGATTGCTGGGCTGAGCTCCCTGTTCCGGGGCATTAAGGCTACCTGGACAAACACCAACACCTGACCTGCTTTTTACAGCCAAACACACTCGAGGCTTCGGCCCCGACTCACCAACAGTAAACACACCTAGCGCCAAGCTGCCAAGTTTTCCTGGTCCTGGTCCGAAGGTCACAGCAGCTCAACAAGGTGAGAGAATCTTCCACCACGTGGAGACAGAAACTGTCGACTTCCTCTCCTGCATTCAGCTCCATGCGGCGGTTTGGTCCTTTAACTTAGAAAAAAAGATTTAGTTCTGGTTCATGACCCGGTTCAGACAGATGCTTCACACTTTCGTACCCAGGCGAGTTCCTGGTAGACTGAGTTGCCCCAGAACCGGCCCAAACCATCAGCTCTTCACCACCGTGCTGACAGGGTTAGGAATCAGCTGTTTTAGCTGATTTTCCATCTAAGCATGCTGCTGTGCATTATGGGTAAACATGAGCTGCCATGTTGTTTTTTTCCAACTGTCCTGCCATGACCTTTAACCTTTAACCTGCTAACTGAGGCCTGTAGCGTCTGAGGTGTAGCTTTTGGGATTTTTAGGAGTTTACCACTGGGTTAACTTCCTGCTTTCCTAAATATTTTCTACTCGTGAATCTTCCTCTCTGTGGCACGATGGACTCAAATAGTTTATAAATGATTTTTGACCCTTTTCAGATTGATCAGCAGGAACAGTTTCTTCTCTAAGAACTTTGTTTTTAACCATTCTTTCTTGGCGTTGTGTTAACACATACTTGTATGCTCCGGAGCGTTGAACTGACAACATTTGCTTGGATATATTTTCTCCTCTTATCTTTAAATTTCATGACAGAAAATTAGTTTCTGTATAAATTTCTGCTAAGATCTTTCTAAGATTTCTTGCTAAGATTTTCATTAGAAAACAGTTTTAATAAAACATTATTATGAAGCCTTAAACCAGCTAAGGTTAGTAGTTACAGACAGGTTTTTCTTTTATTTGTTGCCCTGCAGCTAAAATATTAACAAGAAAATGTTCAGGAGGGATCAAAGACAAACCAAGCTGCAGTGAAGAAGAGGTGAGGAAGAAGATGAAGACAAATGGCAGCGGGAAGGATGGGAGGCGTGGGGGAGGTGGGGGGTGAAAAGGGTGAGTCTGCGACTGGGACAATGTGAGCAGAAAGAGGAGAAGCTGGACGAGCCTCCTGGGAGCTGCTTTAACAGAAGAGGTCTAGACCGGCGGCTCCTCTCGTTGTCTGCACACACACACACACACGCACACGCACACGCACACATGCACACACGCACACACACACACACATGCACACACGCACATGCCCACACGCACGCACACACGCACACACACACTCACACACATGCACACACACACATGCACACACGCATGCACACACGCACACGCACGCACACACACACACACACACGCGCACACACACACACACTCACACACACACACACACACATGCACACATGCTGTGAATTCTGTGCTTATGTGCAGCGTTTGCTTTCTATAACTGAATCAGTTTGTCTGATTTCACTTCAGAAGATGTTTGAGCGTACGGTGGCTCTGAAGGATCAAACTTCTCCAAAATCCAAATCAAACCTGATGGGGTTTGTAAAATTTGACGTAATCTTTAGATAAAGGACTTGAAGTGAGAAGATGGATCATTCATTCATCTTCTGGACCACGTATACCTGAGTAGGGTCAGCTGGTGTTCATCTCCATCAGTCACCAGGTGAGAGGCCGGGGACACCCTGGACAGGTCACCAGGGACACACCTATAGGATTAACCTGACACGCATGTTTATGATCCATGGGAGAAAACCCATGCATGAATGGTGAGAGCATGCTGCGTCCATGCAGAAAGGATGCGGCTGGGTGTTGAACCTGCAACCTTCTCACTGCTATTAACCATGCAGCCCAGAAGATGGATCATAATTATCTGATTCTGAGACTCGAACCTGAAAACTGAACTTTTTCACGATCAGCTGCTTCAGATGAAAGTTTTCAGATGAGTTTTTTGTGCCTGTATTGAATTACAGTGAGGATCTTCAAGGAGAGCGAAGCTCTACGCCCCCTCCTCCTCCTCCTCCTCCTCCTCCTCCTCATGTCTCCTCGTGTCTCAGTGTGTACTTTATGAGTCAGGTGAGCCAGCAGCGCTGCAGCCATCCAGGCCTCTGGATTTCTTTGTGCTTGTGTAAACGGTGGTTCTCTGGCTCCCTGACTGATAAGTGAGCTGCCAATCAAGCGTGTGTGTGTGTGTGTGTGTGTGTGTGTGTGTGTGTGTGTGTGTTAGTGGTTGGTCATAGACTGTTTAGTGCGTCAGGGAAACAATAATGAACTCCATCAGCAGTGACATCCTGTATCTCGCTGGGCTGCAACAGTCGGAGACGAGTTGTGGACGACATTCACGAGAAAGTTTCCATAATGTCTGAAAACATTCCAGGGGGCTCTTATTTTCCCCTCTGAGTTGCAGGGCCTTTCCTGAATTAGGACTTTTTCCAAATCTTTGGCCTCTAAGTCGGAGAGCGAGAGAAACGTCAGTCCGCTTTGGGAGAAGTTGGCGACCAAACTGTAAGCCAGACGAGACACGATGGAGAAACGTTGTGAAAAAGGACAACGGTAAAATCTGAGTGCAGCCCCGGTAACCAACAGCAACGCAAACACCAGCAAGCATCGGGTCACAAAGCTGGAGGACGTTTAACCTTCAGCAGCTTCAAAAAGCAGAAATCAAATCTTCTAATCAGCCCTGTGACAAACAGGAAGTCCGTGGGGAAAAACGCTGGTGTTATATCAAGTTCAAGTGTTTAGATAAGTCAAAAAATACACAAAAATCCTATCAGCAGCTCTGTGTGATCACGATTTGTGTTCCTGTGAAAATACGACCCGGCTCTGTTTTTACCAGCTGTTGATAACAAAGAAAAGACAGATTTTTATGTTTATTATGACGCAAATAAAGTAAAACTAGAAATATTCAAGGCCCTTAAACTGATTATATTTTAGTATTTATTTCTTTGTAAACCTGTTGGATGCAGATTTTTAAATTCGTATTTAATTATATTTTATTCATTTTCCTGCATCAAATCTTTTCTCATAACATTTTTCCTGGTGTGTTTTATTTGAATCCAAATGCTGAAACAAAGTTTTGTCACGTTATCTGAACTTTATTATATCTAATGCTTCTGAAAAGGTTTTGTCCCTTTCAAATCTATATCTATGCAAGTTTGCCAGAATGCATCATATCTGCTGCTCAGTGATGAGTTGGAACAGGCCCGTGGTTCTGAGGGTCACCACCCTGGTTCCTGGTGATCCTGGAGGAGAAAACCAGCTCGTTTCTGCAGCATCGACACAGAAAACGAATCTCTGATGATGCAATAATATAAGTTAAGCTGCTGGACGTCGTTTCATAGACTTTAAATTCTCACCGTTCGGATGAAAACTGTTGCAGGAAGCATGGGGTTTGATTTTGTTTGCTAAAGATGCAAATAAAGCCTGAACACCCCCCAGTCTTAGTTTTAACTCTGCTTAAACACACCTGATTTCAATCAGCAGGTGATTAACAGGCTTGTGCAGAGTTTGATGAGCTGCTGCAGGTGATTCAACCACTGATGAATCAAGCGTGTTGGAGCAGAGAAACCACTAAAATGTGCTGGATAGTAGCTCTCCAGGACCAGGATTGGGCACCCCTGCCTTAAATGGATTCCGTCTCCTGTGTTCACCTCTAGCTTTGTGCACCACCACTACTTTTGCTAAATCAACTGAATAAATCGATGAAATAAGAGAGTCAAGTAAACAAATCGATTGCGTGCTTCTTTCGGTTTCAACCCCACTCTTTGTTCTGCTTGTTTGGACTTGTGTGCACCGCTCGGTGGGCGTGGCTTCAGGCCTGGACAGGTGTTTCTTCTTCCGGTTCTTCTTTTTGCCCGCTACTTGGCAGACTCCATTTTGAGTCGGTTGGCATTGGCATCAGTTTCTCAGCGAGCAACGTGCTCAGTTTACCGCGCAAAGCCACGTGTGGCCATCGGAAAACAACTCTTGGAACTTTCTCCAACAACAAGCACTTTGCTCGCGTTTCACACGTGAGTAGAAAAGTGTCATTTTGTTTGATGCTAGCATGTTCAACCTGACTAGAAATGTTTGTTTGAACTCTGTTGAACTGTTGTCATTTGAACTGGCTAGCGTGGCGATGTTTCTTAGCTTTTTCCAAACCCGTTCGCTGCGTTCGAAAACGCGGCCCGCGGTTTTACGCGAGCCGCGCGCACGAGCGGCCCTGAGTCCATTTTGATTGGCGGTGTGTAAACCAGTGGCGGCTGGTGAATTTTTTTTGGGTGGGGCGCATTTATTTATTTTTTTAATGTTAGTTCTTGTGACTGGTTTTTATCTTGAGAGGCGCTATCCATGTTATTCTCACGACCCGTGATGCTTTGCGCGAAAGATGCTAGCAACCTCCGGTCCGCATTTGTTTACGTTGAGACGAAGTGATTCCTTCATGCTAATCCTCTTTTTCTGGGCTTTTAGAGACTGAAAACATGCATGAACACCAGCTGTCACAGCTCAAACGGGACACCGTTACACTCCGTCTGCCTACTGAAGCAGAGAGGTGGGGGGGTGATCTTAAAGCCTGGTCAAAGCTAACGTACAGTAGCATTTTAGCTACTTTCTGAACTCAGTGGCGTCTGACAGCGAGGCAATAAACAATCTTAAAGCTCTGAGGCTCATCAGTACCTACATCCTAATAATGTTGGTCGTGTTTTGTTGAAAGAGGTGGGACACAATCTTATTTACGTAAAAGCAGACGTAGAGCCGAGTCAGAGCCTTAAATCCCTCATCACCAAGCCTGGGTTTAGTTTCTACATCAGGGGAAACACAAACAGCAGGATGGCACTTTTAGGTTAATAACAGCAGTCTAAACGCACGTTAAATTATAACTATTCAGAAAATTGTACACATGAAATAATTCCTGTTGTTGTGAGACTGCTGTCAGATCTCTTTTCTACTCGGCGTCTCTTCTCTGGAGGTTTGTCATATCCAACTACAAAGTAGGATGCGGGTGTTCCTCTCTGGGGGTTTTCACAATAAAATGAAAGGAACGCACAAATAAAGTTTGTGGTGGTTTCAAGTTAAGATTTTTCAGCCACATCCTTCTGGGTTCCTCATCTCTGGAGAGGCGGCGAGAACCGTACCGACGCTACAGCTGCAGGCTCTCTCACTTTGGAGGTGCATGTTCTAAACATCGCTCTTGTAGCTACAGATTTAATTTTCTCTGGTTGTTAGTACAAGCGCCAACAGCGCAACGTCTTCCTGAGGCACTTGACTATATTTTTCGGGGGTAAATATTTTTTAAAATTCTCTTCAAATGTTCAAATAAACTAGCCTGGCAAGCCATCCTATATATGTGAATATATAGTCTGGCCACGAACCACTGACGGCTCTCAGTCGTGAGGCGGGATCTACGGTTGTCTTTCAAAATGTTAGCACGCAATTGGATAGCGCTAGGACCAATCAGAGTAACGAACAATGTGACGTAATCACAGCGACGGAAAAGCGGGAGGCAGCTATGGCGTCTAACATCAATGATTTCTGTCGTTTTTGTATAAAAACATGTGAATATCAGGTGTACTGGGACATTGTACTACTTTGTTTGATAAAAATAAGAAGCCGCTAAGTATATCAGACAGACCTACGCACGTTGGAGTCTAAATAATCCAATGTTGATGACAAAGCCGTTTCAAACGAACCTGTTTTCCGAGTTGCCGCCATGTTGCTTGGGTTCGCGGCCGCAGCGCTGACGTCATCGGCTACTCCCGCTCTGTGATTGGCCCATGATATAGAGCGCTGTGATTGGCCCAATCAAAACTATAGCGAGTTGTGATTGGATAGACACAGCAGTGGTTTGGGCTGCGAGGGTTCCAATGAAGCGTGCCTAGACCAAACTCTGCAAAGCAAGAATTGGTCTAGTTCACTAGGCTACAAATAAACTGCTACTAGCAACGAAACCTCACAATGTAAACCAATGAGTATGTGCTACTTCCGGTATCTCACCGGATGTTGCTAGCATCAGCGTTTCTCCATGAGGCTACTCAAAAATAACGTGGATATAAACGGTCGTTTTTTTCTTCATTTTGCAGTCAGTTTTTCAGATGCGCTAACCACATATCACCACTAGGGAACGCCAAATTACCATTCTTATGCGTCACACAACTTGAAATCTACGGACCGGTCCAGGAGCACTTGGCTACAAAGTTGTTCCAAAAACCTGCTTCATATTCACCAATATATGCAAACCTCACACACACTAAACAGGTAGAGGCTCTTTTAAACGATAGAATCCACGTTTTCTACCTCAACACCACCCAATGACTGCTAAATGAAAAGCAAAACAAAGCTATTTTCATGAAGTCAAAAGCTAAATTCTGTCTTACCTTGCTGGTCAAAATAATCCATCTAATAGTAAAAAATCCACTTGGTTCGTAGAATCCAATGATAAAAAGATGAAACTACTAGTTTTCTCCATAGTCAACGTTAGCAGCGGCTCCACAACAACAAAGGACGGTGAACTAGCCTGTGGAGAAATTTCTGGTTCTGTCTGGGCTGGGTGAGCTGACCAATCAGCATCCTCCTCCTGATCTGAGCAGACTCCCCCCGTTTGCTTGCGATCGCAACCATATGCGCCCAACAGCTCTCCTGTTCCTTGTCGTTTGGGATCCAGCGCACATGCTCCAGTTAGCCCATATTAAGTCAATGGTAAAGATTGCTGCGCCTGCGAGAGGACACGTGACAGGAAGTATGTCGACGTTTCGGCCGTGTTAAAAGTATTAACTTTATTAAGCTACAATTAAATGCAGATTACACACAGCACTTACAGCCCATAAGGTGTATAGATCGTTTAGTTTAAATTTTATGTTTTTTTAAATACATTTTGTGATTCCTCTCTTCTTCTTCCACTTCCTGTGAGACTGGTGGGGCGGCGCCCTAGCGCCCCCTATGGACGAGCCGCCACTGGTGTAAACGGAATAAAACCGATCGTGTGTGATTATTTTTCTTCGCTTTTTCCAAAGCTGCGACCACGACTAGGGTGCTGCGTGCGTATGTAGGATTTTACGCGTGAGACGCACGCAGCCGTGGACGCCTCCTCGTCCGCCGTTTCGGGCGCTAGCGCGCTGGACAGAGCAAATTTGCGCAAGCGTTCCGCCTCCGTCGGCGAGGTAATACGGGTGAGAACCGGTCCGTTTAGATTGGGAGTGTGTAGACTGATTAAAACTGGTCGTGAGTGATCTTTTTCAGCTTTTTCCAGACCTGCTGTGTGGAGCTTTTGGTCTGTTTCGGACGCCGCACGCACGCCGTTACAGCGCCTCTAGGGACCATTCATGTGACTTTTTTGTAAGAACCCCCCCCCCCCCCTTCCTTGTCTCTCGCTGGCTCTGCCAGATGACGCGATCATAGGAAGTGTCCTGCCCCCTGTGCAGCAGCAGCATGCACAACATCCAGAACATCAATGAACGCGGTATCCTTTTGAAAATGGCCTCTGGTCGGGTGTTTGTGCGTAACGAACCTTGCCCTGTACCTGCTTGTCTCATGGAGGGGGTTAGGCTGGAGCGCCACCTGGCCTCGTGCCATGCGGAGATACCCCATGAAACGCGCATGGACATGCTGAGGGACGTGAAGCACAGCAAAGCCCTGAGGCAGCTAAGGGCGCTTAGAGACACGGACCCCACGCCCACCATGAGCTCCACGCTCGATCTCGATGAACTAGATGAGTTCGAGGTTCCTGCAGCCCTGTCCACCACTCCGCCCGCCAACATGGCTCCCATGAACTTCGACGTCCAACCTGGATGTCACTTCTGCGCCAACCTGGTGAGGTACTGCCGTGAACTGACCCTGGAGTTCAGCCAGCTTCGCTTAAAATACTTGAGGCTCCATCAGAAGCACCAGCAGTTGTGCGCCAGGGTCAAACGCAAGTCCCAGGATGAGGAGGAAGAAGAAGACCGCGATGACCACAGTGGCTCTGAGCCGCCCTCTGACCAGGACAACCCCTTGGGTTATGATGATGCGCAGCAGCAAGTGGATCAGCAGGACCAGCAGCAGACACCCAGGAGGAATGCAAGGGTGCTTTGTAACACCGGTAGCAGCAGCGGGAGCAGCATCAGCGGGAGAAGCAACGAGAACACGCCCACCCATCGCAGGCCCGTCTCTCAACGTGACCGGATCAACTTGACCCCGACCAGCGCGGTGGGGGCATTGTCACAGCAGTCGGTCCTGTCCGTGCGCTCCCCTCCCGGAAGGCGGAGTTGGTTCGCCAGATCACTGCCTAACTTCACCGCTGCCGCCACCGATGCTGTATCGCCCACGCCCAGGTCACCGCCCACCCCCATCTTCTACAGCGCACCGACAACCCCCGCTTCTGATTCCTTGGTTCTGCCTCCCACGTCTGCCACAGTGTGTGCCAGCATTCCCATGACCAGGTACAGGCTCAATGGGTAAGCCACAAACTACACTCACTCACTCACTCACTCACTCTTCCTCAGACACTCACTCACTCTGCCTCACACACTCACTCACTCACTCACTCTCCCTCACACACTCACTCACTCACTCACTCTCCCTCAGACACTCACTCACTCACTCACTCACTCTCCCTCAGACACTCACTCACTCACTCTGCCTCAGACACTCACTCACTCACTCACTCTCCCTCACACACTCACTCACTCACTCACTCTCCCTCCCTCACTCACTCACTCACTCACTCTCCCTCACACACTCACTCTCTCACACACTCACTCTCACACGCACTCTCACTCACTCTCTCACTCACACACACACACTCTCTCTCTCTCTCTCTCTCTCTCTCGCTCTCTCTCTCTCTCTCTCACTCACTCACACACTGGATCTTTTATTATTGGGCGTGTTGATCTAATACAAACGACCTGCAGGAAGTCGGATCATAAACGGCGTTTCACAGGGCGCCATGACAACAGGTTACAATAAAAGAATAAAATACAATAAATAAATAAAAAATAAAACCCAGTTGGGAGATGTTATTTTCTACACCCCCCCAATCCAGCTACTTTTTCCTCCTTTTAAATTCCTCTCGACCTTCCTCTCCTATATCTCCACCCTTCCACCTCCTCTCCTGTATCTCCCCCTCTTTGATTCCACCTATCTCCCCCCCTCCCCCCTCTGCAGCCAGACCCCTGGCCTCGGCCAACCAGGTCTTGGCGCTATGATAATGTGGAAAGTTGAACTGGCCCCATTACAGCGAGGCTGATGGGAGGGCCGATAACGCCGTTGATAATGGGTGCAGATAGCGCTGACACAGCGGTCCAATAGCCTAGCCTCCCCCCTCCCTCACCCCCCAGCCCCCCCCACCCCACCCATTATCATTCCTGCCCACCGATGGGCTCCCAGAACGCTATCTCCTCTCCATTTCCACTCCTGCGACAGATAAGAATGGAAATACTGACTTCATAGCTGACTGATTAAAGTGTCTGCCTTTCTTGATAATACACAGATAAATTATGTTTTTTTTCTTCCTCCCCCCTCTCTCTATCTAGAAAAGGGTGGGGCAGAGCTGAAGGAAGAAAAACCCTCTCCTCTTTTCATTTCTCTTCTCTTTTCTGGAGTTTTTCCTTTTTTGTTCGAGGAGGCGGGATGGAGAGCGTCTGATGGGGTCACATGACTGGATGGAAACGAGGAAGTGGAGTAGAATAAAAACGTGGGTGGGTGGGGGCGCTGAACTCTCACTGCAGCCGTTTCCAGTTGGACTCTTTATCTCTGATGGCTCCAGGTTGATACCAGAAGATCCCTGATGGATCTGCTCCTTGCATCCAAGTCTTCCCCTGCTTTTTTATCCAGCTCCACCAAACACCTCTCCGCTTTTATCTGTCCTCCTCCACCATCACCTCCTCCTCTTCCTCACTTTCAATCTGAGCATCTGTTTGACGTCAGAACCTGCTAATCTGTTTGTGTTAGTTCATCAGACTAATTCTGTCTTTGTGGAGCAGTTTCTATATCCAAGATTTTTAACTACAAACTATAAATAAGACACATGCTTTTGATATTGAACAAAAAACACCATTATCCAGCAACTGTTGGAGCTTTTCAGGTAGATTTAGGGTCAGATACTTTCATTAAAACGAGAATAAACTGGCAGGTTGCATCTGACCTCCAGAGAGGCTTTTATTTTGAAAAGTGGCTGCTGAAGAAGAGATCCTTCTGGTGGTGATGAAGCATCCGTGATAAAACTGGTGACGCCTGTTTGCTGTGCATCCAGCTGTGATCTCTGGCTTCCACAGAAACGTCATCCAGTCCTTTAACTACGGCGAGTAAACAGCTGGTTACTCGACTTAACCAGCTGGTCAGACTTAACCAATAAAATACAAGCAGCAGATTGTCAAATTCCAGCTATTTGTTAGAAACTCAGAATATCTCAACACGATATGGAGCCAGCGTGTCCTTAAAGATCTGAGTGAGGACGAAAAGGGATAAACTATCTTCAGACGTATCTGACACCCTGTAATTCAGTTCATTTGATTAAAATATAACAATTTATTTGTAGATTAATTAAAGAGATTTTTGTCATTTTGATGTGTAAAAGTTAAAAAATTATTGTCTAAGTGACCGTAGTCCAGACAAGTCAAGTTCCTCAGGAAAAGAGATGAGACGGTTAAGTAATCAGGATACTAAATTATTTTGATTCATTGCTAAATAAAATTCTATTCTGTTTGATTTGTTTCTATTCTGTTCTATTCGGGCTCCTGCCGATGGCGTGAACCTGTAGGAACTGGTTTTATTTGTTGAAACGCGGCCGGCCGAGCGCTCTGACGCGTCCGATCCAGGCCCAGCCTTTGTTTCGGTTTTCCACCTTCAGCCCGGCGCACCATGACGACCGGTCGGCTTGTGTTACGGTCATCCAGCCGCCGTGTCGCTCACTCATCCCTGCAGTCAGATGTTGTGTCGTCCTGCAGGAAGCAGCAGGATGGAACAACACGCCGTCGTCGGGGCCACACTCGCTGACCTTGATAGATTAGACCCAGAGAGGCTTTTCTGTCTGACACAGAGCAACGATAAGTCTGAGCGAAATAGTTTTTCCTTTTCTCAGAAATATGGCTGCTTTGCAGGCTGGGAAGAGATTGTGTGCATTTTATGTGAGCCTGCCTCTACCAACCAATCTTCCTGTCTGTGTCTGCTAATAATCAACCCCCACTTCCACATCACCAGATCACTTATCTAAATATATTTTTTCTCTCCCTGTCAACAGCCCGCTTTGCTCACATGTGACCAGTTCTATCGCCGCCTGCATGCTGCATTTTACATATTAACTGGGACGAGGATGCACAAAATCACCATAAAGGTTAATTTGATACCAAAACCTGAGCTTAACTTTTTAAGGGCAGCTCTCCTTTTTTTGTCCTGGGAATCCACAAAGAGCGGGGAGTGGACGGCTGAGAAAGGAAAGAAAGAAAATGGGAAAAAAAAACGAAACAGTGATAAAAAGCCGAGATAAGCGAGTGGCTGTGTTGTGTAGGAGTTGATATCAATGTTATCTATCTGTCTTTTTTCACTCTGCGAGCCCTTCTCTTGTTTTTTTAGCCCTTATCTTGCTCCACCAAAATGCCAGGAACAAAAAGGGGAGAAAGAAAGAAATTACCGTGCAGATTATTCATGGGGGCAGGCTGATAAAATGTTGACGCTGAAATTAAGACTAATACACGGAGGTGCATTTTCCCTTCTGCAACTGTTTTTGTGTTATTTCTGTATAAAGGTTTTCGCCTCGTCTGCAAGCTGTGCGTTGATAATTTCTTGCCGTTGCTTGCTAATAGCAGATTAGACCTCATTTAACTCTTTGTGCCCTCCCTGACACCGGTTCATTACACGCACACCCTCCGTCTCCACACACACACTCTGCTGGGTTCAGATAAGCTCAGCTCCCAATCTGTCGCTAATAGAAAGGCTCAAACCGGCAGCCGACAGGTTCGGGTTCTGCAGCGACAGAACCAAACGTCACGGCGGGGCTGTGATTGGGCGCCTCGTGGTGCTAATCGGCCCGTTGATGTGGGGCATGCAGACAGCAGGGTCAGCAGCTCCACTTATAGAACATTAAAGGGATTTTGGGGCCATTTTGACAAATGTTTTGGTGTGAAAGTTGTACTTTTTAAAAAATCTATTAAAAAGAAATAGAACTCCTTCAGGACTGATGAGCTAACGGCTAGTCTAGGTGTGTTGCTGTCTTAAATCAGCTTCAGGCTTGTTTATACACGGTTATTTACAGGTAAAAGCTAAATATAACCAGGTGTAACCAACTGCCCGGAAATCCTGCAGAAATAACCGTGTCAAGAGAAACTGGAGGCAGTTAAATGCCTCAGATCCACTACACCGGTTCGGGACGGGGCGGACCGGGTTATTGTGGACCGACATGGGTCTGCAATTTCAGGAGAGCGTTTCTATCGCAGTTTGGACTCTCATGTCAGGAGACGGGGTTAAAAAAACCATCATGTGCAATTTTATAATAAGTTGTGCAACTATTCTACAGAGCTAAAGACAAAAAAGAAATGCTTACCAACAGGCTCCACAAGTGACTCCAGCGTGCGGTCGCTGAGTCCAGACCTGCCTCGATTTGCCGGTCTGTGGCTATAAATGGCATCCAGCTCGCCGTAGCACCTCCGCGTATTTCTCCCATTTCCACTCCGGCTGTTTCTGTCCTTAAGTTTTCTATATTGGGCTTTAAAGGAGTCATCACCTGAAATTTTAACTTTTCCACTTGAAAAAATTTCTATAATGGCTTCCTAATGATTTTTCACTGGCTGAGAAGCCGATATTTAACATTGAAGCGTTTGTTTAATGTTGCCTTCTTCAACCAGCTCACATGCACCCCACGAGCACGCGCACTCCAACACCAGAACTTGAGCTCTGGCCTATATGTCGACACAAAGGTCGAATATAAACAAATATGAAACAGTAGCGAACAAACCAGCACAACAAAGCTCATTTCATAACGTTAAACGCATAAATGATGTCTTACCGTTGACGACTCGTGTTATAATCCGTGTTACGGGAGACAAAACTCTGATCGGTTTGTGTATTCCATCTTCACAACAGCTTAAGAGCCGATGCCTGGCTGTTAGCTTGCTTTGTCCCAACTCAACAACAAGCGCATCTGAGACAGCTGAAATATCGCGTGTGATCTCACGAGAAAATATGCCCTTCACAATAAAGGATTAAAAAAATCACATTTTTAATTTATTTTTCCACTACAATTTATTTTAATGGTGTAAAAGACTATAATAGGACGTAGATATCCACGGTATTATAGGTGATGACCCCTTTAATTTCTTCAGCTTGGCCCGACACTGTTCAGACGTCCGCTCGAATCCTTCGGCTCCCATACGCTGAGAAAAAAAAAGTTCATTCCTTACCGATCCGTCTAGCTCCTCCTGCGTGTGGACTCTCACTATGATGGTGAGGAATGTATGGAGCTCTGAAGATGACCAAAATTTGCTGCTACTTGCTGGCATTTTCTCACATCCGTGTACAACTAAGAAGGTACATCTGCTATATTTCAAAATAAAACCTGTTTTAAATGATATGGTTGGTGATCACAGTCCAACCCAGGTTTTGACTCACTTCCCCCAACTGATGCTCAGGCCTGAGTTCAGTAATCAGTTCTGTCAGTAATGAGTTCTTTTGTCTTCTTGGTGTTGAGGTTGTGGTAAACCTGGTTTATACGTCTCCGTCTGCGTCGGTACGGAGACGTGCAACGCCATTATGCGTCGGCACAAGGGCTCTCCGACAAGCTTGCAGTACAACCTCCCTCCCC
Source organism: Aphyosemion australe (assembly GCA_006937985.1). Taxonomy (NCBI): domain Eukaryota; kingdom Metazoa; phylum Chordata; class Actinopteri; order Cyprinodontiformes; family Nothobranchiidae; genus Aphyosemion; species Aphyosemion australe. Next base: position 785,015 of record SSNS01000063.1, read on the forward strand.
CGCTCCCACGGAGATGACTGCCTCCTCCAAAAGAGCCACGTCCCTTTGAGATAAACAGATCTGGAATGAACGGCCATAAGTCCCATCACCTCTCAGAACGTAGCCCTGAGGGACGCCGGTATTTTGGACAATGGTGGAGGATGTGGAGATGCCCGTCCTGACCTGCTGGGGTCTGTTAGGAAGTACCAAGACCCTCAGAGTTCAACACAAACTCTTCAACGAGCAGAAACATGGAGAGAAGTGAGACTTTTCTGCACGCTGAGGTGGATCTAACGGGACATTAAATAAATCACTTGATCTACTGCTCAGGTGTGCAGAAAGAATCTCCACATGCATGTTAGCTTCATCTTGTTTTAAATATGATTTAGTTTTCTATCCAACATCCCAAATTTAGAAAAACTTCAGTAATGACATATTCCTGTGGTCTTTAACTCCTAAACTCATCTCCACGAGCCCTCGTTGATTTTTAAGTCATTTTAAACAAAAACCAGTTCTGTTTTATCGTGATGGCGTCTACCTGCAGAAACTGAAACGAGGCGATGCTTCAGGAAGATGAATGAAATGGAGAGAGTGATAAAGTTAATGTTTTATGTTTTTCTAAGTTTAGATGGTCTTTTATAAAATCTGGTTTTCAGTGATGAACTGATTTAGAGACGAGGCGGAGGAAGAAGGAAAGTAGTCCTCGTGTTTCAGACTTGACCCTGTTTTTACCCAGAGTTCACCAGGTGAGCTCAGGTTACCTGTGACTCTCTCTCTCTCCTCAGACGGGTGGAGTTTAAATGTCTAATCAGTTTTAAAGTGGCACATTATTTTCTCATCACTTTAATAACATCAACAAGTTTCCACGTTTGTCAGGAGGAGTGCATATCGGACATGAGCTGTAATTTCCTCCAGCTCATCATGGCTTCCTCACCCTCACCTCCTTCCTCCTCCTCCTCCTCCATCAGCGGCGAGTCTTCTTGTCTGTGTATTAGTATTAGCAGCAGCAGTGTCCCCTGAAGTAAAACAATCTGCTGTAATCTATCAGTGCCTTATCGGCCCTATCTGAGAGCCGAGAAAGCCGGGGCCGGGGCTGTGGCGCCGCTCTCCGGAGCTGATAAAGTTTCAGAGTTCAGCGATGATGAATGTTAAGAAACTACACCCTCGTTACCAGCGATGTGGACTTGGCAAAGCTGCGCGATAGGGAGGGGTGAGGAGGTGGAAAGTGGAGAGAAACGGGAAGGAGGGGTGGGTGGTGATGGGAGTCGGAGAAGAAAAGAAAGGTCTTGTTGGCATCCGACCGGGTTTGGGTTCTTATGTATTGTGTTTTAATTTGAAAGTAAACAGGATTATTGCTTGTTCTGGGTTCGTCTCATTTCCTGATCCGATTAGAAATTCCCTGAATCATTTACGACGTTCATGTTTGCTGATCGAATAGACTCCGTTTGTTCCCAAACCTCTGGGAATCTTCTCAGTCGAAATCCAAAACAAACATCTTTAACCAGTTTTTAGAACTTTCGTGTCACTTTAAGCAACCTTGATCAATAATTCTACATCTTCTGGGTCTTTTATGGACATTTGGGAAACCAGAGGATGGTCTCAGATAGGCTCTGACAGGTCGGACCTGAAATAAACTCCGATGAATGGAATCTGAACGCCCTAATTCAGGACCTGATGGCTCCATCATCCTTTAGCTGCTCTGATTCAACGCTGGTTCATCCCTTGAGTCATGATCTGAACGAGTCGAAGGTCAGCGCTGAAACAGAACCTCTCCTCTGAAGATGTCCGGGTCCTGGACCATAAGTGAGTCAAAAAGCAGCTAAAGCCTGAAAAAAAACTTCAGAACATCTGGAGAAATATTGATCAAGACCACTTGAAAAGATTACAGGAAATTAAAAAAATAAAAAAGTATCTTCAACATTTTATCCTGCTCATCGACGGTTTTTATCTGGCAGCATCAGACTTTCAGGCCTCAAAGTCCCCTGATTATGATGCGGCTGATAACGGAGGCGGTTCACCAAAGCAATAACTCCAATAACAGATTAAGCATTAGCTAGCTGGCTAGGTAGTTGGTTAGTTAGCTAGTGGACCAGTGATTAGTGGACCGTATCTGCTACACTCGTGCTCAGTGTTGATCTGCAGGTGGGAAGGGCCAATTTTATTTCCTTATTATTGTTACAGAATTGTTGTTATAAAATCAAATTATAATATATTATATACACTGCCTGGCCAAAAAAAGGTCACACACTAATATTTAGTTAGACCACCTTTAGCTTTGATTACAGCACACATTCTCTGTGGCGTTGTTTTGATAAACTTCTGCAATGTCACCCAGTGTTGCATTAACGTGTCACCAAGATCTTGCATTGATGATGGTAGAGTCTGACCGCTGCACAAAGCCTTCTCCAGCACATCCCAAAGATTCTCCATGGGGTTCAGGTCTGGACTCTGTGGTGGCCAATCCATGTGTGAAAATGATGTCTCATGCTCCCTGAACCACTCTTTCACTATTTGAGCCCCATGAATCCTGGCATTGTCATCTTGGAATATGGCCGTGCCATCAGGGAAGATGGAATAACCTGGTCATTCAGTAGATTCAGGTAGTCAGCTGACCTCATTCTTGGAGCACATCCTGTTGCTGAACCTAGACCTGACCACCTGCAGCAACCCCAGATCATAGCCCTGCCCCCACAGGCTTGTACAGTAGGCACTAGGCATGATGGGTGCATCACTTCATCTGCCTCTCTTCTTACCCTGATGCACCCATCACTCTGGAACAGGCTCCATCTGGACTCATCACACCAGTTGTTAATAATGCGTTGGACAGTTCTGAACCCAGTTTTAGTCGTTTCTGCATCTCCTTAGATGTTTTCTCTGCTTGATGCATGCCAACGATGTGACCCTTCTCACACAGACTAACATCTTTTATTTCCTTATTGTTGTTGAAGAAATGAGAAGCAGCTCATTGCACCAGTTGGGTTAAATAACTTGTTGCAGCTGAAAGATAATCGCCCATGCAGGAATTGTCCAATAGGAGGCTCCTACCTGTTTGCTTGGTTACATCCAGGAGGAGAGTATTTTTTTGGGACAGGCAGTGTCTCTATGTTATAAAGTTGTTAAATTAACATTTAATGTAATAGTTCAAATTTAAAAACTAGATTTTATTTTTATTTCATATTTTAGCCTTTAAAGGGTTAATGACCCACAATTTATGAACCTTTAGTCATCATGGCACCTTTAGATTTTCCATCCATCCTGTACATGAGAGTCACATAAACGATCTGTAGGAATCTACAGCTCTTAAACAGAAGTCTGAAATAGGAACGCACCGATACAAAGATTTGGGCCCATATCGATATCAACACTGCTGTTGGGGCTGATAACATATACCACGTGCCCCCCCCCATAAAAAACACACACACAACTGGAAACTAGATGGAAATAAACGCTGGTTGTTAATATAGACCCAGTTTTTCTTAATGGGACCGAAGCTGATCCATCAAATGTACCAACATCGGCCGATACCGACGTTGATGCTGATTTTTTGTGCATCAATAAAATGATGTGTGCAATCAGAAAAAGGCAAAAATGATCAGGTGTGGGGTTTTGGAGCAACTTTTAATAAAAATTAAACTGAAGAAAGATTCACATTTAAAACACACACACACACACACACACACACACACAGAGTGATCCTCAGATCTTTATTGCACAAATGAAAGTAAAAATGTAAGAATCGGGGGACAATAGTGATTGTGACAAAGTTCATGAGTGTATAATAGCGGTTAATGCGTGGCGGGGCGCGGGCAGCTTTGTTCGCCAGAGTGCCGAGCTCTTAATAGAATCTGATAGACGTCCGTCTCCTCGGGCCTGGTGGAGTTGGGTTTGGACTCATCAGCTCCCCCTCTCCTCTCCCCGCCTCGCGTCGCTCTATGAAGGAATAATTTGTCAATAATTGGCCGTGTCGCTTTCGTCAAGACGGCGCGATAAAGCTGCAGCTCTTCGGGGGCCGGGATGGAGAAAATCTCCCCAACAATAACAAAAAAGCACAGAGAAGGCAGCGTGTGGCAGCAGATCTCAGGCGGCGATAGAGCCATTAGGAGCTTTAGAAGTATTTTAGCTGAATTCACACAAAGCAAAAATAGATAAATAAATAATAAAAGGGGGAAAAGTAGAACGTCAACTGTCAGGGAACTGATACAGACTTTAAGAAATGATTTGGGAGGGTGGAAGATAAAAGATTATCCCTCTTTTCTGCCAACTTATTGCCTCCTCAGCCGTCGCTGAGGCTAATTCGCTTACTCAGGCGATCGTGTGGACATTCAGCGGCCTTCAAAGCGCTGCTGCCAAGTGCTTATTCCACCAGCCTTATATATTTATTTATATTTAAACTTGAGAATCTGATGGCGCCTCCGTCCACATCACTCCGCCGTGTGCTGCTTCCATTATCAGCTCCACTGTCAGGGGCAGGAATTTTCCAGAGATATCCCAGAATGCCTATTATCTCTGAAACATCTCTGGATGGCTGACACTCATCTGATTGGCTAAATCCGCCAGGGCGGCCACATTCCTCTGGAGCCCCCCGTCCCTGTAGACTGTAATGTCGAGAGACCCGGCGTTTTCCTGCAGATTAAACCTGAGAGACAATAAGGAGACGGTGGCTGTAATAATCCGGTCATCCTCTGAAAGAACGTCGTGGGGCAGAAATTGGATACGGTGGAAAAATGCGTCTCAGCCAGAAACAATCAGAACGGAGGGATTTGTACTTCTCCAACAGTCAGTGAATACGTCGTCTGTTTTTTATGTTATTGAATCAAATTTGTTGTATAATTTCCTCAAATACGTTTATTTTTATCAGCCGTCTCAGAGGGTTGGGCTAGGGATGCACCGATCCACTGTTTTTCACATTCGATACCAATATCATAAGTTTAGCATTAGTCGATATCGATCTGATACCGATATGGAAAAACAGCATTAAACTGTATTACATAATGAACTATTTGTTACTATATGAAAAAGACTGGGATCATCCTTTTGTACGGGGGCCCAAAAGTTCCAAATTTCCGATCCTTTTGCTCGCTCCATTTTGAAATCAACGTGAGCTTCTGCACAGCGTGGGACTGTAGCGCATGACGTCGTCACTCACAGCACATAGAAATATACTGAATAGATCAATTCTTATGGATCGAGCCCATAGTCTCCGATACCCGATCTAGAATTTTCTTCTATATCTGTACCGATGCCGACATTAAAATCAGATCGGTGCATCCCTAGTTTGGGCCCGGGGTCAGATTCGGCCCAATATTCAGCCTGATCGGCCAATCCTTAACTTCAAACTTCAATTTTCCTTTCCAGCTTTTGAACGCACCGATACCGAGCAGCATTTAAAGATCCACCATTTTTATCCAACACACCGACGCTACACGATAATTCATGCTAACAATAAGACATCTTTCACATGCAGAATCAAGTTAATCAGGAATTTAAAATAAAGTATTTGGTTAATTGCAGTTTTTCTCTAAGGTACCGTCAGGTCAGAGCTGCTCTAGGACCAGAGATCGTTATCGGCCCTCAGAGTCAGAATCGGTGCATCCACCTGTGTGTTTGCAAAATTTCTCAGGAATTGTTTTACAAACTCTCAGAAAGTAATAATTAGATGAGCATCACCACAACTTGCATCATTGAGCCATCGCTGGTTATTTTAAAGATTTGACTCAGCTAAAGATCTATTCCTGATGCGCCTTCCTGAGGGTCATCAGACTTTAATTTTTATGTATTCCTACTAGAGCAGCACAGCACATAACACATACATGACAATATCAGTGCACATATCACACAAAAAAACTTGTACTTAGCGTGCTTTTGCGTCCCGATCTGCTGGACGCTCACAGCCCTCCTACCTGGATGAGATGAACCACTGAAACACACCTGCATCGGTATAAAAAGTAGATTCATCCCATGGATGGTCAGGTGTCTTGATGTGGTGAGCTATTGAGCTAATAATGATTATAGAAGCCTTGTAAAAGTCTAATTTAATGTTTTTAAGCTTTAATGTTGTTTTTTGTTGCAGCTTCGGTTCTAATCAGCAGAAAAACATTAAAGCTTTCTTCTTTTTGTTTTTTTTTAGTTCAGTTCTGTTCCGCCTGCTGATCTGGGAAGTTTCATTTGTCTTTTCAAACCTACGCTTGTTGACTCATCTTTCTGGCTTCTTTTACGGTGAAGTTAATGAGAAGCTTTTTCTTTTTTAAACATTTCGTGACTTTCTACATCTCCTTTGATGCTCTGGTTGGTTTGTCGCAGGCTTGCAGCGAGTTAGCACATCCTGACTGCAGCGGGTGAAAAGGTACATGTCCCTTTTTAGTAGGAGGAAGGAGAAACCCCCCCGCCTTTACGCACCCCTCTTGTCGGTATCAGCGGAGGGATCTGACCGATAACGGTCGGCCAGGTTTTGCTCACTGTGTTTTGCTCCAGCAAACCCACACTGACCTTTCAGTCAACTGGTTCTGCTTTGCATACCTACTCACTGTTTCCTCTGCATGCAAATGCAGGGAGATACAGGCTGGGCTTCCTAGGAGCGGGGTGGCCTTGCTCTGAGCTCAGCAGACGTCTCAGAGGCTTTTGTGATTGTTCCACCCATAAACCCTCGTCGTGGCTTATTGCTGCTGGTTGTTTGGGACATTTTAAGCATCTATAATAATTTTAACTATAATTTCAGATTAAATATGCAAAATAAAAATTGTGTTTCGTTTGCAAGCTTTAAGCTGAAGATCAAGTTTATTTGTGGATCAGAAAGCGTGAAGTTCTGCTCGTTCTCTCACCGTGTCCCATCATTGTTTTAGGTTCCAGCTTCCTCCTCTGACAGCCTCTGTTGGATGGGCGGGGCCTAAACACAACCACAGCACCATCAGTCTGAATGTGCTGACGTTCTGTCAGAGCAGAGATCGGAGAATCGTCACATTCTATCTAATATTGAGAACGGGAAACATGTTTCCACCCAGACCGTTTTAGACGTGACACACTCTGAGCCTGATCGCTTTAGAGCAGGGCTGCCCAATCCTGGTCCTGGAGGGCTGGTATCCAGCATGTTTTAGTTGTTTCCCTGCTTCAGCACACCTGATTTTAATCAGCAGGTGATTAACAGGCTTCTGCAGAGCCTGATGAGCTGCTGAACAGGTGATTCAGCCACTGAATCAGGTGTGTTGGAGCAGGGAAACAACTAAAACATGCTGGATACGGATTCCTCCAGGACCAAGGCTGAGTGTGTTCATAAAAAGGAGAATGTTTTAGTTTGGGATTTTTAGCTTTAATCTGTTAGCGGGACAGTTAGCATAACCAGCTCATATTAGCACAAGGCTGCTAATTATTTACGGCTGTTTTTATTCAGTAACAAAATAAAAAATAGTAAAAAATGAGCAGCTAACCGTGATAAATCTGTGATGTCATAATAAAACAATCCTGATATGATACTTTTGCCACATCTTTCACCCGTAGATAGATGGCGCCACCGTGAGTTCTGTTAGGGTCATTTTTTCAGGCTGTTTCCACACATCTGAGAAAACCATGCAGCAACAGGAGACGGCAGTAGTAGAAGAGTTTTTAGGAACAACACCCTTCAAATGCAGAGTTAAATAAAGTGTTAAAGACTCTAATGAACACGGTGGGTTTGTTAAAACTTCCTTGGTGCACCTGGTGATTCCGCCCAGCCCGGCTGCACCGTTGCAAAAGGTGATGATTAACTGGAAGCTGTGGGAGTTTCAGAGTGTCATGGTCGGCATCGTTTACCCAGGTCACATGCTCATCCTCTCAGCCAATCAGGTCCCAGTAGAAGAGCTGGAAGATTTGGTGGATCTTTGGGCTTCAGCCCAGCCCTGGGCTCATTGGGACAGTTTGGTTTACATTTTGAAAAATGGTGATGTTTTTGTTTATGCTAGCTGCATTAGCCTCCAGGAGTCTCCAGGTCAAAGGTCATCTGCTGCAGCTGGTGTTTCTCACCACGTTCCTGTTGAAACGATCCTAGATTGTGTTTCCCGGTCATTTAGGGACCACTGGTGGATTTTCACTGGCTGGTCCGAGTGAGGAACACAGCCGATGTATGTTTGTTTTCTCTGTAGTGATGGATCAGACACATTCATGCTGATACAGAAACATTACCTGTGACTGTGTAAAACCTGACCAGTTTTAAAAAGCATTTTATTTGATTCAGGGGTGTGAAAAACAAGCCAAAACTGACTAGTGTTCCTTTAGTATATATTGTTTTGAGCAGGTGCGTCTGTTACAGGTAAAAATCACCCGAAGAGTATAAAAACTTCACCAAAGTCGTTTAAAAAGTTCCTTCACAGAAACCAACAGCAGGAATGTTTCTTATGTAGAAATTGTTTGTTCCTCTGAGGTTAGGAAGAGCTCCGTTTCCTCCGAACGAGCCGGTTTGTGCCGCTCGGCTCTTTAAAACCACAGCGTGGCGTTTTAAAGTGGGGCCGCGGTAACCCTGGAGTCCTGCATTCATTATTCATCAGCAGACAGCACTTTAAGGGCCGCGGTGAGGCTGAGTGGGTGTGTGAGCGGACGGCGTTAATATTAACCATCCTCAGAGGGAGAGCGTCTCTTTTATTTCAGCTCATCTTAAATTTCCATTATTCACCAGAAAAAAGCCGAGCGGAGCCTTTTCACCGCCACCCTCTGACACGGACAGGCCCCTCCTCTTCCCACACACACACACACACACACCATGTGGAGGACCATTATTAATCACGCTCTTATCAGCTTCTCACATCTTCGACACTATTTGCTGTTTAATCACTAAAATAATATGGGGGGTGCTGGGGTGGGGGTTTTAGGTTGCCATGGTGACCAAATGGAAAAGGTCAGGCGTAGTTTATCTTATCAGTGATAGGGAATGGTTACTAATTACAGATAGCTACCACCGGTGCTGGGTCCACCGGGCCCTGCCTTAAAACACTATCAGCAACCCACACCGGCCCCATGTCACCGTCGCCACGGCGACGCAGGCCTCCTCTAGACAGGCAGGGCAAAGTCAGGCCAGGCCTGGAGATCATCCTCCTCATCCTCACAGGTCTCAGCTGCATCGGTCCTGTCGTTTTATCCGTTTATTAACAGTATTTTTTATGTTTATAGCACTTCGGCTCCTAAATGGGAGTTTCTTATCATCATAAAGCGATCAGAAGAAATTATTTTCTGCTTTGGGAAGTTTGAGGCATGTTTCACTTGGTTCTGGGTAATTAATCTTAAAAAACCTATTATCAGTAGATTTAAAAAACTAATGAGACAGCGGTGCTTGTGAGTGAGCTCCGGCGTCACACAGGTGCAGCTTTAGTGTTTTAAAATGAGACCAAATGAGGCTGAACAGAGAAAGCATTCCCGAGGAGCACCTGCTCTGACAGGAACTTCCTGTCAGGGAGATTTCATGCAACTCCGACGCGGCGGAGCGTGCAGCTTGTGTAACGTCGCTAATCTGCAGGCAGTTGGAGGAGGTGGATGCAGATAACGGCACCACCAACAATCGTTTATAGGAGCAGCTTAAAGCGTCAGGCTCTCTGCTTTTAATGAATTCGTCTGAATCCAGCCTCATCAGATGTTTGGTTTACAGACGGAAATCTGATTGGATGAAATCTGAAAGTTTCTATTTGCTGAAAAATAAATAACTTCTTTGTTTGGGTCTTAAAAACAACTTTTTTTAAGTTAATGTTTGCTTTAATTTAGATTTTCATATGAAAATGATCATTTGATAAGTAAACAGAGTTTAAACATCCAACTAACATGATGTTAGATGTTCAAAATGTCATAAAAAAGGAGAAAAATTTGATTTCTTAGATGGCAAATTAACTGATTTATGTTTATTCCTTTAAATGATTTGGTGAACTGAAGACTTTTATCTAAACTAGGACAAATATTTATGTTTCATCTGAGTGATTTTATTCAAAAGTAATTGTAGAAAGTTGTTAAAAATCTAATTTCTTCTCAATAATATCAAAATGTGATTAATTGCATTTGTTTTAACCTGTTTTTCCAGTTGGGTGACTTGATGCAGGGTGAAGTGAGTTTTCCAGAACTAAACCTGTAAGAAGATCAGAACTGCAGCAGGTTGATGGATTCGTGTATTTTTCCGTTATCACAGAAAAAGTGATGTTTGATGTAATTAATGATGATAACTCCTTGTTGCAGAACAAATTTGATCCAATTGCTCGTATTTCTTTTCATGCTTTCTCCTCCTTTAGCTTTCTGGAAACTCCTGATTCACTGGAATAAAAAACAAATCTGTATTTTTTATTTTAAATGAGAAAAATCTCTTTTTTTAGGCTGAAGTAAATGGAAAACACTCGACTCGTATTCATGTGAATTTCTGCTGCTTCACTGCAGAGACATGCAGAGCTTTCTTCTCCTCAGCAAAATAATCTGCTTTACTTTGTTGTTGAGCAGGTAAAATAAAATAATTCGCTAAAGAACAGAAAAAGTTTGCATGTTGGATTAAAAAAAATTACTCAGCAGTTGCTTTAATTTCAGGATTTTGGTAAAATGTTTGGATCCTACCACCAAAAATACAATAAAAACGATGGTTAGAGTCAAAGTCTCATTAGAAAACAGAACAACTGCGTGTGTGTGTGCGTTCGTGTGTGTGTGTGTGTGTGTGTGTGTGTGTGTGTGTGCGTTCGTGTGTGTGTGTGTGTGTGTGATCTTGGTGCTGCACCCCCTCCATTTATCATCGCTGACATTTGGCTGTACTCGGAGCTCTATCTGACCATCATCTGAGGGAAGCACATTTTTCCCATCAGAAATCCCGTTGTGAATTTTTGCGTTGGAGGGGTGTGTGTGTGTGTGTGTGTGTGTGTGTGTGGCTGATGCCTCCTCTGGTGCAGCTCAGAGATACACAGATGTGAGCGAACACATCTTTTCTCTGCTTCTTCTCTGTCTCTGTATCACATGCCTGTGTGTGTGTGTGTGTGTGTGTGTGTGTGTGTGTGTGTGTGTGTGTGTGTGTGTGTGTGTGTGTGTGATCAGTGGAGTAATTATGGCTATGTCTCTTGCCCACACACACACACTGGCCATGTGTGTTAACGTGGATGTTATCTGGCCAGTGAGGGCTCCACTGATGCCCTGCCTCTTGAACGTACCCCCTTTCTTTGCCACTGCCAGCCGTGCAGCCGGTTATATTTAACCAGTTATCTCCTTTACATCCCTCTCCACGCTCCGCAGGGCTATCGCTACAACACTGCTGCCACCATCTCACTTTATTTTTATTTTTATTTTAAGCCTTGTGACAGGAGGCGGAGATAACAGATGCAAAGCCAACTTGTGAGTGGCGTCCCCCCCCTTCTGCTCTCTCCAACAAAAAGACTGCCCCACCATCGCTCCATCTCTCCTTCCTCTTGTTTTTTTTCTCGCTCTGCTTGTCTGTCTCTTTATCTTTATCATTTCTCGGCCCTTTTATCTCCCCTCTGCAGCCCTCCTCTAACTCTCGTGGTATTTCGCTCGACTTCTCAGCGAGTTTTTCCTGCGAGAAGCTTCCTCTTCTTGGCAGCAGCAGAGACAGATGTACAGTAGGCAGATCGCTCAGATGTGCAGCACCGGGGTTCTGCCATGTGGAACTGTCGCATATTGAATTTTTTTGTGACTTGATCTCTTTTTATTTACTGTCACGCGTTGACCTGAACTCCACTGAGCAGCTGTAAGTGTGAGCGGCGTTGGAGGAGGTGTTTGCTGCTGATTTAGGTCTCTAAACTACGGAGTTGAGATGTTTTTGATGAGTTTTGGATCGTTGCTGATCTCATCTGGAGGTTCAGACCTAATGGAGTCAGAAAAACAAACTCTTTCGTATCGGTTCTGTGGATGTAAACCGGTCCTGCTGGATCAGAATCCATAAAACCACATCCAGTTTTTCTGGTTTTGTTCCATCTCCATCACCAAGGACACCACCAGATTTCTGGTTCCAGATCTTATGTTGTCCTGTTCTTCATCTTTAGGTGCACCAGAACCGGGTCATCCTTGTCAGGTTTTTAAGTTTTCTGGATCAGGACCGCAGCAGGCCAGTCCAGAACCTGTAATGTGAGCACAATGTGGTTCTTGGACTTCCCTGGACCAGATGTGGACCAGATGTGAAGGCAGCAGATGATCCAGTAGAACCTCTGCTGGACTTTTCTGCATTCATTCTGTTGTCACAGAACCCCGGTCCATCTCCGGACCATCGCAGAACCCAGGTCCATTTCCAGACCACCACAGAACCCCGGTCCATCTCCGGACCATCGCAGAACCCAGGTCCATTTCCAGACCACCGCAGAACCCCGGTCCATCTCCGGACCACCGCAGAACCCCGGTCCATCTCCGGACCACCGCAGAACCCCGGTCCATCTCCGGACCACCGCAGAACCCCGGTCCATGTCCAGACCATCACAGATTCCAGGTCCAACCACAGAACCAGGCTTTTAGACCAGATGCTGACATCAGTCTGGATGATGCTTTTCTGCACAGTGCCCATTTCTTTCCACACTGATCTGTCTGATCTGTGTTTTTTTTGTGGTTCTGGTCCATCCCAGAAGAACTCCAGAGAAATCAGAACCCCCTCTGGACCGGGTCAAGGTCCTCTGTAAAGTCTGATTGTTACTGTGTTGTAGAACCAGATGAAGGTTTCCTAACCTCGGGTCCACGTGGTTCTGCCAGGTGTTGATGGATGTTCTGGGTGTGGTTCTGTCTGAGGGATCGGTCCACCTTAAACCAGCTTCCTTTTCCTTCACAAAGCCAAACTCCCGATTCCCCGTAGGGATTCATGATTTTCTGATAAATCTGTAAATCCTTCAGCCTGTGGAAAATTTAGTGTTTTCTCACTTTTGGAGACAAACTGGATCCTCATCTTTGATCCTCTCAGACCGAACCGGATCTGGATCTCAGTCAGGATGACGTTAAGGATCAGATCCAGGAGTGTTGCAGGAACTCCAGGAAGGAACGGATGATAACAGACGAGTGGATGAAAAAAATACATGAAATATTTGGAGATTAAATTATTTTTAGTTTAATTCTTAAAAGTAAAACAAAAACATTCATTTTTATTTTTAACATCGTTTCAATAGTTCCGGGTTCTGTAAGAGGACGCCTCAGCTGTTAACACATTGATTAGCTAAACACACACACACACACACACACACACACACACGTCCCCAGGGCAGTTTCTGTTGCTCTGTCATATTTGTGTCTCTGTTAATCGGAGCTGTTTTCTCTTTTGCGTGCATGCGTGTGTGTGTGTGTGTGTGTGTGTGTGTGTGGCTGCTACTATGAAGATAAAAAGTAAAAGCGAAGGCCGATGGAGGAAATAATGAAATGAGGCAGAGGAGGGAGGCGATAAGGAGCAAATGAAAGATGAAGAAGAAGAGGTGAACTCAGCATCTCCTGTGCTGAGGGCTGGTTCTGGTCCAACCGGGGGTGGGACGTGGTGGGGGGTGTCAGACAGAAGGACGATGGGAGGACGTTCCTCCTCTGGATCTGCTCTTTATGGGAACTTCAGGTTCTGATGGGTTCTCCTGCAGAATTCGGTGGAGTTTGTCTCATCCTGGACTTCCCGTCACTCTTGTCTTGATGCTGTTTACAGAAGTCTGAGCTGAAGAATTTAGATGTGTAGGGCAGCTCTAATGGCTTCTACGGGTTCAGGTGTTTAAACTCATACCTGCAGTTTCAGGTCAGGAATCGAACCTGCAACCAAATCTGGCTTCAGCTTAAGGAAAAATACAAACACAGTTTAATACCATCGGTGCATTTGTCTGAACGTGACGGACCATGTGATACTCTGAACTCATGACAGGTGTGAACAATGATGATGGTGAAAACACCACACCTGTCGGAACTTGTGAGGAACATTTTTAGATTAAAACAGAAATAATTTAATTTGAATCAGCTGTTTGTTTGATTTTAGTCTGAATGAGAAAAAAACCCTAATCTGTTCTGAGTAAACGTCCCGTTCACTCTGGGATCAGCTGTTATTACCGTGGAAACGCTCTAACTTCTGTGACTGATTAGAGTTTTCCTTCCAGGAATGAAGAAGTTTCAGTTCTTTTTTTATTCTATGACTTTTTCCAACGTCTCTGAGATTAAAATCTCATTTTTACAGAGACCTGACTTTAAAGTGTCTGCAGAGAACAGTAGGGTAGGAGTGTGTGTGTGTGTGTGTCTCTGTGTGCGTACGTGTGTGTGTCCAAGTTCATGTGTGTGCATGGGTGTCTGAGAGTGTGTGTGTGTATGTGCGCGTGTGTGTGTCTGCTTGTGTGCGTGTATGAGTGTGTGCATGTTTGTGGGACTGTGCATGTGTGTGTGTGTCTGCTTGAATGTGTGTGAGTGTGTGCACACGTGTGTGTGTGTGTGTGTTTGCATGAAGTGTGTGAACATTCTCACCGTTTGACTCAAGGCTGAGCTTGTTTCTATCTGCAGCGATTTGGAAAGAAACTGTGTCTGATATGATTTGAGGAGAGAGATGATGGTAGACTTCACACACCGGATGACCTTGTGTGTGTGTGTGTGTGTTTAGCAGGTACTAGTTGCTGACCTCTCTATGACCATGTTAAGAAACCTTTTGCTTATTTAACTCCTAAATCCTGCAGTGTGTGACTATCTCACACTATTGTTCTCTCTCTCTCTCTCTCTCTCTCTCTCTCTCTCTCTCTCTCTCTCTCTCTCTCTCTCTCTCTCTCTCCCTCCCTCTCTCAGTGTGTGTGTGTTATGTCCACATCATCACGAGCTTCATATGTTTTCTGGAAGAATTGTGGGATTGTTGAGCTCCGTGTATTTTTCCTGAATTCCCACTCCCGTCCTCGGCCTTGCCCGGCTGCTGGATTTTGTAGGGGGGTTGGGGTGTGTGTGTGTGTGTGGGGGGGGTGACTTGTAGATAGGAGAGGATTCAATAAGTAGTTGAGTCAACCCTCTCCTCCCCCTCCTCCCCCGGTGGATCTTAGGACGGTGGGAAAGTTCAAATCTGCTGCTATTTTCTATCTTTTATCAGCCGGGCTTATCGGCTGCTTTCTCGTCTGCATGCCTGGCTTCAATAGTCCAGGGTCTCAGCTCGGGCGGCTGCTGACTGCTCTCTACCTCCCCCCTCTTCTTCTCTTTTCATGAAACCACCTGTTCTCACTCCCTTTTCTTCATCGGCGCATTAAAACGACAGAAAACACTTTTATCAGCTGCTCATTAAACCGTCGTCTGTCACAACAAGCAGGAAACCGCAGCTCTGAGCTCAAATGTTCTGGATCTGGACATACTTCAGTGTTGAATGGGATCAGTTTTAGAGTCAGGATGCAGGAATGTGCAGGAAGCCAGATTAGGGAAGTGTTTTTTAAAATATATTTTCATTAAAGACACAAATGAACCATAAAAATGTTCAAGCATATAAACACAATGTGGTCAAAGAGAAGGAAATAAAGTAAATATAAGAATTTCTTGATCTGCCTCTAGGTGGCGCAGCTGAGCATGCAAGGTAACAGATGCAACAAAAACTTTGATCTCACACACACACATGCAGACACACGCACATGCACACACATGAAGACGCACACGTGTACACACATACATACACAGATGCAAGCACACACACTCACGTATGCACACACATGCGTGCACACACACTCGCATGCACACACGCACACACACGTGTGCACACACAAACATACACATACATTCAGACACACATGCACACACACACGCACACGGTTTTCCCCATCCGGTCTTATCGTGATGCACACACGTCGGGTTTTCATTGAGAGGAATGCGCCGCTCCGTTCCTCCACACTCAGCTGCTCCTCCGCCGTGTGCGTGGGGGAGGCGTCCTTGAGGAAAATGAAACAGTCTGTCAGAGTGAGTTCGTCTGAAGTGATGCCAGAGAGAAAACGGGTGTGAAACGGAACACTGGAGGGATGGTTTGATCCGAGCTGGTTGATCACCAGGAAGATCCCAGGAAAGGGATTCCAGAGGCAACTTATTTAGTCAGATCGGTGCAGAGTCTCTTTATCTTTGAGCTCCTGCTCCTAAACGCAGCACCGCTTGTGGACAAAACACCTGAGCTGAGGGAAAGTGAAGGTCTGAGACACGTTCAGGTGATGAAATCTGTTGAGACTCATCTTCAGAATCTCATTTCAGCATCTTGCTGTTATGGTTCAGATGCTGAGTGTTGATTTGTTCCTGGGATCACAGCTCTGTTACTCCCTTCAGCCTCCAGATGAAACTCTGAAACACTTTCCTGGTTCCTCAGCGGGAACCTGAGCTTCTCAGGACTCCTGATTTTTTCATTTTCTTTGTTGCTTGTGGTGTCAAAGTGTTTTATAGAAGTGTGTGTGTGTGTGTGAACGTATGTTTGCGTATGCACGTATCTGCGAGTGTTTGTGTGTCTGTGTGTGTGTGGCTGCGTGCATGTGTGTGTGTGCGTATGTGTGTGTGTGCATGCGTGTGTGTGTGAAAGTGTGTGTGCATGTATGTGTATGCGTACGTACGTGTCCGTGTGTTTGTGTGTGAATGTGTGTGTGTGGCTCTGCGTTTGTCTGTGTGTGTGTGAACGTACGTGTGTTTGTGTGTCTGTGTGTGTGTGTGTGTGTGTGCGTGTGCATGCGTGTGTGCATGTGTGTGAGTGTGCGTGTGTGTCTGAGTGTGTGGGTGGCTCTGCGTGCGTTTGTGTGAGTGTGTGTGTGTGTGCGTGCGTGCGAGTGTGTGTGAGTGTGTGTGTATGAGTGTGTGTGTTTGTGTGGCTGAGTGTGTGTGTGTGTGTGTGCGTGTGTGTCTGAGTGTGTGTGTGCGCGTGCGTGTGTGTGTGTGTGCGCGCGAGTGTGTGTGTGTGTGTGTGTGTGTGTGTATGAGTATGTGTGTGGCTGCGTGTGTGTGGCTGCGTGTGCGTGTCTGAGTGTGTGTGTGTGCGCGCGCGTGCGAGTGTGTGTGCACGCAAGTGTGTGTGTGCGCGCGCGCGTGCGAGTGTGTGTGTGTCTTATTGTGTCTGAGTGTATGTGTGTGTGTGTGTGTATGTATGTGTGTGTGTGTGTGTCTGAGTGTGTATGTGTGTTTGAGTGTGTGTGTGTGTGTTTGAGTGTGTGTGTGTGTACAGTACGGGTCGGGCTGCAGATGTAACACTATCAGGTCCGGAGCTACACGTTGTTCCAGCTTGTTCCAGCAGCAGCAGGAGATTTATTTCTGCTCAGTCGGGTTTCTGAATACTTCTCCGGGCTATCAGATGGTTCTGCTGCAGAGACGATGCTGATCTCCTCCTCCAGGCCCAGTTTTTCCTCTCTTGGGGCCATGAAGGATACCCCTCCACCAGACCATCCATCAGCGCCACTTCGGGCACCTGGGAGGGGATGGTATCACCTGATATCTCTCTACCTGCCCTCCTCGTGCCCAAGAAGCTAAAATCTCCTCCTGAGAGGAGAAGGAAGAGGAAACTAAGCCTCTCTTTGTCTGTTTTCGTTCCACTCCATCCCTCCATCAGCTCTTCTATCTTTCCGTCTCTTATTGTCCCCCTCTCAGGGTTCAGCTCACCCCACCGTCTCCCCATCCAGGACCTTTATCTGGGATACGACTCTGCTCATTAAGGAGTTAATTTTCTCACTGCTATCTCTGATTATATAGTCAACCTAAAGCAGTGTGAATTCTTTAAATTTTCTTCCTTGTTATCAAAAAGAGAGGGAAGAGAGAAAAGATGGGAATGGGGGGATATTTAATCATTTAAGTAGTCTTCCTGGGGAGCCAGATTTCCTCTCTCTCTCTTTTTCTTCCCAGCAATGTAAAGAAATCTCAGCTGAAAGCTGGCCCAGCTCAGTAATTCAGTTTTTTAAAGCAGGAGGGTGGAGGGAGGGGGGGCTGCGGTGGCGAGAGAGGGAGAGGAAGAAAAAAAAAAAAGACTTGATGAAATTCCACTATCAGCTCCGAACCAATATGCAAAATATCTCGCTGGAAATCAAATAGCTATTATGTTTTCATTTCCACGTCGGCGTATTTGCTTAATGAAGAGGAGACAGATCAGACCGGCAGAGAGAGTCTGCAGGAGCCGATAACCGCCAACGGCTCGCAGCTATCCGCACAGAGTGACGCTCCCAGTCACCGCGCTTTCTCCACCAAAAAAAAAAAAGAAAGAAGGGGAGGGAGAGGGAAGGTGATGGAGTGTGAGGGATGGAGGAGAAGAAAGAGAGGAGCAGGAGGAGTGGAGAGATAGTGGCAGAGGGAGAGGAGGATGTGGGGATGGATGGAGGCGGTCAGGAGGAGAGAAGCTATGTGTTTGTTTTTGTAGTTGATATAATTCCAGGTCTTTGATGTTTGGCATCCTGCTGCGTTCTCCTTCATCACTTCATCATCATCATTAGTTCGTTCCACAGCAAACATCTGACCGACCGCCGCTCCGACTTTCCTCCATCAGCGGGAGTTTTTCACTTCCTGCTGCTGACGACGAATTAAACGTGTTTATGGAAACATTCAGACTGACGATGACCGGGTCAGCTCAAACGTCAGGCTCTGGTTTTTACTCTCAGGCGTTGGACGATGAAAAACCTGATCAGATCAGTACTTTATACATTTATTGGTTAAAATCTCCAGATGTCTTTATTGATTGATTTTTCTGGATATTCTGGGTTTTTCAGGTATCGGGCGATTCTCACGGATCATAAATAAGAACACATTTACTGTTTTTATTCCTGGAATTAAATTCTTCCACATAAAGGGTTTGTTTTTGTTTTAGTGTGTGAGTGAGTGGTCAGGAAAAGGTCAGATGATGCATTCAGGGACTCAAGGAAATGATCTCTGATTAAGCCGGTGATGATGAATATTAGCGGATTCCGATCACTGCAGGCGTCTGTGAATGCACCGTCCTATAAAAACACATTTTTCCTGGTTCATGAACTCACCACTCAAGAATGAATTTTTTTTGTTTGGTCAGACCAGAATCGGTTCTCTAAACCAGAATCGGTGCATGACTCTGTGGGGAGTCCTGGTACGACTCACGACCTTAAAGCTGACCTCTGATGTTGACTCTATATGACCTTAAACACAACGTTCGGCTGCCTGAGGAAAGCTCGTCATCCTCTCATGTCTCTAACATGTGAGATGAGCTGATTCTGACTCCTTCAGGATGCTGGAGAGGTCGCGGGTTCACAGCTGTGCCCCGCTGCATTGTGGGAACTTGTTGGTTTGAGCATTTAGGCTCTCAGATTGGTGTAAAATCTTTAGTTTTGTCTCCGATGAGCAGAAGTGCTGAGCGTGAACCTGCGTGTTGGTGCGGCTGTGATAAGATCCCTCTCAGTGTTGAGGCAAATGTTTAAAGTTGATGAAGAGTATTTCCTCTGCTCACTCTGATCAATAAGTGGCTCCTCTCCAGCGCCTGACTCTGTGTCAGGTACCTCGGCTTCCCTCTCGAGAGCTCACACATCCTCCTCTCCTTCCCGTCCTCGCCTCCTTTCTTTCCCTAAATATCCTCTTTTAATGTTTCTCCTCACAAGTGTGTGATGTAGCGATACAGGCGCGCCTTCTCTTGCTTTCAGGTCTGATGTATTTTCTGTGCGGCGGGTTATTAGCGTGCGAGCGGCGAGGCTGCTGTCTGTTTAATCAGCTTGTTGAGCATGCAGGTTTGATGTGTGTTGTCTCTGTGTTTAATCAGCGAGCTGCAGGTTGGATGTGGACCCAGAGTTAATAAAGCAGTATCTTCAGCACTTTGTTCTGTCTGTCGCCGCGTCTCAGAGACAGACAGATGCTCTCCAGTCTTCCTGCAGCAGCCAGTCTGGGTCGGAACCGTCTTTGTGCCGGACCGGATTCTTCTTTATGTTAATCAGGACCCAGAAGTCATTTGTCCTTCCCTTTAGGAACGTCGTTGCTTGGAACAAACCAATTTATTATTATCACTATCATCCAGTTAAAAAGTGAATGCTAATAACCAGTTTAAGACAGATTCATGTCCACTTTTACTGTCGTGTTTATTGAACTGGTTTCATCACCTGATTTTCTGCATGTTGTGGTCAGCAGGTGGCGCTATAAGCTTTGATTCACATGCACAAAAACAAAAATTAAACATTGTTAAAAATATAATTGAGACAAATCTGAATTTCTGTAAAAACATCTACTTTTCTGTCCTGTTGGTGCGTTTTTATGATGTTAATTCCCACTGTTTGTGAGCAAATAGCAAAGGTTGTTCATGTTTGCAGTTTCCTCTCATTTCGCTCCTAATTTGGTCTCCAGCTCTTCCCAAAGTCGTCTCACATTTCTCCACTTGATGGATCACAGACACTAAACTGAGACGAGTTCCAGAGAAACTTATTTAAAATTAAACTAACACTAGACAGTTTCCTGCTCCTCCGCCCTACTGGTTGAAAGTGGACTTACAACTGCCGTAAACAACCCTGCTGCAGCCTGCTGTAGCTAACGCTAAGAACGAGCTAACACTAGCATGAGCTGACTAATACTAAATAAACCACGAAGTAAAAAGATCCACACTGTTGGACAAAAAATATTACTTACAAGTCCAGCAGCAACAAAGCCAGGTCACCATCAGTCCGTGATTTTGTAGCCTCCTTTAGCTCCCTCAAACTAGCGTAGGTCGTGCCGATGTTCACTCTGGTTTTAGCTCTTTGCTTCACCTCCAAAGACATTACTCTGTTACTTTTACTTCCAGACTCCACCATGACGCCAACAGAAAAAGCAAACTTCTTCTTTTTCTTCTTGTGCTTTTTATTGACAATTTGGCGAACTGAAAATGCTAACCACTAGCATTACAGCCAACAGCCGTAAAGCAGGTAAAGAGCTCCCCCTATAGGACACCTACCCGCTCCACAAAACTATCTAGTGTGGTCTAGAGTGGTGTCAGATATGAAACTGGTCAAGTTTGTAACTCAACAATCACTGAGATCAATGTTAAAGCGCTAGATTCAAAAACTAACTGTTGTTACTTTAATGAGATTCTCTGAGACTCGAGAGGAAATCGAGAACAATTGGAGACATTTTGGAAACTCCCTCACCAACAGCCACAACCCAGAGAGGAACGGGCTTAGAGGACGGTTCCTACAGGTGCTGGAAATCCTTGAAAATGCTTGAATTATAATGTGTTATTTTCAAGGTTTTGAAAGTGCTTGAATTTAGAAATGCACTAAAAAGACTGCAGACTATTCAAATCGGACGATTTTCAGCAAGATCGGTCAATTTGAGACTTCGAAAGTCAAAGCGCCGTCACCAACCTGCATATATCAGATCTTCCTTGTGGAATTTTCATTTTTGGAATCATGGTTTTTTTAAGTTCATCAGAATAAAACAAATATTCTTGTAGTTTTTTGAGATAAATTAGATTATGTGGTACAAAAATCAGAAATTGGTACCTCCCCTTAAAACAAGAATCGTTCACTGACTGTAAAGTTTTCTAAACAGATTAATTTCTTCTATACGTGTCATCAGTAGAAGGTCCTGGAAAGTCGTGAAGTGTTGCCTTGAAAGTGCTTGAATGCCATTTGGGTTGAAAAAGATCACTGCGTGAGTCACAAGAGAACTTTAAGACGAGTCGGAGAACCAATTATTAACAAAATGAAGGAAAAAACATGTTTTTGAGACTAAACAGCAAAAATAAAACCTCACTGTTGGTCTGCAGTGATTCATTTACCCAGTCCCAAACACATTCATTGTGACTCCAGCTGAAAAGTTTGAATTTTTTATTATTATTATTATTAATTTTTTTTTGCAAATCAGTGAATATCAGGAGTTTTTTACTTTTAATGTATGTTAAAGGGACACTTTGCAACTTTTTCATATGTTTAAATCATTTTCTTGAGCCAGTTTGTGCTAAAATGACCCTGCAGGGTGAATGAAAGGCCACCCAGCCCCTGTCGCCCTCTGTGGCCAGAATATTCCACTTGCAACTTTACAGTTGCCGGTCCGGTCTGTTGGGACTTAGAAAAATATTGAGCTTGACATACCTGGTGCTGCAGTCTGCTTCCAGCATGTTTCCTGCATGTTTTAGATCATGAACACAGCTGATGTGTTTGATTTAGTGATGAACCGCTCCTGTAGACACTAATGAAGGCTGAGGAGACATTTCAGCTGTTAGATTAAGGTGTTAAAAAGACCAACGCACAGCGAGGAGAGAGAAGTTTCACTTTTGCTTTGACTAACGGACACTAGGGGGTGCCAAAACTGACTAGTGTCCCTATAATCTCTCTCCATCAGGTGAAATGTGACCAAATAAATTTAGTTTATTTATAATATTTAAATACAAACCTTTTATTTTTACATTTTTAATAAAGAAATACATTTTTATGCAGTATTATTCCGAAAAATAAAAAATCTTCACTCTCTGACCCACGTTAACCCTCCATCTAGTTGATTATTCATAAAAGTCTGAAGTAACAATCTTTGTTTTTATTATAAAGGGACAAACGGAAGCTTTCCTGTTTTATATCCCAACCTGGAAGCTGGATTCTGGATTCTGGTCTAACGGATTTCCTCCTCCACAGATTCATGTTCTGTATTATTCCTCCATCTCTTGAAGGAGTTCAGTCCAATTTTCCTGGATATGGCGCCGTAACAATGGCCGGCTTTAGCTGTAAAACGGGTAAATGAAGCGGAATGTGGTGCACTTATCGCTCTCCTCTCAGCCAAACGCAGGAGCGGAAAAGGGGGAATATTTCTGCTGGGATAAAAGAAGGGAGAAAGTGGAGCTGAAACTTTTCTGCACCATTTGATGTCTGAAAGCAGCGATGAGGCGATTGATTCATTAAACCAGAGCTGTAACGAGGAGGGAAATCATAATTCAAACTTACATTTTAAACAGGAATATAATTGGAATTTTACATGCACAAGTCCCTTTGTACAATTATGATTAAAGGAAAATTAATTGTATGAAAATGTCCATATAGATACTGAAAATGAGATCTAGCAAAGCTTGGACGACACGGACCTCGTTCTAAAAATATTGTGTACAGGATCAGTTTTTTCTTGTCTCTCCCTCTTTTTTTTTTTTTTTTTAAATGAAGGTCCAAATCTCGCCGTGTTAATTTTATCTGAAATTAGAGTGAACCATGCAGGCGTGGAAGTTGAAATTAGCCTAAAGATGTTTCATTTACAAAGACAGAAACACTTTGTCAGCCGGCGATTGTTTCCCAGCATTATCTCTGCCTGCTTTTAATTGCTTTGGAAGTGAAATTAACAGAATTAGAAAAATTGCCTCTCCCTTTTTCTACAAGCTTCTTTATTCACGGGTATTGTTGTGTGCTTTGTATAGATTATAGACTCCTTTTGTTCCAGTATTGTAAATATATACGCCCCCCAGTCACGGCTTTAGCGCAGAAACAATCCCCCTCTTCGTTCTGCACAACCTCACCAAAATTAATTTGCAACCTGTTCTGGATCGAGGAGGGAAAAAATCCTGGATCTGTGTCGGTTTTCATTTCACTCTGATTCCGTCGCTCCATCGTCGTCTTCGTGCGTGTGTCATTGTTTCTCTCAGCAGTCTGCAGCGTGTTCACAAGCCCTAATCTCCTTAAAGAAACCCTGAATTAATAATTCCGTCGCGTTAACCTCCCGGGAGCCGCGGCTCCGTCGGAGTCTGCAGGCCTCGGAAGACCGATGTGAGCGGGAAGCAGGCGGTAAATATCAGGCTTGATTTCAAGGTTTGGATCCTAATAAAAGATCCATCCCATAGTATCGTTAATGAAGCCGTTTAAAAAAAGTCACATTAAATCCACATTAACTGACTTCAATTTTTTGGATGTAATCTTCAAACAGGCTGAAATAGATGAAACGTACTGTATAATTACTCTGGTCAGCAGGGATTATGGAAGTGTAATCGATAGCAATCAGCCCCGCACTAATCACTCTTTTAGCTGTAATTTTAGGTATACTGTAATTTGGCTTTAAGGTCCCCCTTGGCTCCGTGCTATTAATCTTCTGGATTAGACCGTTCAGTGTGTCCAATTCCTGAAACTCTTTCTGAATTAGTCCATTTAAAAAATATCACTGATAATGTTTAGTTTTTTTCTTACTTTTCGGCTGCAGGACGATGTTCTGATGCAAAGATGTACCGTTGATCTTAAAAGTGTGTGTGTGTGGGGGGGGGGGTTCAATGATCCAAATGTTTGGTCAATAAACCTCATTTACATAAAATTCTAACTCATTTTTCTAAAGATGAGTAGAAATCATGAATGGAGCAAGACTGCCTTAAGGGGAGGTTGGTGGTTAGACCAGGAGTCTGCAATCCAGAGAGCCATTTCCCCCTCATTCCACCTTAATAAAACTTTAGAGCTGCAGCAGTCACAGGACCCTTTAAATAAATAACTAAAGACGAGGACCAGGGCCACTGAGGGGAAAAGTTACATTTTGTCAGATTTCTGGGATAAACGTCTGAATATTTGTGGAAAATTATGTAAAAATAGAATTAAAAATATTACTTTTTAGGGATGTAAGAAAATATCGATATGGCAATATATCACGATATATTTTTCTGCAATATTATATCGATGTTCAAAAGCTGTGTATCGAATTTTTGGAAGAATTTACACGCAACAAAAGACTGAAAATTTAATTGAAATATTTTTGTGTTTGATTCTACAGAGGCTGCCTTTTTTGTTTATTTTGAAATGACTTCTGATCATGCAGATGTTAATTCCTCCATTTATTTTTTACTTAAAGAGCAATGGGTTTTGTTTCCACCACTGAAATGTAAATCCCTCTGTTATGGTTCAGATACCTCATGTTAACATGTTACGTATCAGTTTGGACTGTTTGTTGAATTTTCCTACAATAAATTCAGTCTAGAAAAATCACTAATATCGTCTGGCTGAATGTATCGCAATATATCGTATCATCTCACTTGTATCATGATACGTATCGTATCGCCAGAATTTTACCAATACACATCCCTATTACTTTTAGTGTCTTTCTGTTGTATGAATTCAATGTAATTGTTTCATGAAAGAAGCTATAGAGCTGCTTTATTAATCAGTTCTAGTCAAAGTCATTAGGGTCATTGTGCAGGGTCCAGAGGTCCACTCTGGACAGGAGAATTAAAGGTTTTGTGCATTTGCATTAATTCTAAACTTAATTTTAGAAATTTCAGAATAAAATGACTTTAAAGTAAAACTTTGAACTGGTTTTCTGTGGCAGGTTCCCTCGGGGAGCTCGACGGCGGGGATGAAAACACAGCTGACAGCCTGAGCCTATCAGGAGAGGAGGGTGGAGCCTCTGACCCAGAGGACTCTGCAGAAGGCGACAGCTCCAGCCCCCCTTCGTACACGCCGCTGCATAATGAAGGTAAGGGGGGGAATGAAGAAGGCAAGCTGTCACTTCCTGTTTGTTCCTGGACCAACAAAACCATGAGAAACCTTTATTTTGAAAGGGTTTGGGTTTTCATCCTCCTTCCATGAATTAAATGTAGGTTTCAGGATGAAGATGCTTCTCTTTAAAGTCCACTAACAGTCCAGATCTCAGTCCATCAAGACATTTAAGGTGGAATTTCCACCTTTAAGGTGGAAATGGGACGGAACCGCAGAGAATAAAACATCCTGGAAATTTTAGTTTAGTTTACAGAAACGTGAAGTTCAGGCGTTGATATGGAGTAAAGCTGGTGTTTAGAGTTTTCTTCCCGAGCTGATTCCAGGATTTTCCTGGATTTTCCATGATGTTGAGGCACAGCTCTGAACTGGCATCAGCAGCAAGCAGCTGCTCCTGCAGACACTTCCAGATGTCTCATGTGCTGTCAGTTATTAGTGGTTATAACCGGTTTTATCTCCACATCAAGACTTTGTTCATCAACTGACGTGTGCGTGTTATCAGTCAGGAGACCGTTAGCGTCACCCAGAAATGCAGAAGAAGAAAAAAGATGGCGGCAGCATCTTTATGGGGCTGCAGTTTTTATCTCTAACGTGTCTAAAAAACATATTTCTGTAGACTCCAAAGGCTCCGCCCCTTTAATGCACCCTCTCATCCCCAGCCTCCACCACCACCCGCCATCTCGCTGAGTTTTCACTCATATTCTTTTGACTTATTCAAGATTTCACCGGCTGTGTGTTTTTAATCTCAAAAAAATTCCTGCTCTTGTGAAATTTTGGGGGCTGAGGGCGATAAGCGTCTGCTGGTTGGCTCGGGTTTTGATAAACCCATGGAAATTCTGTCAGGTGCTAATCGAGACCGAGATTAGAGATTAGCTCGTGGTGTGTGTGTGTGTGTGTGTGTGTGTGTGTGTGTGTGTGTGTGTGTGTGTGTGTGTGTGTGTGTGTATTGTATAGAAAGAAGATGAGAGAATTCAGGCATGCTGCACATGTGAGCGAGTTTTGTCGATAGCAAACTGACTTGGTGTTCATTTTTCCCTCTTTGTGAATGTGTTTAACACACACACACACACACACACAGTCTTCCTTCATCATCACCCTGTTGATTTACTCCTCTTTCTCCTCCCCGGGGTTCCTCGGTTGCCCAGCGCTGCCATTATCAGCTCTCTGTAAATCAGCCATGTTTGACGAACCTGCTCTTTCAACCTGGGATCAATACCAGGTCTTTATCTGGCCAACACTGGCTAATAAAGGCAGGGCCTCTTATCCGCCATCTGGACAGCACACACACACACACACACACACACACACACACACACACACACACACACACACACACACACCCAGGTGATAACCACCCTGATAACTTTAGAAAGAAAAACACATTCTCCCAAACGCTGGCCCTTCCTGCTCGGCCCGAAGCCCGTTTATTATTAATGCTCCTACAAAGCTCCGACACACAGGAGCATCTGTTCTCTACTTTTCTGCCTGTTGTGGGATTTATTCTTCCTCTCTCCTCTCAGAATCAGCTTCAGCACCCTGCACAAACATCTGAAGTTCCTCCTCCTTCTTCTTTGTTGCGCTTCAATCATTTTTATATTTATCACAGGAAGCCTGATAAAAATCCACTTCTTGCATCATAAGTCATCGTGTCACCTCCTTCCGACCTCTAATTGTCGCGCACTCATTCCAGCCAATCAGAATTTGTGAACTTTCTCTTTTTTTCCACTTTTCATCAGAATCTGATCGGCAACGATAGAAAAAGTGTGTGTGATGCATAAAAGAACAGACGGCAGCGGCGGTAATCTCTGGTTTCATCGTGATAAACCGTCTCAGACAGTTCACAGGATTAGCAGCAAACACTCACTCTCTCCTCTGCAGGTTTCACAGGTTTTTGCTTGTAGTTTGACGTGTTTCTGTTTTGGTTTGACAACAGTAACCATGTTTGCTCTTCAGAGGTTCGATGGGAGGTTTGTGTCCAGATTACCGGAGCTGCAGAGGTGACAGGAAGTCAGGAAGGAAAACTTTATCTCCATCTTTTTGCAGTTTGGTCAAAACTAAATTATTACATTTTTTTAAACTTCAACTGGAAACTTTTCTGCTGTTTCACATGTTAACATCAAAATGGATCAAATCAAAGACTAAAGAGGAAAGGTGGCTGATAATGTTTTTGCCTGTTTGTGTTTGTAAAATATCTCCAGAACATCCAGGTGGATTTTAATACGATAATCTTCACCTGTACGCTTAAAGAGGTCCTTCACTACAAAACATGTTTTAATGATTATTTCTGATTCTAACGGGTCACTCTGAGTGTTTCCTGCAGGCTGAACATGAAAATAGTCTCCTCCACCTATCTCCTGCAGTAGCTTCTGATAGAAAATAGACTCTAGGTGAAACTCTAGGATTAGAAAATCCTGACAGATCTACGTCACACTGTCACTGAACATTCATGGACTCACCCATCTGGACTCACGACGGGGAAGGCTGTTGTTGGTTTAGCGTCCAGGAAACAGCAGAGAACGTCTGGGCTAGTAGAAGCTAACCGTTAGCATTAGCAACTCCAACACACAGCAGAACTCCTCCAGGCTTGTGTTATTGGTGGAGATAAAACATCAACGTTGCAGAGCAAACAGAGTCAGTGGTAGAGTCGTGTTGCTGTTAGCCAATCAGAGGAGAGATGTCCACATATCGTCTGAAGCTCACTTCTAGTTGCAACCTGAATCTGCAGGATCTTGTGGAATGGAATGAGATTTGATTCAAGTGACTTAATTTTAAAAGTTAATTGTTGGTCATCAATCCTTTCATGGAATAATGAGGTTTTTTTTTTACCAATCCTATCCGAGTGTTTCCTGTCATGAACATCAGTCTGATTTTCTTTTCCTACAACAAAATTTAAATGATTTATTTTTTTATTATAATTTTATTCTACTGGGAATGATCCAACTGAGATTCAGAAACAGCTGCATCATAGTTCCTGATTAAAAACAAAAGATTAAACAACGCCATTCACACCAGGACAGGGCAGCAAATACTAAAACCAGAAATAAGGTAAAAAGTGTTTTCTGTCTGATGATTAATAATAAAAACACCAAATACTTTCCATGACTTCATGTTTCTTGGGTTTAACATTCCTCTCTGCGTCCAGCTGTGACTAAACACACATCTGGACGAACCTCGTTTTTTTCTGTACCGCTCAGGTAAACCTGTTGGACTAAGTGATGAATTATTATTATCATTATAATTTATTTCTTATCTTTTTTATTAAAGGCTTCCACTGGTTTGTGGCGGAGCCTCTGTACTCGTTGGATTCTGCTGAGTGTTTAAACTCAACACGTTTAATCAAATTGCTTTTCTTAAAGGAAGCTCGGCTGCTGCCGTCACGGAAAGTCCTCAAAATACAGAAGTTTGATGTGGAAAGCTTCCGGAGAGGAATCCTGGAATTATCAACAAACGAGTGGCCTAAACAGCTCCGTAGATTAAGAGTAAAGAGCAAATGACGTCATTATGTTGTTAGAAATAAAAACTGGGTTTGAAAAGAGAGGGTAGGGTTTTATTGGTGGTGGGTAGATCCTCGCCACCTCCTGATCGCCACGGTAACCGACTGTCTCCACTAACTTCTGGTTGTTTAGATTCAACGTTTAGCAGATGAAACCCTGCTGAGAACCCAGTTGCATCAGCGAGGAACCAACAGGGAGGTGAAGGGTCACAGAATCAGCGGTGGGAGGAAGGAAGTGTCGAAGGAGTCGGGAGGCGAGGGGATGCTGGGTGACTTTGCCCTGCAGGTGTGACGGGGGAAGTTCAGCTTATCAGATTGATGGAAACTGTCTCTCTGAGGGGGGAGGAGGAGGGGAGCTTGGCAGAAAAGTGTCTGTCGACTCCTCCTGATACCTGCCTCCCTGTCTCAGATGATATGGGAGATAATATTGATAATATTAAACGTAATAACTGTGTCTGCAGCTCCCCTCCGCGCCGCCGCCCTGCTGGATAAAATCAATGTGCCATTCAGTGTGATTTATAGCTGAAAATAATGGCACTGTTTAGGCAGGGGGAGGGGTGTGTGTGTGTGTGTGTGTGTGGTGGAAAGTGGACGTGACGTGAAACCAGATGTGTGTTTTTGAGGCTCCAGCCGTCCTCTTGACGGTTACGTTTGGGACGGCGTCACGTGGTGCCGGGACGTTTACGGCTGGTATCGACTGGTTGCTATCGCTGTTTATCAGAGCGGGAATGCAAAGGTTAACTTGGCCTTTGTGCACACGGCTGAGCTGTCAGTGAGGGCGGGGGCTACAAAAAGGGGCGGGGCTTGATGGAAGGGGGGGTGGGGTCTGACAGAGGACATACTATTTTTGGTCGTCTAATTCCACAGATTAAAAAATATCTGCAGCTTTATTGGTGATAAACGTGCACGATGCTTCAGAATGATGGATATGGCTTTTATTTTGAAATTTCTTCCTGAAACAGAACATCCGTGGGATTAAAGATTCAATCTTTGTGATCCCATCACTAAATCAGCAGAACATCTAAAAGAAGCTTTTCTTTTTTGGTTTCTATTCATGAGTATTGGGTTTAGGACCATGTTCTACAGAACTGTTTCAACTCCTGATCCAGCTTTCATCTTGGACCAACACTTCTCCAGACTTTCCGAGTTCCTCATACAGTCCAGGGTCAGAAACTCTCCCCATCACATGACCAGAGTCTGGATGTTTTTAGGAACAGAGCCTGAACAAGGGCCTGGGAGAGGATCTTCTCTTGGCTCATCCCTTGAGTTAGGAGCCTTTTTCTGTTCTGTTCTGATGAGTCAGAGGTCAGAGTTCAAAACACCAATCTGTGGGAAGGCTCTGGTACCAGAACTGAAACATCATCCAAATAAAAGCTTCGGGAAACCTTCAGAACGTCCAGAGAACCGATGATCCAGAATCACTTTGGGTTACAGGAACGTCTGGATTACTGGAAGGAAAATGTAAAGAGATGAGGACCGGATCGGGAGTTTTGGATCAGATCAGGACCATAAATAGAACTGTAATAATGAGTTTAGTGGATAAAGTCAACGGCTGTCATAAAGTTTCTCATTAAAGTCATTTTTTAAAGAATGAAACAAATACGAGTCTAATCTGGCCGTGTGTGTGACCCGGTTTCATGCAGTCAGCTGACCTTTGACCCGATGGCGCTGTAAGGCAGATCCTTGGGTCAGATACGGCGGGGCGGTGATTTAACCATCAGTCATATCTGACTAATCAAAATAAAAAATCTGACTAATCATGAGTTGTTCTAATAGGGAGGAGCCCGGCGGTGTGATGAACTCTCTGATATGACTGATCAGGGTTCACACACACACACACACACACACACACACACACACACACACACACACACACACACACACACACACACACACAGAGATCTGATTAAAGTAGGTCCGACCAGGTGCAGCTGCTGATGTCTTTGATCATGCAGCAGGAGGATGTGTAATCAGTGTGATCGATGGGGGGGTATCAGCTGATTAGAGCAACACAGCAGCCTCAGTCTCTGCTGAAGGTGACAGGCTGAAGGGGGGAGGGGGGAGATGGGAGATTGGAGGAAAGACCCGCCTCCCCCCAGTGAAAGATGGATGAGGAGAGAGTGAAGGAGATGAACGGAAACAGACGGATTCTCCTGAGCCGGGATCAAAGCGGTGAGGTGTTCTGTTACAGAGAGTCCATTCATGGCCGCCTTTGATCTGTAGATGAGGAGAAGCACCACACCCCCGGCCCGGTTTGGTTTAACTCAGACTCCTGTTGTGTTTTCAGAACCCAGAACTCAGGACTCCGGAGGAGGGCCAGAAGATGAAGATGATGAAGGAGAGGAGCTAGGTCCTCCACACAGCGGAGGGGAGGAGGAAGGAGAGGAGGACGAGGAGGAGGAGGATGGGTTACCGTGGAGAGGTCCAGGTCAGTGGCACCACACTGTTGGGTTCATGGATTCAGAACATTTTGGTCAAGTTGCAGAAAGTGTAAACAAACATAAAACCCACCGGCCGACCCAACAGAACCTCCTTTAGCAGCAGAAACTCTTTTGTTTCTCTCTAATGGTTCTGGTGGAGTTCTGACCCACTCTGGGGGTCCCACCACAGATTTATGTCAGGTTCTGGTCTCCTCTGCAGCTGCTCTGTTGCAGATCTGCTGTTTGGATCACAGTTCTGTTTACCGGCCCGGTTCGGTCCAGTCTCCAGCTCTCAGGCAGATGGTCTCATGTTAGAATCCAGAACACTTTGGTATCCAGAGGAGTTCATGGTGGAACCAGTGAGTTGTGCTGCAGTGCATTATGGGTAAACTCCTCCCCTTTGGGAGATCATTGTAGAAGTCGCTGTAGAACTTTATGAACCTGAGCGGTTCCTGTTGGAGCAAACAGAACATAAACATCAGGATGAAGGTCCTCACAGGGACACAAAAATGAGATTTTACCTGTTCAACTATTTATCAAATGCACAATATTTTAATCAGTAGAAGATTTAGTAACACTTTACAATAGGGATCCCTTTATTAATGTTACTTAGTGCATTATTAAGCATTAATAAACTATTAAATAAAGTATTAACTGCTTAACATTAAAGCCATACTTTGCAACTTTTTCATATTTTAAATCATGTTCTTGAGCCAGTTTGTGCTAAAATGACCCTTTACAGGGTTAATGATGTCACTCAGACCCCCACCACCCTCTGTGGCCAGAATACCACACTTGCAACTTCAGAGTGGCGTTCCGGTCCCTGTTGGACTTAGTAAAGTGGAGCTGACATGCCTGGTGCTGCAGTCTGCTTCCAGCATGTTTCCTGCATGTTTAGATCATGAACACAGCTGATGTGTTTGATTTAGTGATGAACCGCTCCTGTAGACACTAATGAAGGCTGAGGAGACGTTTCAGCAGTTAGGTTAAGGTGTTAAAAAGACCAACGCACAGCCAGGAGATAAGTTTCACTTTTGCTTTCACTATCGGACACTAGGGGGTGCTAAAAACAAGCCAAACCTGCCAAGTGTGCCTTTAATGTTATTAAGTAATGCATTGCAGAGCCCCCCCGCCCCCCGTTATCCAGACCTGGGTCCCTCTTCCTGCTGTCATATGGGGTTTGGTCCTGTTTTAGGGAAGGTCAGGTTGTCCAGATACTTTATGTTGGACGGAACCTTCTATGTTTTTAAAATACATTTTATGTTCTGCATTTTTGTAAGATAAAACTGAAACTATTTCAAATTTTTAAAAAGTTTATAACTATCTGAAACAACATCCAGTTCCACAATGAGAGTCCTGACCTTTGACCTGCTAACTGAGGCCTGTCGGGTCTGAGGTGGAGCTTTTAGGGTTTTTTTAACCTCTGATCCCCGGGTGAACCTGCTGGGACGCCCACCGCTGTGATGATTGTTCATTTCTCTCCGTTGCAGCAGGAAGTGACAGAAAATGAAAAGATAAGTTTTGGTTTTGCTTCAGCAGTGAAACCAGAACCGTTAGAGTCCTAAAACCCAGGATGTTCTTGATGCAGCAGCGGTTTAACCTAATGTAGACACACCTCCAGAACCTCAAACGGACCGACCGGGTTCTTCTGCTCCTCTGAGGGTCCGTTTGTGTTTCAGGAGGTGGGAATGCGACGCGTTTAGAGTGGTAACACAAACACACAGCTGAGAGGAGATAAGAAGTAAATAATTTTAATATTTATTTCCTCTCTTATCGAGGTTTGTTTGGTTATTTATTTCTGTCTGTTGTCTTCAATGAGTTAAACAATGCAGGAAGATTACCGCACTATCGCACATTATTTCCTTTTCAAGCTGTGCACGTTTTATGTACGCCTGTGTGTGTGTGTGTGTGTGTGTGAGTGTGAGGAGAGGATGTGTTCATTATCGTCCTGTCCCAGCCTCGTCCCTTTAACAGTAATTGGAGCGATATTAATTGCTGCGCGGTGGCTGGTTGATGGTAGCACCATGATGCTGAACTGATACGGCTTTTTTTCCCTCCTCTCCTCCTCACAAACTAACTGCCGGGTGAGTGAGGCAGAGGGATGGAGGGGGGAGGAAGGGGGAGGAGGAGTAAGGGAGAGAGATAGCCCCTCTATCAGCTCCGGAGCAGGCGCTGTCTTTATCAGGAGCACGATTGGCAAAAAGGAAACTTTGACCGGTCTGAATTTTTCTCTTATCGTCGAGCCCCCCTCCCTCCCTCCCCTCTCCTTCTTCCCTCCATCCATCCACCTTCTCCTCTGTTCCCTCCATCACTGCTACAACCCCTCCCTCCCCCCATCCTTCGCCTCTCCCTCTGCACCTCCTCCTTTTCATTGTTTCTCCTCATCAGAAACCTTCTCCACGTGTGTGACATGGAGGAGGAGGTGAGGCTTGTTGCTATGGGAGTAAATGGGCTGTTTTCTCCCCCGGAGTGATGGAATGCTGCTCCTCTCTCGCTCTTGTTGCCTTTTAGACACTTTTAATCAAACCGACTCTTCAGTGTTTTCGCTCCGAGGCTGATGGAGCTCACAGTTCTTAGAAACTAAATATTCCCATGAGTTCTGTTCTGGAGCTGCCCGGATTTAATGTTTGGTTCTGATCCTCACGTTTTCTTTTCCAACTGCTGGAACGACTAAACGCTCCTCCACCGGTTGTTTGCATATTGGAGTTTGCAGATGTCAGACCAGAACCGGATGTCTGACTCGGTTCTGGTCCAAATCTAAGAAGAGCAGGACAAAAACCGAAGCCTCAGTGAGCTGTCAATCATCGCTAAGGATGCTGGGTACTTTTCCGTAAACCGGTTCCGACTCAAACAGGAGCAACTCCTTCCTTTTTATTCTTTATTTTGTTATTTTTTATGAATATTTGAAGCTGATTTATTAAAAATCTAATCAGATCTTCTCTCTACCTCGGAGAGATGCTCATCAGAAACACGACCTGCAGAATGCTCTCGTGGTTTTAATCCTAAACTCAACTCATGTTTTCTCCTTTAATTTAAAATGAAATCTAATTAATAGTTTGATGAAAAGTCTTATAATTAAAGGGGAAAGGGAGAAAGTTGCTGCAAAATCAGTCAGGAAATCATGTTAAAGAAAAGCTGCATTTTAAACAAAAATGAATAAAACCTAAAAGAAAACATCCGTGATTAATCATTTAAGAAATTATAGATTTTTACCAGATTATTATGGCTTCTAATCAGTTATCCTCTAATTAATGACCTGGAAAGAGAAAATAAATAAATAATAATAATTTTCATAATGAACACATTTGTGTTTTTTGTGTCCTTCACTGTCTTTATTAAAATAAAATTTGCTGATCAGCAACCATAACTGTGAAATGTTACACATTTTTCCTATAAAATCTGCAGAGTTCTGTAGATTTGAGGATAAATCTGGTCTTTAATCAACTTGACAGTAAATCCGGTTTGAGCTTTGATTATTTAAAACTGTTTTATTTATTCACCATTATTCATTTATGCCTTTATTTGACTCCATCTGCTTTACTTTTCTTTATTTTTATTCCAGGCTCATATTTTTTCCATCATAATTGAGGTAAACGTGTTTTTAAATATGAAACATTCAGCAGAAAGCAGCACCAGCCACATTTGTTCTGTTAAATTTCACACAGGGTTTGTTATTTAAACCGATCTGTTAATTATATTTCAGAAGATAAAAGAAAATATGAATTATTCTCGTCTGAAAACCAGTAAATCCCAGATATGAAAATTTTAATTTCCCTTTCTGAGCTCAGTTTGTGTTCTAACCTGACGATAGGAATCTCTTAATTTATTCAAATATTTTATTCAAATCGCTCT
>SSNS01000063.1:827517-877517 GCA_006937985.1 Aphyosemion australe
ACACAAACCAGAACCAAACTTTATTCAAATAAACCTGCTCTGATTTGTAAAGACTCTAAACGTTCATGAAACCGTGAGAACAACACGGTGGACGAAGGAGTTCCTCTGAGAGATTAATTGTTGATAATCTCAGTTATTCTCAGTTTGGACAGAAAATTAATTAAACCTTCAGGTGGACTCTTATCTTCACTGATCTGTCGTTTTATTCATAAATGCACCAGAAACTCCAGCTGTTTGGGAAGAACGTAGTTTCACTCAGACATGGATGGGAAGAGCTTTCCGATCTGAACCTTCAGCGGATTCATGGAAAACATTTGATTGGTTCTGGGAGAGAAGGCAGGTGACGGGTCCACATTAAATCACTGCTACGGCAGCAGATTAGGGTCATTTTAGATTAAAAACGCTCATCTGAGTTTGAGTGGGAGGGCTAGAATGCACAAAATAACAGGAAATCTTCCACGTTAGTAAAGTTTGAGAAAAGATTTGTTAGAAAAATAAGAAAAGTTCAAGGATTTGTGTTCCAAACTCACCATTTATGAGGAAAAAGGCAAAATGATCTGAGAGTAAAGTTGATATTTTGTCACGGGTAGATTTACAACACAGCTCTGACCTGCTGACTCCGGATCCCTCAAACATGTTTTAGATAATCCGTTCCGTGGGAGGAACGCCATCAGCAGCAGCGTCCTGATTGGTTAACGAGTTGCAGACAAACAGGAAAGAAGCCCAGCGCTCGTCGTCTTCTCCGTTGAGCCTAATTGACTTCTAAAAAGACTATAGTTGATATCAAATGAGCTCATCGCCGCGAGCCTATTGATTTTTTGACATCACACAACAGGAAATCTTTATCTGGGCGTTGCTGTGACCCCGTGCTAATAGGTGGGGTTTAACCTCTGCTGAATGACAAATCCCAGCACCCCCCTCGTCTGTTTCTGTTCCTTCCCTCTGACCCCCAGGAGAGCTGCTGTCTGAAGCACAGATGTGTGAAAACACGCCTGCATGGCGGAACGGGGACGGATTCAGCGGCGCGTCCTGCAGAGACAACCTGATTTTCTTTAAAGGAGTTTCTACTTGGCTGATACGCCCGCAGACCGTCAAACGCAGCTTTGAGGAATCCTCTGATTTTCCCTGAAATGTCTCCGTTTGATGCCTCTGATTTGTTGTTTTTGGTCTGGAGCCGGCTTTCATGCCTCCTACCTGGCGTTTCTCATTAATGACCGTTCTTGTCATTTCTACCGCCGCCTGATAAAAAAAGGCCTCAATCTAACAACAAGCGCGGCTCGACTGCTGCCTCCTTTTCTCTTTCTCATCTTCCCCTCTCCGTGATCTTCCACGCAGCACCCCCGGGTCCCCGGAGTCCGGCGGGCCCGGCTCCACTAAGCGGCAGATAGACATTTCTGGGATAGGCATCTCCTGCTCAGGACCACGCAATCATTTCCATTTTACCCTCTGTTGCACAGGCGAGATAAGACACCTGCGTAGCTCCGCTAATCAGATGAGCTTCAACAGAACTTTATCATTGACATTTACCACTGTTTACCCAACTAATTTCTCTTAACTGCACTGCTGAACTTTTATCTACAAAATACATACAGCAGCAGAAAAGAGCAAGAAGCAAACATGCAAATTCACAAATATGTGAAGAAAGATAAACCGAGGGGGGAGACTAAAAGCATTTTGTTCTGTTCAGAGGACGAAGAGGGTGAAAACAGAGCAAGTGACAGGGCTGCTGCTGCTGATGAGCCCTCCTCTTCCTCCTCTCTCCTGGATAAATGCAGACACTACCAACATTCGTTCCCAAGGCTGCGATCATCCAGAATGTGTTTTAGGAGACGTTTCAGATCCTAATTCTGTTGTTTTCAGTCTAAAACATCAGATCAGAGAACTGGTGAACCTCCGTGACCCCTGCAAAGGAGAGCAGAGAGTTCTGTTCAGGTGAGGCAGGGTGTTTGAGGTGAGATCCAGCTGTTGTGTTGGGGGTGGTTCTGACGTTCAGACCCAGACTGAGAGGGAGTGGTGCAGGGCGACCTTGGAGCATGCAGCCATGACCTCATGCTCTGAGATGGAGGTGGTGCTGAGGGACGTGCCAAAGGTGTGTTCAGTGGGTAGACGGGTCCAAACGTATGAGACCTGAACATCAGGGTGAGCTTGATGGTGATCAGCTGAGACCTCCAGCAGGAAGGGATGGTAGACCGTACAGAAGAGACCTCCAGAGATGTTCAACATCCCTCGTTTATCAGCCTGGTTCTGACCCACTTTAACCCACTCTGACCAAGTCTTTGTGGTTTTAGTGACACTGAAACTTTTTTCTATGACTCATAAATGAAACCTGCATAAAGTTTGTGTTTCTGTCCACCGCTTGGACCGGGTCTGATCTTCAGTAGCTCTGTAGGAGTCGGGTCGGGTTAAATCTGGTTTGACTTTAGGGGTCAGGCGTTGGTTTGGGGTCTGAGGAGGAAGTTATTTTAGTCTGAATCTGTGTGTGTGTGTGTGTGTGTGTGTGTGTGTGTGTGTGTGTGTGTGTGTGTGTGTGTCCCCAGCTTCTCCATCGTCTGTCACAAATTGAAAGTGAAGACCTTCCAGAAACTCGCCCCGATAATCACACCTAAATTAATTAGAAAATGTTTCTTGACATTCTCTCTTCGCACAGATGGGAAGAGCAAAAAAAGACTGAGGCAAAGCCACAAAATTAATTGTGCGGTATGTGACTCTGATAATTAATTCAATCATTAATTCATGTCTGCTTTAACAGCTCCTTCTGGCTCCTGAGAAGAAGGACATTTCAATCAGCCCGGTATCAGCAGCCTGGGTTCGGGAAGGGAGAGAACGTACCGACTTAAATCGACTGACTTGGGGTCATTCAGAGGTTCGAGAGGGAGGGGGGTGAGGAGAGAGAGAGAAAGCGGGAGAGAGTGACAGAGTGAGTGAGAAAGAGAGAGAGAGAGAGAAAGGGGGAGAGAGAAGAGGGAGAGAGAGGGGGGGGGTGAGGAGAGAGAGACAGAGTGAGAGAGAGAGAGAGAGAGAGAGAGAGAGAAAGGGGGAGAGAGAGACAGTGTGATTGAGAGAGAGAGAGTGAGAGAGAGACAGTGACAGACAGACAGGGATTCCTGCTCTGAACTCATCCAAGTTTTATTCCTCTCATTCCCTTCAACAAGGAAGTTGTTTGTTATTTTAGTTCAGCTGCTGGAACTCTTCTGAACTTAAAGTAAAACCATGAAATTATTATTTTCATTCATTTAGATTTTTATTTAGTTGAATCCAAAAGCATCATTTTCTGCTTCATCACATCCAGCTCCGGGTTTTCCCACTCCGTAGTGATCCTATTCCTTCTCTGATATCACGTTCTGACCAAGACATCCAAGACATTTCAGTTATGATTTTTTAGGTTTAGTTATTTATTTTATATAATTAGTCATCACTGTTTAGATTAATTATAAATGATATCAATGTTTATGAGGTCCTGATAATCTGGAACAGCTAGAAAACGAGAAGCTCTCACAGAACCGGGTCAGCAGTGATCTCTAACTGGAGTTCATCTGTGTTGGTCTACTGAGGTCAGATCCTCATGAAGTTTCAGAACGCGGGTCGGCGGTGCTGCTCGGCCCGATAAGCGCCCCGCGTGGTGGGTGGTTGTTCTGGACAGTGATGGAGTGCTGAGATAAGGAGAGTCAGCGTGGCCACACGGAGGCCCGGTCAGACAAGAACCTGGACTCTGGACTCAGCAGAACCTGGCAGCTGAGCTGTTGAATATTTTGGAAGGTTTGTGAAATCCAGCTCCGCTCCGAGTCACGCAATAAAAAATTCAGCCCAATTCGACCCGAGAGAACGGGTCAGGAGAGCTCCTGTTGCGTCTGT
Source organism: Aphyosemion australe (assembly GCA_006937985.1). Taxonomy (NCBI): domain Eukaryota; kingdom Metazoa; phylum Chordata; class Actinopteri; order Cyprinodontiformes; family Nothobranchiidae; genus Aphyosemion; species Aphyosemion australe. The sequence continues at coordinate 831,370 of SSNS01000063.1, forward strand.
CTGGCTTCAGTATCAGGATCTAAGTCACTCACGCACGCACACACACACGCACATACACACACATGCGCACACACACAAACATACGTCCACACACACACAGAGACAAACACACACATGCACCCACACATGCACCCACACATGCACACACACACAGACAAACACACATACACACACAAAGACAAACACACATGCACAGAGACTAACAAACATGCACACACACACACACATACGTGCACACACACACACACATACGTGCACACACACACATACACACACATGCGCACACACACAAACATACTTGCACACACACACGTACACACACACATACACACACACACACAGAGACAAACACACATGCACACACACACATGCACAGACACAAACACACACATGCACACGCATGCACATACGCACACACATGCACACACACACATGCACATACACGCACACACAAACACACACACAGGGCCCTTCCTGATTAAACTGATTCCATCGGTTCCATAAAATGTGATCACTGAGGCACCTGCGAGTTAAAAGGAACAAACTGCTTCCTGTTGTGTTTCTTACAGACGAACTGTTCAGCCTCCGTCTGCCTTCCAGGACCTGTTTGATTAAATTAACGCCCCCACCCCCACCCCGTAACCCCGTCACCCCCACCCGGCTGTGGGAAAGCCATTTTATCAGCGTCTGTCCGTTGTTCTCTGCTGGGGATAGATACAGAGAAGATAGATGAGTGTTTTGACATGGAGAGTGTTAGACAAACACTCTTATCTGGCCCGCCACTTTAGTCCGACCCCCCCTGAACAGACTCCTGAACCTCGGGTGAGAGGAGGAGGAGGAGGAGGAGGCGGGGGGTGTTTTGATCAGATGAGGAGGTCAGAGCCAGAAAGCCCCCCCCGTGGGCTGCTGGTGGAATCGAAGTGACTTCTGTTAATCCAGCGCTGCTCCATTTATTCCCAGATGTTTCTGAGACTTTCCTAAACTCCAGACTCGGCCCGCGGAGCTGTCTCGGAGTCTTCAGATGGATGGATCGGTGCTCCGTGCCCACCGGCTATCCGGCTCTATCTGGGCTGCAGCAGGCTCAGACCACAGCCGTCACCGCCATCCGTCTACGCTTATCTTTTCACTTTGAGGAAGTACATAAGCAGCCCCCCCTCCCAGTTTGAGCCGGTCAGGACTCCCTCTGCTGTTGAGCCGCTGACAGAACCTGCCGTCTGGTCTGAGCCGTCTCTAGGGTTCGGGTCAAGTTCACTCACTGATTCTGTTTTCTCCTCATGCGGTTTGTTTTCCACGCTGCTGCTTTTCCCAGCAGAATCTTTCCTGGACGTTCCCGAGGTCCTGTGGGAGCTTCAGGAGTCGTTAACGAGTTAGACAACACCTTCTCTCTGCCTCATTCACACCTCTGATGTCCGTCCTCACAGATGACCTTCAGCTCAGCGATGAAGGCGGCGACAGCAGCATGGTGGCCGTCAGAGACCTCAGACCAGACATCGTATGGGGTCCCTTCCCAGGAGTCATCCAATCAGAACGCAGCACAGAAGACCCCGAGGAAACAGAGGTGAGAACGCCTCGGTTCCATCGAAGGTCCAAATGCTGATTATTGACCTGATCTGATTGATTTCGGATTGATTCTGGTCAATTTAAACATCTTAAATCCTAATTTTATCTCAGATTTCTTTATTAACACTTTTAAAAACTACAGATTTTGAACAAATGAACAAAAATGATCCAAAAAGTCAAAAAACCATCAGAGCTGTTAGTTTGAATTTGACTGGTTTTAAAGTTTTAGTTCTAACACAAAAATGTTTAATTGAATGAAGATGAATAACATTTAGAGCAGCAGATTTTTGCTGCTGATTCACTGTGAGCTGCTGTGGATTCTTTAAAACTCACCTGAAAATGATTTCAATCCTGGTAAAGGTGTAGACACCTTAAATTGTAACAAATAAAAAAATCTGCTGCTTTTCTTTGGCAGAAAACTAACGATAAAACAAAAAATGTCCACTTTATCCTCCGATGAGGTTTCTTTAGATTATTTTTCTTGATAGGAAACAAAAACTTTAGATTTTATGTTTTCAAACGTCGTGAGCTCTGGAGAACGTTTTTGTTGCTAACCCTAACCCTGAAGATGCACCAAGGATGGACAGGTGATCCGTGTCTGCTGAGCAAAAACTCAAAAATCCCTTTTTTTTCCTGGTTCCTGAATATAGAAATTCAAAAAAACAAAACAAAAAAAAAAAACATTCATGAACTCAGGAAAACTAAAAGCCGATTTTCTATAAGGATCTGGATCAGGTGTTTACATCAAACCAGGTGTCTGTCTGCTTCAGGTAAAAAAGAAAACCAGAACCGGAGCGTTTCCGGACCTCGGTGCTGCAGTCGTTTCAAAAGTCAGATTCAAGGTTTTATTTTATTTATGAGAGCAGGTTTTCATTTTTTGTTTTAGTTCTGCGTGCAACATCTTATCAGACACATCTGTGTGCAGGAGGCAGACCCCCAGCTGACTGGGGCTTCTGTCAGAGGTCAGAGGTCACTGGTGGTCCGATAAGGAGCAGTCAGGGAATAAAAACACCAGTGTGAGAGCTGTTGGAAATGAAAACAGCTGGGTGATTGTGTGTGTGTGTGTGTGTGTGACCGGATGGAGCCTATCACAGGCTGAGTTTGTGCATCATGTGCGAGTCCGTCTAATCATATGATTCTGGTGCTGGGAGGGGCTTCCTGGTACCGAGTCAAACGCACGAAGCCTTCGCACGTTCAGGGTCGTTCACACGCACCCGTTCCTCACCGTCGTTCTGCTACTGATGCACGTTCTAGGTTACTCCTCCAGCGGCGTTCCTCATCAGATGAAGATCCAAACACGTTCCCAACCCAGAGAGTCAAGACCAAATGGAGTAAAGACGGAGATGAGAGAGCACACATCCAGTGTCCTCCTCCTGCTCCATCCTCTCCCCTTGTCTCCCCCTCCTCCCCCTCTGCTCCTCCCCGCCCTCCCCAGACGTCCGCCTGTCTTTTATCTCCACATGGCGCCATCCTCCTGGACAACAAACCCCAGTGATTGATTCCTGCTTGATAGGCTCTCATTTCTAAGATTTCGTTTATTATCAGTGAGCTTCTGAGTGTACAGATGGATGTGTGTGCGTGTGTGTGTGCGTGCGCGCGCGCGCTCTCACCCATCACCTTTTGTTCTTCTCCAAACTGTGAAGTCTGTTTCTGAGTTTGAGGGGTTCGTATTCATATGGAAAACATCCCATCCAGACTCTTAAAACCCATTTTCCCTCTCCTCTTCCTCCCCCTCCTCACCCCTCTCCCCTCTCGTATCTGTGGACTGAGGGAGTGAGGAGACGGACCTTCAGTATCAGCAGCAGATAGTGGCTGTAATCTCACATTCCTCCTGCTTCTCCCCACTGTCACTCCACATCCTCCCCCTCCTCCCTCCATCCCTCCATCCATCCCTCCCCCTCCGTCAGGGGTCAGCAGGGGTCAGGGCCATCCTGCCTGCTGTGTTTGAGAGGAGAAATCTGCTCATTTCCAAAACTCCAGCCAGCAGCGAGGGCTGATTTCTGCTTCTAAAACACATCAGATATAAAAATGGAGCTCTCTTCAAGATGAGTTTATTTTCCTACAATTGGGATTCAGAAGCAAACGTTTAAATCCCAAAAACAGGAAGTGCTTCAGAACTAAACCAAACGTTGAAAAGCAAAGATTAAAAAAAAAACAAAAAACATACAAAACAAAACCGTCCTCTGATGATGACGTGAAAATGAGCAAATGAACTGAACGTTTTACACTTGGACAGGTCACATGGGTCACATGATGTCATTCGTCTGATCGCTGCATTGATATCACAAAATATCTGAGTTTGTGAAAAACCAGCTACACAGGAGACCCTCATTAGCAGCTCAGAAACCTGTTCTTCTTTCTCTCTGGAGTTGTCCCTTCAGGTGTCTCCACAGCCAATCATCTGTCTCCGTTCAGTCCCGTCTTCTGCATCCTCTACCCTCACACCAACTAACTTCATGTCCTCATAAATCTCCTTGGTGGTCTTCCTCTCAGCCTCCTGCCTGTTGGCTCCAACCTCGGCATCCTTCTACCTCTCCTCTGGACATGTCCACACCATCTCAGTCTGGCTTTAACATGAAGTGTCCCTCTGATGGACTCATTCCTGATCCTGTCCATCCTCGTCTCTCCCAAAGAGAACCTCCAGCTCTGCCTCCTGTCTTGTCCTCATGGACACTCTCTACACCAGAACATGGCTGGCTTTATCCCATCACACCTAAAACCTTTCTCCACCCATTCCATCCTGCTTCGTGCTTCACCTCTTTTCTCTCCGTAGACCCTAAAGTCCTCTACCTTCTTGACCCCCTGTAACATCACCGTTCCACTCGTGTCCCTCTCATTCACACATGGATGCTGTTGCAGCCCAGGATGATATGGATCATTAAGGAATCATCCAGTTATTCAGGGTCCAGCTCACGGGGGCCGGAGCAGGGAACCCACCTGTTGATCGCCCGCTCCCTCCTTCATGAACACTCACCTGAGACCTAAACCCCTCCACGTGAGGCCAGACTTAAAAACTCACATTTCTGGTTAAGCCATCATCGTAAACATCATCGTAACCATTGTCGTTGAACCGGGACGCTGGTTCAAACATGTACGCCTCATCTAATAAACGTTCTTCTGCCTCTGCTCCACTGCTGCTTCCTCTCTTCCTCCGTTCCTGGTTCAGGTTTGGCTCGACCCGTTTCACCCCCCCCCCACCACCACCTCTCCCCCAGTGAAGGTGCTCTGTGTTTGACATGAACTGATAAGCTATCGGGTTTAAGAAGAAGCTAGCGAACACGTCAGGATGAGCAGCATCACGAGACCAAACGGTCTGTTCCAGAGCGCCGACTTGTTGTCTGATGTTGGTGTGTGTGTGTGTGTGTGTGTGTGGGGGGGGGGGGGGGGGAGTTCTGAGGAATCGAGGTGGGGCCGATGAGATCCGGTCCTCGCTCTCCCTCTCTGATCTCCTTCATTAGATTAGCGGCGTGCTAACTGGTCTGTGTCATATGGAAATGCTGCCATTTGCATCTCTTGAGAAAGAGGCATAAAACCATTTATCTATTTAAATATATTCTGTCTGATATGGCTGTTGGACTTTAGAACAGAGTATAATAATGTTTACTGATCAGCTGATCAGCTGGCTGCTGATTCCTCTCCGTTTGTGGTTCAGTGAACAACCGGGTCCTCGTCAGCGAGCCTCCCATGGCAACCCAACATCCAGCAGCTGCTGTTCGGATTGGATCGCTCCAAAACGCATCTGATATTATATCTCCTCTCCTTCTGATTGGATCCTGCTTTAATTAACTGATAGTGAAGCTGCGTGTGATTGGACCAAAGTAGCAGGGTTGTTGTAAAGTTTTCAGGACGAGTTCAGATCTGGAGTTTGTTGCATCTGTTGCGTCGTCCTGAAGGACGGAAGTCCAGGATGACGCCCGTGCAACAAAAGGAGCTCCACTTACAACATCAGCCCATTGTTCCTCCTCCTCCAGCAGCTCACCCCACCCTTATCCTGTCTTTCGTGGAAAAGCGGCCTGAAGGCACGATCCTAGAAGGAGCGGAGTAGGGAGTTCAAAGCGTTATCACGCACCGAACGTCTTTTCATCATGTTTTAGAAACAAGCGTTCGCACTAATCCCCCAATAATCTCTCCAGGAGAACTGGGGCGATAAGGAGTGCCACCCACGGCTTTTCAAACACTTTTTGGTTCGTCTCTTCCCCACCTCCTCTCCTGTCTCCTCCTCTTCCTCCTTCCCTCACTCCTCCTGGAAGGACGCGTGAAGGTGATCATCCTCTCCTCCTCGTTCCCTCTCGAGCGCTTTTCTCATTGACTCCGAGTCGGTTTGTTTACATCCTGATTCTGATCTTCAGAGTTTATCTGGACTCATCAACAGTGTTTCTCTGCCTCTCTGTTTCTCCCTTTCCTCCGCCCATCAAATTAGAATGTTAATTAAAACGATGCTCCTTTAGAAGATGACAAATCGATGATTACGGTGAGTGTTGGAGCACCTTCTGCGATGCCCCCCAGAAGAACGTCAGGAACATTAAAGGGATGTGGAGAGGTGGATCGCTCTGAAAATATTCAGATTTTATATTAAGTATGAAATATTGTCTCCCTCATTTACGTTAAAGGGCTAGTTCAGATCTTTTGAAATGTGTTTCTGCAAAAAGGTTGCAGACCTGATTGATAAGCTAATGGCTAGTCACACATGATTTGTCAGGTGTTTTAAAATAACTCAAATCTGGGTTCACTTGAATGCAGTTTTATCCACTTTTACAACCTAAACATCACATGGAGCATGTTTTCTGACACGTTTAACAACAACATGACAAATATGTAAATGAAGAAAACACCAGAGATTCCAGTTACATTAAAAGAACCAAAAACTTAGATTGAATCTGACCCCATTATTACAAGATTAAAATAGATTATAAAATAATATTAAATCAACATCTTAGGCAGGTGACATCCCAATTGAATTTCCAATGTTAGATTTTATGAAGAAGCAACGTTAGCTTATAAAGGAAACCCAGAAACATGTAAACCAGCCCGTTTCTTTCTGTCTGGAAAATAACAATTCTGTTTGAGTAATCAGGAAATGTAAAATGAATGGAAACTTGAAGGGAGCATGTCAATTCTTTTAGGTTTAAATTGTTTCAAAGCTGACTTACCGTGTGCGTCCTTTTGTGCTGCCATGCGGGTCTCTACTGCTTCCATAAACACTCCAAATGTGAAGAAAAACATCTATTTTCTGTCAGTGTTTGGTTTTATGAAATTTCTGCCTAAAATAAGCCATTTCAAAAAGTCCCCGTTTGTGATGTCACAATAAGGAAAGTTAGCATGGAACTCCTCGCCCCCCTCACCTGTTGATGTTGGAGAAGCAGAGGCTCTGCTCCAAGTCCCTCCCTGAAATCCAGGCCCCTCACCTTATAGCAGCCTATCGGGAAACGGGTGGGCGTGGCCAGCAAAAGCAGGCCAGAACCCTGAATCGGCTCCTTCTGGAATGTTCTGAAACTGTCAAGAAGAAAACTGCTAAAATTGCTTTATGTGAGACCAGAAAACTGATATAACTTGTTTAAAAGAGGCAGAATATGACTCCTTTACAACTATACCTGCCCTGATTGTGACCAGTTGTTCACGCAAAAGTAATCTGTGTTTTTCTAAACTGAGGTTGTTTAAAGAACCGTCTGTGGACTAATCAGACGTATTATTTATTATATAGACAGCTGCATAGTAATTATCACACAAATCCCTGCTGCTTTTCAGACGTCTTCATTTATGATTTTTCTTGTATTATTTTTGTCAGAATTAAAGACCAATCCAGTTTGCAACGCGACAGAATCACTGCATCAGTTTGAGGTCAGATTTGGAGCCGTTGGGGAGGCGGCCGCTCCCATCAGAGGCAGATGAATCGGTTCTCCGTGCGATCGGCTCACATCTTGTCCCTCAGTTCCTTCGACACCTGACGGTGGAGCTCATCTCGCCGATAGAAAAGAGAGAAAAAGATAAAATGCTGAGGAGGAGGTTCATTAGCGAAAACAAAACCTGAGAGACAAAAAGAAATATGAGAGGAAGCGTTGGAGGAGAGGAAGAGGAGGTGTTCATCACTCAGTGAAATGACTGGCTGCTATCTGCATCGGGCTGTCATCATCCTGCAGGGTGGAGGAGGACGGAGGAGGTGTAAGAGAGGAGAAGAGGAGAGGGGGAAACCTCTATCCTCTGTATCTCTGAGCTTCATCTGCAGCAGTTCAGGAGCCCGCTTTCCAAGAGTGCCTCATTTTCAAATCTCTTATCTCGGCCCCCGTTTTAAGTAGCTCAGTTTTATATTTTTACATGTCATTTGCATGCAGCTCATCAAACCTGGCTCCTTCTATTTTTTCCTGCTCCTTTTCCTTGTCTGAGGTGTGCAGGCGTGCACGAACGAGCCGTCGCTGCAGCATCACCGTCACCGATCGGCCTCCTCAGTAAAAATACGGTGTGAAAATGTTTCTGGAACGCTGCGAGGAAGCAGCGGAGGTAGAGTGTGTCTCTGTGTGCATCAGAGGGGCGGATGAGAGTAGGTTTCTGATTTTTATCAGCCGTCCTTTTCTTCTTTGTATTTTTGGAGGATTCACACAGTGACCTCTTTGTTTGGGACAGTGGGTCCACCCCTCCAACTCCCTGGTTGGAGAAAGAAAACCATTTCCTGTAGAGATAGAATAAGAGACATGAAGAGAAGAGAGGGAGAGATGGGATGATGGAGGGAGGGAGGGGGGAGAAGAGAGTTGGCGAGAGGAAGCGAATCAAAGGTTAAGAAAGAAGAGGTGGTGCAGAAGAGACAGTGAAAGAGGAGACGAGAGGAAGACGATGAACGGAATGATGGAATGAGAGATTTTGTGGGAAGAATGAACGAATGAAAGATGGTTGAAAAGGTCAGGAAAGAGCGGAGCAGCTTATTAAATTCCAATCTGCACGAGTTTGATGCAAGAAGAGTCGGATAGAGAGGAGCTGTGAGAAAACTGCTGCCGACGTTTTCAGATCTTTATTTTAATAAATAAAAACTCAGGAAATCGAGTCTGAAAACCTTTAGAGCTCAAAAAAAGCCTTAAAGCCTCAAAGCAGCGAGCAGAAAAACAGAAGAACTGAAACCCAAACGTGTTCAGGAGGTTTCCATTCATGTTTCATATGTAAAAACTACAAATGAGGACGTTCACAAATTATTCTTGTAACTTTTCTTCATGCTCAGTCTGGATTAATCTTTAATTCGTTCAGATTTTTTCGCATTTCCTAAAGTTTTAACTTCTCTTCTCACTGGGACAAAACCAGTAAAGGGAGTTCCTAAACGTTCTGCAGAGATCTCGTGAGTCTCGGGGACTTGTTCTGGAATTTTAAACGTATTAAAACACCTTTTTCTGGTGATTATGTTAAAAAGTCATTTCAGATGGAATCTTCTGGTTGGGGGACAAACGTGAAGAGTGTGAGACAACTTTGGGAGGACTTGGAGACCAGGTTGTGAAGAAATTAAGACAAAAAGCAAAATTAAAACACCACGTCATACGCAGTTTGAGTCCAACTGAAACTTGGCCTCATTTTTTCCTATTTCGTCTTTCCAGCTAGTCCTCGACCATCAGATAGCGCTTAGATCTGTAACGCCTCCTGAAGTTTTCTCATTTTGTCACACTTGCTGGCTAAAGCGAGGTGTCCAGATACACAGGAAAGGCCTGCAACTATTTTCAGACTCACAAACTATTTAAAATAGTTTAAATTCCAGAAAACAAAGCACGTTTTTGCACATCTTTGGTTATTTATTATGTTTCTTGACTGAATTTTCTGGCAGCATGAACTCCTGCTGCTTTTTCTTTGATATTTCTGTTTTTCATCAGCATTTAGATGTTATTTTCCAGGCTTCACCCGTTCTCTGGAGGGTCATGGAGCATCAGCGTCTGACTGGAAAACAAAACTGTTTCTGAATTCCTGCAGCTTGAAAATCCTGTAAATGATTGAAAGCTTCAGGTGAACTTTGTGTTTACCCGTAGAATAATAATAATGATGTTTTTGTGTCGAGTCCTGCTGACGGACAGCTCAGGTGGATCATTTACCTGCGTGTTTTACATGTAATGACCCACACGCGGCGCGTAAACGCCACATTAGAGGATTTGAGACGTGGACGTGCTAGATGTCCCATCAGTCATTTGCATAAACAAACACTCTTATTCCCCAGTGGGAGCCGTAAAACTGCAGCCGTTGGCAGCTGTTACCCAGAAGTCTTAATCTGCTCATCTGCAGGGTCGGGGGTCACAGGAGGGGTTAGTGTCATCATCATCGTCATCATCAGGGCTGTTTGTCTCCTCTGAGAGGATGAAGTGAGTTCTGAACGAGGGAGAAAATAAAAAATCAGCTGGCATCATTTGCATTCAGGTTTTATCATGAGGGGGGGGGAGCGTTTTCAGGCCTGATAAGGAGAGGGCGTCGCAGGCTGCTGGAGGTGGGAGTGGGGGGGTTGATGAGTTAAACGAAAGAGGCTCTGGAGTTGAGTTGGTGTGTTTGTGCTGACGTGCTACAGTGAAGTGTGTGTGTGTGTGGGGGGGGGGGTTAATATCAGACCAAATAATTAGATTCGCTATCGTGGCGGCGGCAGCAGCGCGGGGATCAGGCAGATTAAAGCCGGGGCTCGGGGCTGGTTAATATTCATGAGGGGACCGGGGTCCGGGCGAGGGGCTTAGACGGCTGCTCAAAGACTCTCCTCTGGCAGGTGGGGGGGACTTAACGCAGCGCTCTGAGGAGAGGTCCGCCGGGGAGGCCCGATGGAGGTGTGGGCGGCCCGGTGTCACCTCCTCCAGCCGTAGACCCGCTCACCTCTTCAGTCCTGTGAGGGTTCCTGGACGCGCGACTGCAAATAAAATAGAATCTTTATTATGTTTCTGCTTTTTCAGCCCGACCGTTTGGATTCAGGAACAACTGCATCAGCTGGTTTTTACTTCTGCTGATGGAGCCTGGCATTATGCATTAAGACTGAACAGTCATTAAAAATGTTTTTTAACTGGTGGAGTGGTTAGATGCTTTGTGTGGGTTAGGCTACAGAGATTGGAAATTAATCAATCTCATGCTTTTTATAAAAAAACGAACCAGATGGCTGGAGTGAACGCTGTAGTTGTTGCCTTTCTGAGTGGGCCACCGTAGCTACAATACTTACTCTGAACTGCATGGCGCTAAAGAGTCGCAATTTTTACCATGATTTCGATGAATATCCCACATAGCTCCTTTAAGGTGTTAAAAAGACGAACGCACAGCGAGGAGATAAGTTTCACTTTTGGTTCTACTAAACAGACACTAGGGGGTGCTAAACTGCTAAGTGTGCCTTTAAGATGCTCGTGCATCAGCGCTGTGCCACCATGAAACGCAGGCCTTGACTTTTAAGGAAGTGCTTCCAAACTTTCCAGCTCTGTTGCCGCCATGGTGGCACCAGTTTTCTGGGCTTTTCTGGTGACGCCACCTCCGACTGCCACTAGTGCACATGTGCTTAAAGGGCAGAAAGGCAGTTCTGAGAGAAAAACAAAGCTTCAAAAAAGAAACGCGGACATTTGTCGTTGACAGAATTGGTGGTTGTGACTAATCGTGGCAGGGGGAGGAGCCTGATATTCTGTCATCGCTCAGTTCCACTTTGATTACGGTTTACAAAATAAAAGTGTTTGGATTCATGTGGAAACACAGTTTCATACCTCCAGATCATGGGTTTGTGTTTCCGGTTTGGGTCAGTCACCGTGGTTCAGTCTGAATCCCACTCAGACACGACTAGATGTGTTTAGATCTGTGAAGAATGAATCTGTGTGTGTGTGTGTAGTTTATTTCTAGTGTTTATTCGTTTACGTCTGTGTGTTTTCCGCCCACTAAGCTCTCCCGGTTGCAGATGGTGGTGAATTCCAGAGTTGCGTCCGTGATGAATTAGTCTGAAACAAATTAGCGGTACTTACAGCTCAGACGGCTCCAGCATTGGGTTACAAATTAAAACAAAAGCATCCGTATCTCCACATCTGCGCTGCTTCCACATGAAATACAATCCGCTCGGCCCGAGTTTTCACCACACGACCGACTCGGGCTTCCTTCTGTCTGTCCTCCACGTCTTCAACCAGAAAACCTCTGCAGGTGTCCCGGTGAGAGGATGCACAGATGAAGAAAACACACCATCAGACTTGTGAGGTGATAAAAGGGAGTTTTACGAGGAGTTTGTGGAGGTTTTCAGCTCCTCGGGTTGGATCATCCTAAAGTTTGAATTCCCTCTGGTGTTAAACTGACCCAGGAACAGCCAGCAGGCTCTTTCCTCAGGACTCCAGGCTGCTGATAAGAGGAGAGAAGCTCTGAATTACACCCTGAGCTGTTGCCATGAGACGGCATGCAGCGATGCTCGGATCTCTGTCTGGTTTAAGTTTAAATTAGATCTATTATATCTGCAGAGCTCAAACTAAACTAGTTAAGAAAAGATCCACCTGTTTGACCTGCAGGTGTGCAGAGATCTGATTGGTCGGATGGTTAGAGACGACCTCTCTGCTCGGAGTTTCCAGAGTTTTGTCTGAATTATTATGATGATGAAGTTTAATCCTGGTTCCTGAACCTTTGACCTTTAACCTGTGAGGACCTCCTCCAGCTCCGCTGCTGTTTCTGCTCCACAGACGTCTGGTTCTTGTGTTTTCTGACTGTTTTCACTTTGTTGGTCTGAAAACTGAATTAATCCATCGAACAGATTAAAACACGGCGTCGTACCCCGCTGAGGTAATTTAATAAACCAATTAATGGTTGGAAAATCATTTTCATCTTTTGTTTTAGCTCAGACTCAGTACTTCTGTCTAAGTTTGATGGTTTATCATGAAAATAATCTCCAAATGCAGCCTGTGAGTCAGGAACTGGAGCGTGTTGTTCTGGGTTTCCTTTACGATAAAAAGTAACGACTCGATCGAGCGTGAATGATCCACTCCTTCACTAAAAGCTAAAAAAAACTTGGGTTTATTATTTAACGTGTTTTATTTCAGTAAAAACCTGAAACCCGGTCCGGACAAACCCGGTTCTGTGTGTTTTTGGTATTTTCTCAGAATTTTGTTCTGTTTTTCGGCTCTTTTAGTCCGTCTGGAGAGAGAACATGTCAGACTCATGAGTAATGAGGATGTTTATCAGCGTTAGTCATCCGTGTTTCTGGCCAAATGTGTCAGTTTGAATGAAACACGCTTCCTGTTCCCTTATTTTTACTCCCAGGAAGTTTCAGACCGCAGCGATAACGACTCAGACGGACGTTCGCTCCGATCGCCTGAAGCTCAGCAGCAGCTTAATAAACACGATCAGAACGTTTAGTTTTATTTAAATTGAAACTCACAGGAAGCGGTTTTACTGGCTGTTCCAGATGTGCGAGCGTGGCTCCCCCTGGTGGGCTAAAGTCAGACGTGCATCAGTGAAATGACCTCACACACCTGCTGCAGGTTGTTGCATGAGTTGTTTTTTACATCAGGGGTAAAAACGGAGCAACTTTCTGAGTTACAACAAGAGGGAGAACATATCTGATCCATTTTGGTTCCTGTAGTCAGAATTTAGTTTAATGCATTGTTATTTCAACTGAAATCTCCATAAAAATAGTGTTTTTTCTCCACGCAGGTCCAGTTTGTAGAGTAATAAATAATGATTAGGAGAACAAGTTCTACTACTCTATGGTGTGGTCCTGGAGGAGACTCCGGGTCTGCTTCCAGCTGAGGAGCTCTGGTACCCTTTTAGTGTCTTGTTTCGAGGTGATGGAGGACGGCCGATCCTGCTCCTCATCAAAACGGTTCAGCCGATGTGGTTCCGGCATCGGACTGGAGCGCCTCCTGGTCACCTCCCACTGAGAGGAGACCTCGGAGCAGATCCAGAACTTTCCTCTCTGGCCTGGAAACATCTCAGGATCCTCCAGGAGGAGCTGGAGAGGGAAGCTGCTCCTGCTACGTCTGTGAGGAAGGGATGGGTAGAAAATTCAGTTTTTAAAATCTAAAATATAAAATAACTAACAGGAAAATAACTGAAACATTTAATTTTATTTCATCACCACCAGTAATGAACTGATTATCTGAAGCTTTGATTTATTTCGCTCTGGATCTGAATCTGATGATTATAACTAATATTCATGGAAAGCATCGTTCTAACCCGGTGAGATTAAATGAGGATGAGTTGTTTGATTTAATCTGGAATGACAGGCTGGAAGTTTTAGGGATCCTGGAAGTGGAATCAGCTGATGACCGAGCGTTTGTTTGTTTGTTTGTTTGTTTGTTTTGAGTCTCATTCCTCCACAGAATCTGCATGCCGGCTCTCCTCCCTTTGTCCAGCGTTATTTTATCCACGCTGGATCTTATTACAGCAGCTGACTGAATACCTCCATCAGATCTTCCTCCTCTTCCTCTTTCATTCCTCCTTTTCTTTATTTTCTGGCCCTCTTTGTTCGGCCCGTCCTCCCCTCATTTCCTTCTGGGTTTGTAATCGCCGTCGGCTCGCTGGCAGCTCTTTCAGGGCGAGTGTTTACCGACTCGCTGTTAAAGCTTCTGATTATCTACAGACTAAAGATACCCGAGGAGAGACGAACAACACTTGAGACGCACACAGGAATGCGTTTTACCTGATGATGCTCATATATGAAATTCATCAGAAGGGTTAGTTTTTGTTTCAGACCTGAAGGAAAACATCTAGTTTCATGTGGTTTTGCTGTAAAAGGATCACTGATCTGTTTAAAATCACAGAAATCATGAAAACAAAAACATTCATTATCTTATATGTGGTGGGTGTGTCTGCGCTGCAGAAGGAATAAACAGAATACCTTCTCAAATCTAAAGATCATGAAGCTTTAATGTTGGACGTTTTAGTTGAAAATAAAAGATAAAAAAGCCAAAATCCTGAATTTTTCTAAACTTCCAAGGCTGAACAAAACTGAAGCACAAAGTTTTTATTAATATTTGAAATGTTTTACATTCATCTCTAAACATTTAACAAAAAGTCTAAAATCTTAAAAAGTAAAAAGCAAAAGTCCTGCATAAGCTGCACGTTTCCATGAATAATTAAAGTTGTAGAGAAACACTGAAGAACCAATAATGAAAGTTTATTCAACATTAAAGCAGAAAGCTGCCTTTTGACCCATGAAGGCTGTTCTGGTTGCAGAACTCGGATCTGACTCTGATCTGTGAACATCCAGACTGTTGGGTCAGTCGCCTCCCCCTGACCTCTGACCTCTCAGCAGCCAACTGCACCGTCTACAGTCGAGGTGAGTGTACGGACCTGCAGGATGACGGGAGACGCCTCCGCCTCCACCTGAACTCGGTTCTGTTTGTCTTCAGGTGACGAGTTGTTCTGTAAGGTGATCCGAGAGATCCCGGCTGGTGGAAAGCTTCTGGCTTCTCTGTCGCCTCCTCCACCCCCCTCATCCACCTCCTCCTCCTCCTCCCACCCGGCCCAGCCCTCTCCTCCGCTCAGCCTCGTCACACAGAAACCGCCGGCGGTGGAGGAGGAGCCGCCGTATCCGGCAGCGCTGAGGTCCGACATCCAGCTGCTCCCTCAGCAGGCCGGCATGGCCGCCATCCTCGCCACCGCCGTCGTCAACAGTGAGTCTGGGCGGAGTCCTCCACAAAACAACAATCAGTTAAATGATCATGTGACATAATGCTCATCTAGAGACAGGTTCTGCCTTTTACCCAGTGGTCTTCTCTTATTGGAGGTTCTGGTTCTGTAACTGGTGAAACATCAAGTCCGGATCCAGACGGAGCAGCGCCCCATTCCCAGATCTTAGATTAGGAATTTATTATTCTATAAAATAAAACTGATTTTAGATTTTTGTCTCCGTTGATGGTAACCATGGCAACACTCTAATGCATTTCAGTTATCTAGCTTTATGTCATCATTAGCATGACGGCTCAGTGCTAAGTGAGAGGAAGGGGGAGGAGGTGATGTTTCCTTAATGTGCAAAAACACAAAGATAGAACCTGAAGTGTATTTAGCTAAGCTCCACCCCCAAGGGTCAAACCCTCCTGATCATCATTTATTATCTTATCAGTATGAAACGGCTGTCCCCAGGTCAGATCTGAACCCTGGTGTTTACAGCGTGATGCTTAGGGTGGACACTAGATGGCAGTGTACCTCTCTCTACTGCAACAGTTTCCTGTTGGCTGTGTGTCACCCCCAGACACACACACACACACACACACACACACACCAGATCTGAATGGGGTCAAAAACACCTCATGATCTACTGTCTTATAAAAATGGTCTGATTCTGTTATTATTCTGGGTTTTTTAGGCTCTGTTGTGATTAAAGCCCTTTCACTTGTTTTTTTGAGCGTTCCTTATTTAATATGTTTAAAAATGACTTATTCAGAAAAATGTGTAAGACATGGGGTGAACGACCTCAGAAACAAGATAAAGGTGGATTTCATAGCGATAGATAGACAGGCAGACAGGTAGGTAGGTAGATAGATAGATGGATAGATAGATAGATAGATAGATAGATAGATAGATAGATAGATAGATAGATAGATAGATAGATAGATAGATAGATAGATAGATCTATGGATGGATGGATAGATAGATATGTTTTTCTATCATGAGCAGGTCAGGAACATAAAACGCATGGTCGCCACGTGGCAGACGTGACCAGCTGATCAGAACTGGCTTGTTTGGTTTGTTGTGTTTCATATTCGGTGCTTTAATTCGTTTCAGAGGACATATTCCCGTGTAAGGATTGTGGGATCTGGTACCGCAGCGAGAGGAACCTGCAGGCCCACCTGATGTACTACTGCGCCAGCCGGCAGAAGCAGCCGGCGGCAGCCTCTTCACCGCCGCAGGACAAACCCAAAGACTCGTACCCTAACGAGCGCGTCTGCCCCTTCCCGCAGTGCAACAAGAGCTGCCCCAGCGCCAGCTCTCTGGAGATCCACATGCGCACGCACAGCGGTGAGGTTCGGGTTTATGACGCCCGGAATGTCTGACTGGGATTACGTTTAACCTCCTGCTGTCTGTTCGTCCTCAGGCGAGCGTCCGTTCGTCTGCCTCATCTGCCTTTCAGCCTTCACCACTAAAGCAAACTGTGAGCGCCACCTGAAGGTCCACACCGACACCCTGAACGGGGTCTGCCATGGCTGTGGCTTCGTGTCCACCACCAGGGACATTCTCTACAGCCACCTGGTCACCAGCCACATGGTGTGCCAGCCCGGATCTCGCAGTGAGGTCTACTCTCCTGGACCGGGCCTTCCTAAGCTGCCGCTGACCACCGGTAAGTCCAGCATGACTGGTCCAGGTCTCTAGAGCCAACAGGCTGGTCCACGGTGTCTCTAATCCTGAATATCCTCATCAGGTCTGAGCCCAGGGGACTCCGGTGTGGTGCTGAAGTGTCAGGTATGTGGACACAACTCGGACTCCCCCTCCCAGCTGCAGCAGCACGTTCGAACCCACCTGGAGGTCAGAGTTCCTGCTGAGAGGAGCCCCACTCCTCGTCAGAGTACCCCCTCATCGGTTGAGCAGCCCCAGCTGTCCCCGCTGGAGAGGGAACCCCTCGCGTCTGTTCCCAAACCAGACTCCTCTAGCCCTGGCACAAACGGAGGCTCAGCCACACCTCGAGACTACAGCCCCAACACCCCGACCGCCGACCTGAAAATAAAGGAGGAGCCGCAGTCGGAGTCTGAGACAGAAGAGCAGCATATGGAGCTGAAAGAAGATGGAGAGGAGGAGAAAGTTGGTGGAGAGGAGGAGGACCAGGATGCAGGAAAGAAGACAAAAGAAGAGCCATGTGTCTCCGCTTCCACCTGCCAGACATCAAACTCTCCCAAGAGTCCGGCTAACGCAGCTGTGAAGGCAGAGCCCACCAGTCCCACTCCTGGCTCTAGTCCTGCCCACATAGGAGGAACGGGCTCAGCTGTTCCAGGAGGAGCAATGTTCCTCCCTCAGTTCATGTTCAACCCCGAGACGGCCATCCTGCCCCAGGCGTCGGAGATCCTGGCCAAGATGTCAGAGATGGTCCACAGCCGGCTGAAACAGGGCCAGACGGTGGTTCAGAACAGCCCGGCTGCCTTCTTTGCATCCGGACCGACTCCAGCTACAGCCACTGCTGCTCCACCTCACAAAGGAGCCACCTGCTTCGAGTGCGACATCACGTTCAACAACATCAACAACTACTATGCACACAAGAGGCTGTACTGCTCCAGCAGGCACCAGGGAGACGGCTCAGGTTCTGGATCAACGGTCCCAGGACCGAAACCTTCCAGTGGGCAGCGTGGCTCGTCTCCTCAGGTCGGAGCGTCGAGCAGAGCAGCCTCTGCCTCACCGGCTGACTCCGAGCCTCCTGCGGGAAGTGGAGCAGCAGAATCCAAGAGGCTAGTGGAGGTGAAGACAGAACCTCCAGCAGGAAGAGACGGAGTGTCCTCCTCCTCTGAAGGGGAGGGTGGAGGAGCAGGAGGGGGAGGAAGAGCAAGCGAAGGCAGCCAGAGTCCTGCTAGTGGTTCTGCAGAGGACCACGAAGATCACCCCAACAAAACCTTCTGCGAAGCCTGCAACATCCACTTCAGTCGTCATGACAACTACACTGTCCACAAACGGTTCTACTGTGCGTCCCGTCACGACCCATCCAACCAGCGGGCCGGGCACTCGTCCAAGACCGCCAACGCCACAGCCTTCCTTCCTCAGCCCATCCGCACGCGCAAGAGGAAGAAGATGTATGAGATCCACATGGCCAGGACCGAAGCGTTGGCGAACGCCGCCGCCGCTGCTGCAGCCACCTCCGCAGCCTCGGCACCATCTCCATCTGTTCTTGGCTTGGTGGTGAAACAGGAAGTCTCTCCCGGCGGTGCGGGTGGTTCCAGCCCTGAAGGGGACGGCCCCATCGACCTGAGCAAGAGGCCCCGTCTGAGAGACGCTGCTCGGCACAGCAGTGGCAGCAGCATCCTGCCAGCTCTGCCTCTGACCGACTATCACAAATGCACGGCCTGCAGCATCAGCTTCAACAGCATAGAGAACTACCTGGCCCATAAAACCTACTACTGCCCCGCCACCACCCTGCAGCCCCACACCTTAGAGCAGCTCCACCGGCTCAAGAGGTCGTCCTCAACCTCTCCTAAAAGCAGGCCTCAGCAGGAGCGACTGGACCTCCTCCACCCCGCCGAAGCTAAAGCTCTGCCGGCTGAGTGGGTTACCCAGGCTCCGGGATCCTCACCCAGCCCTCGCCCCTCCGCCTTACCTGCTTCTGGAGCTACATCACCTTCCCATACCAGCACCACGCTCGCAGCCACTCCTGGAGCCGGAGCCAAAGGCGCCGGTTCCTCCCTCGTCGTCTGTCCGTACTGCCCCAACAGGCTCATCACCTGTGACCTGATGGAGCACTTCAAGACGACCCACGGCCTGGTTGTATCTGTTCAGCCTCCACAGGAAACCCCGCCCCAGCCGGGCAGAGCAGTCAGCCGCAGCCCCAGCCTCAGTCCCCGGGACGGAGCTTCCGGAGTGTCCACCACCCCCACCGGCCAGACCCGGCTCGTCTCACGAGTTCACAGAGACAGCATCAACGGACAGGCCAGGAGTGGCACCACGTCCCCCGTCTCTCCGCTGGTGAACAGCAGCCCCTCAGCTGGTGGGGGGTCCCCTTCAGCTGCCTCCCCTCTGCCTGTGTCCCCCGCTCGGGCTCCCTCTCTGACTATGTCACCTGTGCCTGAGGTGTTGAAGGAAAAGGTGGCCTCCGCCCATCTTCCAGAAAACCCGGTCCTGACCGCAGCATCTCATCCCATCCCAACCCCCGCCACTGGCCCCAAAACCCCCGTCATCTCCCCCGTCCAGAACGGGAACTCCCGCTTCTGTCGGCTGTGCAACATCAAGTTCAGCAGCCTGTCCACGTTTATAGCTCACAAGAAGTACTACTGCTCCTCTCACAGCGCCGAACACGTGAAATGAGCCCCGTGGTTCTTCCTCTGCCCCGTAGTACTTCACCTGTCCACGCAATCAAAAACCCAGAAGCTCCCCCTGCTGGTGGCTTCAGCATCAGCAGGTATGACTGTTACTCACCTGGCTCGGTGGCCGGTGGCGTTACTAACTGATTCTCCTCTGATGGGTCAACGTTTGTCGCACACTAAGAGCTGAGACGGATGCTACCTGCACACGCTGATCTGCCCTCGTCCCGTAGATCTTCCTCGTTAAAAACGGCCTCCTCGCCGCTTCTTTAGGTTTCTAATAAGACTCACACCGACGATGCTGATTACGACGAACCTGTAGTCCTTTCTGAGCTCTTTCAGGTCAGAGCAGAGGAGTGGAAACAAAGACTCCGTCGTCGTTGATGTTTTTACTCTGTGGATAATGTACGATGTCTGAAGAAAAAGAATTCTATGATGCTTTGGTTTCAACACTGGCTCTTTCCTGAGGCTTTTTAGCTGAAAACACGTGGAACCACGATGTTACTAATCACTGAAGGATGTTTCAAACGGACACTTTTCTTTAATACGCAGAAATTTTTATTTTCTCTTTGAAAAAAAACAAAAAAGCAAAAACAAGGGAGACAAAATGTGAACTATTTATCTCTGAGTCCTCACTGATTTCACGTCAACAGAAAACTACCTACCTGGCGTCTGAGAGTATTTGTATTTTTTATTTGTATATTTTTCATACTGTTTGAAGGATGTTTGGATCTGGGTGCGCTGAAGTGACTTTTCTAAGTGTAGATATGAAATATCTTCACCGTAATCACCGAACTGAACTTTCTCACCAGGCCGTCTGAGCGGAAACCCGGATCAGATCATTTCACACAGACGTTCATTAAAACCTTATTATTTGATTTCAGAAGTTCTCTCCGGTAATGAAGGCACGGCGGTGAACGCTGACGTTAGGCGGTCCCATGCAGCAGTGCAGTGTTAGCTAAAACTGTAAAATACGTCTTTATTTTCCCGTTTTCAGCACGAACATTTGACAGGCATCAGGACGTGAGGAGGTGGGCCGCCGCTGACGTTTTGAATTGTGGAGACAATCAGACACAATCAGCGAGGCGATTCGATTGGCCGGCACTTATTAGACGGACCCACAGCTCGGCTCGTCACAGGAAACGTCCCCACCAGAACTCTGGCTCAGCTTGGTTTCTAAGCACGTCGATAAATAAGACGTGAAATAAAATTCACAGCAGATTTAGTTTTCTTTACGTTCTCTCTGAGTTTACGTCTTTTTTTGGTCTCTAGTTTCGGACCTGATGCTTGTAAATATTTTGTCCCGCTCAGAATTATCCGCCAACAGGAAGCAGCGACTGTCTTATAAAGATTTTACAAAACAGCTTAAAGGTTTGAGCTGTGGGGTTTAGTGCCATCTAGTGGCACTAGTTATTACTGTTCCAAACCTCTGGGGCCGGGAGTCGGGTTGTCCCCTCTGGGTTCCCGTAGATCAAGGTTTTTTCCAGGAGAATCAAAATTAAATCAATCAAAGATTTTTTGTGGCACTTAAAGCTGTAACAAGCCGCTGCAGAAAGACCAGCAGCTGCTTCTCAGTTAATATTTTAGCTTCATTTTCACCCAAATCTCAGTTTGTTTGCAAACCAGCGAGACTAAAAACCCGCTATCAGACTGAAATCTGCACCGCCTCTCAGCCAGCTCAAGACCTGGACCACCTTCAGGTATAAATCCACTTCCTGTAACTAGAGTAAGAGCTGCTTCTGCACTAAGGTCAGAGGTCATCCATTAACCTCACACAGGGTGAGGCGAGCATGTTTTTTCTCTGAGGGAGAAACAAAGGTGTGGCGTTTAAAGGTTATAGTAGTTCAGTCTGGGCTCTAAAATATCACTGTCCTTCATGTTTTAGATGTTTGTCTGTTATAAACACCTAAAGCATGCAGGATGGTGACCCTGCAGGACCTGAATATGGACTCCACTGCTGGAAACCTGCAGAATTTAAGTGATGGAGCTTCTTAAACCTTTAAAGGCAGGTTTTCCTTTTTAATATAAGGTTTGATTTTAGGTTTAAAATTAAAATCTGAATATTGCCTAATATTGTGATGAATATAGAATGCAAACATTCTCTATGTCCTGCCTAGAGCAGCAGGGATCCAGCGGACTTGTGTTAATGATTGAAATCCCTTCCCACGCTCATCAATGCGTTTTTGTTTGGTTGTTGTTTTGTGATGAACCGAGCATCCCAAATTTTCCTCACTAATACTTTTAGGTCATTTTCTTCAGTTAAGGATTCAAATTCAAAGTTAGTTAACGCCCAGAATCCGATGCTTTTTGTCATTTTTGATCCATTTATGGCACCAGAACTAATAAAAGATTAAGAACCATGAACATCAGCTGGATTTTAAAGAAAAGGTGCAAATGGACGTTTTTGAACAGCTGAGCTGGTTTTCTTGTCGCCTAACGTGCGTCTGAAGTAAAAACCTCGTTACAAACCAACGTGAACACAAACTCAGAACTGGTCATATTTATGAGTCGGCGTGTTTCTGCTGTCCACTTTAGACGTTACACGCTCTCACTTCCTGTTTGAATTCTGTTTCCTGGTTGGTTTTCAGGCCTGCTGTGGTTTACAGCAGCTGTTTACAGATGTTCTGTCCGCCGGTCACACGTTGAGGAACTGAGTCCTCTGAACGCACCCCCGTTTTGTTGCACTGTGTCGTGTAAAAACGTGCTGAATGTTTTAGTTTTAGAAGGTTTTATTTTGATGTATTTATGTTACGCAGCACTTTCCCCGTCCTGAATGCGTCTTCGCTCTCCTCGAAGGACTTTTTGAAAGCGTTGAGGCTTCACAGAAAAGTTTCTAATGGATTCTCGACATGTTTTGTTCCTGATTCTTTTGTCTATAACGGAGAAAAATCACCATGAATGTCAACATTTTATTTCCTCCTTTGATTTCCTTTCAGCTCCACTACACTCTTGTCCAAACTATGCATGGGAAATAAAAAAGTTCTGAGAGACACTGACGGATGACGTGTGGCTCCGCTTCTTTCTGCGTTCCTGAGAGGAAGTCCTTGAGCTCTTTGAGTGAGTGGAGTCGCTCAGAAATCATTTCCTTTCATTAGAAAATGCTCTGAGTGTCGTTTTCCGCGTGAGAACGCTCCGTGAAGAAAGGGCTGAATGAATCATCAGCCTTGCTTTTAAAACCGTGTACGTGTGTGATGTGACCTGTGGGGATCGAGGTCTTCAGGGCTCGTTCAGCGCCGATCCAATCAGAGGAGAGCGACACCAACAGGAACCTTCAGGTGTGTGTGTGTGTGTCTGGTAGAAATCAAACATTCTTTCAATTTAAATGATGCAACGGGAGATTTGGTTGGACAATAAATCTATTTTTTTAATATCTTAGATCAAAACACATTTTTACAACAATTTCTTCCTTTTTTTGAAGAATAAACAAGAAAAAAAACAGCAATTAAAATATTACAACGATAACGCTAGGGCAGCTGTGTTTTCTCCTTATTTAAGAGGTCCATCAAAGAGGTTTTCATAGTCCGATCATCCAGATACGGGCTCCTTAAACGCCGTCCAGTTCCTCCATTTTTAATGGAAGGAAGGCATTTTAGCCTCAAATGATGAGTTGGAGTTTCCCTGATATAGATTTCATCTAGGGATGTTCCCATCACATTTGTTTGCTCCTGATCCGAGTCATTTGGTTTTGAGTATCTGCCGATACCGAGTCTCGATCCGATACTTCAGCAAAGCATTAAAAGAAGAAAAAAGGGAAAACGCGTCCGAGTTTTCCTGTAATTTTTTTATTGCTCATCATGCAGCTGTCTTCCAGACGTAATGATGTTTCCAAGAAACAAAGAATATTGATGTAGAGGAACTTGTTAAGATCTCAGGATGAATTTAAAAAGTCATATTTGTTGTTTTATAAGGTTAAATCCGATCTTTTTCACCTGATCCCAATTTTTTGAAAATCACGTGATCGGTTCGGAGCATCCCTAATTTAATCTATAATGGCCAACCAGTGTCCAGGTAGAGGGTGGTCTGTCTTCATCAGGGCCTTCTTGCATGTGATCATCAAGACCTTAAATAAGTACACATCTCCTTGTTCTAAATCCATCTCAGGTATGACTCCCAAATACATGGTTTTGGGTCTCTTGGAACAGTATAATGTAGCATTTCCTCACTCACTTCATTCCAGAAAGGTTGACCAGAAATATGGGTATGAGCGTCTCCATGGCCACACTGCCTCCAACAGTATTGTTTTGTTTCCAGATATTTGCCAGTAATACATGACAGTAAATAAAGTTTACCTGGTTGAACACGGCTAACGTGATCATCCGTATAAATTCGTTTTCATGATGTTTAACTTTCTGACTCCAGTCATCGACAAACTCGAGATTCCAGTTTCCATTTGTAGTTCTGGCCTCTAAATCCTGTCCTTTATGAATGATGTCATCAGTGACTTAGAATAAAAATACACTCTAATTTATTTACACAAATACTATTATTATTATTATTATTATTGCCTGCTCCGTTACACGAAAGCAAACAAAAGTAAATCATGAAGCAAAACTCCCCGCAGCTCCATCCTTTCAGAAGAGTAACTCCAGCAGCAGCTGCGCGTCTAAACCAGCCTTTAAAATTATGCACATTAGTGGTTTCAGTTATTCAGAGGATGAGGTGTTGCTCATGTTTCCTATCCCTAAAATAACATCAAGGGTCATTTATATTTGATAAAAATGTATTTAACAACTATAAACCACCCATCTGTCCTGAGACCTGACCAACATAAACCTGTTATTGTTGCTCAGGGAAACACATTTTTATTAATTTATTGAATTTTATTTAGACTAATTTTGTTTTATTTATTAATCATTTATAACTAAAATCATTATTTGCTCAAAATAAGTTTGTTTTTATGTTTCTGAGGTGCTACAGATCCAGAATAGTTAGGTGAAACTAAGAACAGGTCTTTAGGATACCTGGGTTGTAGAAACACAACAAGAACGTTTACTGGACTGATTAATAAAAACAACAAACTAATAAATCTTTACAGCTGAACAAGTCATTTATTCATCTCAGCAGTTGTTTTAGTTTCTGTGATTTTAAACCCAAAAAAAGAAAAGTCATTTTGTGACTCAGACCTGAAAACAACCTGAACGTTCCTAACCCGCCCTCGCTCTGTTGTCATGGAGACGTTTTCTGTGTCTGATGGTTTATTTCAGCCCACCTCGTCCTCACCTGCTTTCTTCATGCTGAAGTGATATTCACGAGACCTCGCCACACCCGAGGTGGACATCCACAGGTCCAGTCCCTCACTGGTTCCCAGCTGTGTGGATTGGATCCGTTTAAACGAGTGATTCATCACCAAACCAAACGAAGCTCCGGCTGCAGCCTCCAAACGCTCCATGACATGAAAAATGGAGTCATTAAAACACGACGCACCTGCAGACTCCGGAGTGCAGAGCGTCTTCATGGCTTTCAGCCCTGTGGCGACTCAAAAACACAAAAACCTCCAGATGAAGTTCCTGAGGTTTGTTGTTTGTGTCGAACAAACTGCTGAGGTCTACAGGAAGAGCCACTCGATAAAAACCCACAGCAACAGACGAGAAGGCTCGAAAAGTCCTTCTGAATTTAGGACAACAAAGATGCTGCTGCCTGAAAATCCAACATCAACTAACGTCTAAATAAAAGTTAAATAAAAATAATCTGAGGTGAGAGAAAATGTTTATAAACTGTAGGAGAAGTGGGACGAGACCCAAGATAAAAAAATAATGTTAAACTTCTTGTTACTGGCTAATTAGGGTCACCGTGGTAACCACCAGTGGCTCGTTAGGGTCACCGTGGTAACCACCAATGGCTCATTAGGGTCACTGTGGACCAATGTCTCGGTAGGGTCACCGTGGTAACCACCAGTGTCTCATTAGGGTCACCGTGGTAACCACCAGTGTCTAGTTAGGGTCACCATCTTAGCCAGCCACCTGCCAACCCAATGGGAGCTGGACTGTGGTCTCTCTGGACTCTGAGGGTTCCTGAGAGGACACCTTCACCTGCAGCAGGTGGAAGACGAGTGGACAGATAAATACTGATGAGAAACATGTTTGAGTATCTGGAAGAATCGGGCTGCTGGGAGGAATCGGAACGTCACTTTTGGGACAGAAGCTGCAGGAAAGCCTCGTGGCTGTAGGTGGACGAGCGCTGCTGACAGAGGACAAACTTATGTTTTCACTTGTTGAAGATTTCCTGTGATCATAGTTTGAAAGGATTTGATGATTAAAAGGCTTTTATTTTGGTAGGGACTTCAGGTCACTGAGGTGAGTTAATTGCTAAAAGAGAACACACCAAAAGGAATTTAGCATTAAGAATGTTTTATTTTTTGCAGAACAGATTAATTTTTATCATAATAAAACCGTTTTAAACAGATTAGACCTGCGCTGGAGCCAAAACCCATTTATTTATTGTTGATACTCAGGGACTCACAGAAGTGGTCTTCATCAGCTGATAAAACCCTGGAATCAAGAGCACTCGAGGCTCCTTTAGTGGCTCCTTTAGCCCGACAGGAGCCTGTTGCTGCTGTCAGAGCCTCAAACACGTGTTTCCCATCCACCAGCTGACAGCTGGGGTCCTGCAGCGGATCAGAGCCGAGGATGAAAGGGAATCAAAGTCCCAGGAGGTCGAGGTTCTTCTGTCACGTAAATGTTCAGGTTGTTGCTCTAAAGGACGAAAGATCTCAGCAGGAACAGCTCAGTCCTTTATCAGTCTGACAACATCTGAGATGAAGGTGTGAGGGGCTCGATGCTGCAGGTTCTCTGGGTTTTTCTGCTGTTCTTAAATCTGTTCATCTGTTTTTTCACATCAGTGGTAGAAATGAACCAATCTGCTGCTGCTTGTTGTCTCCTTAGGGGGGCGCTCTCATCTCAACATGGATGGAATCAGCTGAGGGAGAGAAACTGTTTGGATTTGGTGTTTTTGCCTCCAAAATGAGTTAAAGTCTGTTAAATTAGAACGAGTTACTATTCATTGGAATTTAGTTTTTATATCTGGAGAATATTAGAATTATTGTTGCTTTAAGAGTTTATCCTCAGATTTCATCACTTCACTCC
Source organism: Aphyosemion australe (assembly GCA_006937985.1). Taxonomy (NCBI): domain Eukaryota; kingdom Metazoa; phylum Chordata; class Actinopteri; order Cyprinodontiformes; family Nothobranchiidae; genus Aphyosemion; species Aphyosemion australe. The sequence goes on from SSNS01000063.1 coordinate 857,891, forward strand.
TAAAAGTTTATAAAGCAGACATTCAAGGATATAAATTGTAGTGATTCTGTTATTTTTCAGCATTTAGTTCATGAAGATCTTTTACTTGCAGATCTTGAACATTTTGTGCCGATGAAGCTGGAAAATGAGTCGGAAGTTTCAGGTTGTTGATGGAAATGACTGAAAAATAATAAGAGCTCCTCTCCTCTCATCTCTTCCCTCCTCTCCTTGCCTCTCCTCTTCTCTCCTCCTTGTCTATCCTCTCATCTCTCCTCCTCTCCTCTCCAGCTGATTAGGGATGTGTGGACAGCTTTGGGATTCACCCTGACACTGGGGAATTGTCATGATTGTTTCCTGATTAATCCGTCTTCAGTGTGCAGGAAGAGGAATGAATGATGTGGTCTGTGAATGGGAAATAACCCTCCATCCAACAAATGCTGCAGACAGAAGCATTTCCTCTGCTGATTAAAGAGACGCTTTGATTCTGAATCAGAAATGAAGGAAGGCTTTAGAGCTGCAGTGAGCGCAGCAATAACTCATGGTTAGGGTAAAGAAAATAATATTTAGCGTTTAAACATCAGAGGAGCTGATCTAGACGCTTCACTACCAGAACACAAGCTGGTGTTTAGGGTTGATTCCTCATCAGCTGTTAGTCTGACTCACTGACGGACCACAAGATGATTTATGTAAGAAGAGAAAACCTGAGAGTGCAGCAGAAGTTTAATATAACACACACACACACACACCCTCCACTCCAATCTATCAGCTGAGCCCACTCGGACATTTACAGCCTGAGGGAGAAGAAAGGAGTTCAGAAAAATCGAATCAACTCAGTTTCTGATCTGCTGAAGCGTCTAGAAGAGCTTCTGGAGGCAGATCTGCTCCAGACTCAGCTGTCAGCATCCTTCTGCAGCATCTCTTCATTACTACGCAGCAGCAGCTTAAGCAAGCAGGTTTATCCGACTACCTTTGATCCATAAAATGAATAAATGCATTTTCAGTCATTTATGTTGAACCTACAAGCGGTTCCTTACAAAAATAACGACTAAATAAACCTTCAGATCTCAAACAGCTGACGTGAATGAGCCCAGCAGAGGAGCGTCTCAGGGTTTGGTCATCAAATCAGGTTAAAACATGATGACACCTGCACAGTTCAGCTCCTTCTTTACCTTTGCTGCTAAGTTTGCTGTAAAACAACAAAAACTCCAGTTTTCATCAGAAGCATGAATCAGAGCTGCTGCCGTGGTTCTGATCCGTCAGCGGGGTGAAAAACGGTGACAAACACGACCGTGACAGAAAAGAGCCAAGAAGGATCAGAGTGAAACGAGACAGAAGGGTTTGATGGTTGTTATTTTCTGCGATGACGGCTTGTTGCACAGAGATGAAGAGCAGGGAGAAAAGCTCTTCTCACATGTTGCAGAACAACTACACACTATTAGAGCGAGACGTCACTTCAGTGGAGGCTGCTTGTTAAGATCTGCATTTTCTGAGTGGATTAGTCCACAAACTGTTTTATCTGCAGCAGTTTTTTACCCTTCAGCTGAAGAATCAACGTTCTGCTGGGTCCAAATAGCCTACAGAGCCACTGCACTGATGCACAGAAAGGAACACTATGGAAAAATGCAGAAACACTGAGTGAATATGAAACATGTTGATGGTAGTTTTTTAGATCCATCTTCAGATTTTTTTTATTGCATCTTCTCTCATGATAAATCCACGGCTCGGTGTCCGATCCGAACCAGAATCCACACTGAGTCAGTCACCACCTCCCACTACAGCTGACTAACAGAACCATCAGCTCGGTTACTCCAGAACCACACAGCAGCGTTTGTGTCTGTCGGGTTTGAATCGCTCCCGTTTAGTCACAGAACCAAATGTTCCTAATGTTTGAGCCGACGCTGGAGTTTATTCATAGATCAGGCGACTAAAATACTTAAAGAGCTGATTGGACCTGAAATACGCGTCGTGCTGGACTGCAGCAAAAATAATAATTTCATCATTAATAATCCTAATTTAACACCTGTACATCCTCCGACTGATTTTATTAAAACACAAACGAACAAATGAAACTAACCAGTAATTTTACTTTATTTTTATTAGTTTTTTACTCCAAGTAAAAAAATATTTAAAAAAATCTTTAAGTTAAAATACAGAATTTACACAATTTCTGTGTCCATAGTGTTTTTTAACACTATGGACAGAAATTGTTGGTTGGACTTTATTTTGTTGTTCTGTTTTCTAGTTGCTGGTGTTGGGCCTCTCAGGTGAAATGACCTGGTGTAAAACTCATGTTGTGCATCCTCTCTGTTTAATGAAACCTGAAGAAAGACCTGAAGGCGTGAAACTGACGACCTTCAGCTGGTTTCCATGGAGAACATGAACACACATGCTGAGGTCCAAGGCCGACCTTAGAGACGTTCTTCCTCTCCTTCCCTGCTCCGTGTTAGGGCTCGGGTTAGATCATTGATACTGGAGCATCCATGGGATTCCTCCCATTTCTCACACTTGTAAATAATCCAGTAAAGTTGAGATGGTCGGACTCGGTTTGATGCTGCAGCAGTTAAAGGTCCTGAAATACCACCGAGCACCTTTCAGATGCAGGAAGCGATTGTTCCTGACGTGTGAATCAATAACTCACCTTTTACACCGAGCGCCAGCTGTGAGATGCTTGGTTATCATCAGCTGAGTTATGGAGAGAGAGGAGCTGAGCCTTCCCTCGGCTCTGGAGAGGACCAACATCAGACCAAACCAAGCGGCTGCTCTTTGTTTTTGTTGTTTGGGTGAATGTTAGGAAATCTTTCATGCTTCCATCCAAGCCGAGTTCTGAGTTTTCAAACACAAACATCAAATTCTCATAATTCAGTCCATGCATTTCTCCTTTATTCTGTTAAATCACTATAATCTGAAAAATGACAAACATCGCCTCAGCAACAGTAAAAACATATCTGTAGTTTTCCTTTTGTTCATGTTTGCAGAAACCGGAACAAGCTTCAAAATCAGGATGATAAAATCTCAAAAATGCATCTGTTTGTTTATGAGAGGATCTTTTTGTGAGCGCCACCATGACAGGTAAATCCGTCTCATTTACTAGCAAACAAAACCTGCAGGTGGCACAAAAAACAAACCTGGATAATCATCTGAAAAGCGTTCCCAGAGCAGAGAGGATGTAGAATTCCTTCAGAGGGTTCTACATCTCCTCCCAGTTTCCAGAAGACCTCCAGGAAGATGAGCAGGATGCATGAACCACCTCAGCTGACTCCTTCTGATGAGGAGGAGCAGCGGCTCCTCAGCCAGCCTGAGGAAGAAGATCTTTTCAGCTGCTTGGATTTTGAATCAGTTCAAGCCTGATCCAGAACTCATGACCAGAGATGAAGATTTAGGTGGAACAGTTAGAACGCTCTTCTGTCCTTCACCCTCATTACTGCAGATGATGCAGAAACCAGGATCCTAGCTAACTCCCAACTTTGAAGGATCATTCCATCTTTTTCCTGTTGGGATCCAGAATGGAGGAGCTGACTCTGAGAACGCTGAAGGTCACAGCTTGAAAAACCACATCATCTCCAAAAAGAAAGATTAAACCTTGAGGTTCTCAAACCAGAACCAATCTGCTCCATATCTGGGTTCCTGGTGGACTTCAACCCACCGTTTGTCTGATCTGACACGTTAGCAGCTCTGAAGGACCAGAGGAGACTCGTCTCCCACAGATTCTGTCAGACCGCCCCAGGGCGGCTGTGGCTACGCAGTAGCTAACCATCACCGGCAGCGTGTGAATGAGAGTGTGTGAATAATGCAGCACTCTTTATAAATCCAATCCATTATTATATTTGGGAGACTTTCACCTTGGCCTGTCTAAATCCCACTCTGACCAGAACAAATAAAAAAAGATTTTATTTATCCCTGAGAATCTGACATTTAGAAGGCGTCACGTTGTTGTTTCCCTCCAGCTTCATCAGTCTGCTCTTTGTTTCCTCAAGTAAAACCTGCAGATTCTAATGATGTCTGGGTTTAACAAGACCGGGACAGACGAGCGTCCAGACATGGTTTCTAGCCCGTTTTTAATGACCACACACACACACACACACACACCGCCTCCTTTAGCAGCGGTGAGAATGATGATAATGATTTTCTCGATGGCCGTTTTCCTCTGCTCTCGAAGGAAATCGTTTTTCTTACAACTCCCTCACACACAGGTGCCCAAAGCACACAGAATTTATCCTAACAAGTCATTTTGCATCTCTTTACCCATTTAGGTTGCAGCAGTTTTCCACACAAACAATGGAAAGTGTTTGGAAAGCGTTCCGTCATCGGATGCATGGACAGCTTTAGTCAGAGCAGCTGCTGCTTAGATTTTAGATTTGAGTGGGAGGCTTCAGACATCAGCAGGTACAAAACCTTAACCTACGCGTCAGATGACACATCAGCAGGAATAATTTACTGTGATGAGAGTAAGTAATGTTTAAATGTTTTTATTGTCCTATTTTATAAGGAGGAAAAACGGTAGAATGCCTTCTCCAGGTCAGGGGCGAGGTCCTGCCCCAAGTGGAGGAGTTTAAGTATCTCGGGGTCTTGTTCACGAGTGAGGGAAGGGTGGAGCGTGAGATCAACAGATGGATTGGTGCTGCGTCTGCAGTGATGGGGGCATTGTACCGGTCTGTCGTGGTGAAGAGAGAGCTGAGCCGAAAGGCAAAGCTCTCAATTTACCGGTGGATCTACGTTCCTACCCTCACATATGGTCACGAGCTTTGGGTAGTGACCAAAAGAACGAGATCACGGATACAAGCGGCTGAAATGAGTTTTCTCTGCAGGGTGGCTGGGCTCTCCCTTAGAGATAGGGTGAGGAGCTCGGTCATCCGGGAGGGGCTCGGAGTAGACCCGCTGCTCCTCCACATCGAGAGGAGCCAGTTGAGGTGGCTCGGGCATCTGGTTAGGATGCCTCCTGGACGCCTCCCTGGTGAGGTTTTCTGGGCACGTCCAACCGGGAGGAGACCCAAAGGAAGACCCAGGACACGCTGGAGAGATTATGTCTCTCGGCTGGCCTGGGAACGCCTTAGGATTCCCCCGGAGGAGCTGGCCCAAGTGGCTGGGGAGAGGGAGGTCTGGGCTTCCCTCCTTAGGCTGCTGCCCCAGCGACCCGACTCCGGATAAGAGGAGGACGATGGATGGATGGATGGATGGATGGATGGATGGATGGATGGATGGATGGATGGATGGATGGATGGATGGATGGATGGATGGATGGATGGATGGATGGATGGAAAAACGCTGAGATTTCAAAAACTTGTGAAAATTTGGTGATGTCTATGAACTTATGATTTTACTGATTCTAAATCATCGGCTCTCAGACCTCTCACACCAATGTGCCTTCCAGACCGGCGCTGCAGGAAATAACATCGCCCTCCTCGCCTTCGGTGTCTCCAAAATGGCGCAGGAGCTTGATGTGCGTGACGAGTCCAAAAGCATCATCCGAAAATCTGCTGGCAAACCCTCGTCCAAGGTGCTGTGTGACTCAAGGCCCTGCCTTCTATCCCTGCACCTGCAGAGGGAGATGTTGAAGGGTCCGATCAGCCCGATGTCTTGTTCGGGTCCCATTTCAGGAGCGTGATTGAGAGAGCTCAGAAAACAGCTGAACTGTCTGCCACGGTTCGGGACCTGGTCCGGCCTCGACCCGCATCCCGCTCCCGTCGCCCCTCCAGAGCATGGGCGGACCAACGCAACCAGCAGGGCGGCTTCAGACAAGCACCAACCTTCCACCTCTGCAGCAACACAGAGAGAACGCCTACCTGAAGCTCAAAGGTCCCTGAAAGGTCACCAGCAGGTGGCGCCCTGGCTCCCCCAGCCCCAGGACGCTTGCAGGAAGCAAACAAAGAAATGATTCGCTGGGGGGTTATGTGTGTTCATGACTGCAATGTTGATACAGATGTTTGTTTTGAAATAAAACATGAACATCCTCTAAAGAGCAAATCTATGAGTCCCACTGACAGGACTGGTTCTACCACAGTACCAGGCCCAGACCCGTTCAGACGACGGAACCACAGCTGCAGCAGGATAAAGGTGATGCAAGCATCCAGGCTTTTCCTTCAGACGTCTGAGGGTGTAAAATAACCCCCATCATCATCATCATCATCATCTCTGTGTCAACCTGCTGTTTTCAAACACAATAATTCTGGTCGGTCTGCTCCTCTGATGGATCGCCTCATTTTCTCAGTCCAAAGCACAACAATGAGCTCATCACCAAGCAACATTTACTAATGAGTCAGTGATTAAACTGAGTCGCCACAGAAAAAACAGGAAGAGACACTTTCTGTTCATATAGAAGGAGCTGTGAGACGCCCATCTGAGCTTCTGTTCACACACACACACGAACGCACACGCACACACACACACACATTGTTTCTGTTTCCATGACATCATGTGACCACAGAGCATCTGACCCCTCCTCTGGTCTCTGTGCCTCTGCAGCATCAGAACGTCCTGTAGCCAACAGCAGCAGCTAAGGTGAAATATGACGTACGTGTGACAGACTGGTTTAAGTGAAGCATGGCCAAATCAGGGCCAGAGTTCTGGGATAACTGGAAAAAGGTTTAAACCATAAATATAAAAGTTGAAACTGAGTGAAAAAATGTTGAACTAAAAAATGAAAATACATAAAATAAGGTAATTCCAGGTCAGTAAAAACTTATCAGACAGAAAAAAAATCCACTTTGGCTTCAGGCAACCATCCTGACCACAGAAGAGTCACACAGAAGGAGACAGCTTTATGTCCAACACATTAATCATCATCACTGACCGCTCTTATTTTGAAAAACAAATCAGAAATATCTACAAGATAAAAAACCAGGTAGAGATTAAAAAACAGCAGATTAGACATGATTTTTATTTTTTATCCTGTAGACATGCGTTCATCTCACAACAACACACGTTAGTTTGCTTTGAATGATGCTGTGATTGAAGTTATGATGGTTTCAGACGTTTGACTGAACTCCATGCTGCAAACTTTTTTATTCTATCTTATTTTAATGTTTTTTTTTATCTCAGGTGGGAGTCAGGGTTATGGTAATAAAAGCTTTCCCGTGATTCATCTTCATTTCTCATCACCTCGTTTCATTCAGACGTTTCTTCAGTTATGAAAAACAAACCAGAGGGATGGCGACCCAGAAAAAGAATTTCTCCTCATTATTTAAGATTCTTCTAAACCTGCTCGGCCGCTCGGCGAGACGCAAACGTGACGGACATGACAAGAAGATGCCGTTGGCTCACAGGAAGTGAAGGAAGTGAAATAATCCCTTTAAGCAGCAGAATCCCCTCTGACACGAGCAGCTCGGAGGGGATTTGGTTTCTTCTTCTGCAGAATAAATAACAATAATAACGTCTACATTAGAAACTCTGATCTGCACCATTTTAACGTCTCAGCTGAAACAAAAGAAAAACAAGAGTCAGATGATTTTATTTTGTTAAACTTCTTCGAAACCTATGTTTTTAATTGAACATTAGCCTCAGAGCTCTTTTTAGGATAAAGTTCTTGTCAGTTAAAATAAATCAGCTCATGTTTGACTAAATGTCCACCAGCAGATGTTCTGTTGAGGTTTAAGCGGAACGTTTTGGACCAGCAGCTGCTGCTGAAGGTCCTCAGAGGGGAACGTTCTGCTGTTAAAAGGTGGTGTTGCAGAAACATGTTCTCACCTTTTCTGGATGTTGAGTTTGGAACGTTGCAGAGATGATGTGACATCAGGAAAGATTCCAGCGTGTTTGGTGGGCATGCACACCGGGATGCTGCCGTTAGCGACGAACGGAATCTGAGAGAGTCTCTAAAATGTCTCCAAATGTTCTCGAGGGTTTCGCAGCTCCGCTTTTGTTTTGCTGGAATTTTTAGGTTCGGGTTAGAAATTACAACAGATTTTCTCTCAGGGCCGCTCGGTGAGGCAGACGTTAAAACTGTTGCCTCACAGAGAGAAAGTTGCAGGTTTGAATCCCGACTGCAGCCTTTCTGCATGGAGTTAGCATGTTCTCCTTATCTCCAGGTGCTCCGGTTTCCTCCCACTGACCAAAGCCACACATTTCAGGTTACCTGGACAGGTAAACTGTGACTAGGTGTGTGAATGTGTGACCTGTTAGGTGGGACCTCCTGCTGATTCGTCATCACTACCTTCTCTTCATGATGCTGTTGCTGTCAGTTCTGTCTTCTTCAGTCTCTTGTTTACTTTTTCATTTTATTCTTATTTTCCATCTTCATTTTTTTTCTCCCATTTTTTATTTTATTTTATTTTATTGTGAAGCACCTTGTGATTTTAATCTAGAGAGGAATAAAATGTCCTTCCTTCTTCTTCTTGTCCCTGTGATGGACTGAGACCTGTCCTTGGCTGCTCCAGATAGACGTCACCCCCCCAGGACTCTGCTGGAAGAAGCAGCAGAAATGTAGAATTAAAACATCCACGACAGTTTTGGGACGAGTCAGAGACCAAATTTAAAATAATAATAATGTTGGTGATTTGTGACCTGACAGCAACAAGAGCTGGTTATGTCACGCGTACGGACGGCCAGAGGGATTCCAACAGGACATTTTCATGCTTCCTCATAATTTTGTGTTTTTATCGGGGCGTCAGCAGCTGTTTACTCCCACGTGTTAATCTGACCTGTCAGGTTATTTTTATTACAGTTCATTTAAAAATGTTTTTCTAAGACTTGGATCATTACTTTGTAGTTTTTATTTGTTCTCTATTATTTAAACAAATATCTGAAGAATATGTGAGGATCTGCTCCTTCTCCCTCGTTAAGTGTTTATTAGACTCACCTGCTCCTTGTTATCCTACCACCTGACTCCTGATTACCTTCATGTATTTAAACCCTCTGTTTGTGGTCTACCTGTTGCGTCACCATCTACCAGTGTTCATACTAAACTGGTTTTGGCCTCTGTCCTGCTCACCTTGCAACCAACTCCATTTCATGACAGAATATTTAGCATCAAATCTATTTGTTTGTTGACTGAGAAGATATGAATTATAAAAAATTAGATATATGATAAATTGGCTCTCCATACTGCCCGTTAGCTGGAGCTTTAAACAGAAGTGGTATGTTTTCATATAAAACAGCTGCCTATTGGCATCAGTAACGCTAAGGCGAGCGCTGGCAGCATCTTCTTGTGGCTCCGTGTTCTGGTTTGAGTTTCAGTGGCTGAAGAGGGAGACTTATTTTAAATCATCAGAGGGACTAAATGTGTGCAGGACGGCAGTTTTTCTGCCTCACAGATGCTCTGTGGACTCATCTGATCTATCCCTGCTGCTGTTTCCGTCTGTGAGGTCCTCCCCCATCAGGAGCCAGTACTGACTCACCTGAGGTCACGTTTCTGTCAGAAAGAAGGATCAGCTGTGGATCAATATGTCCATCTGACCGGAGAAGACACCACACGCGTGTTTGAGCAGCAGCTCTGTGACCGAGGATGAGATGTGAAACCACCTGTGGAATAAGCTTCTCTCTGAAACAACCTGCTGCCCAGCTCCGTTGGAGAAAACCAGTCAGCTGATCCCAGCTGTCAGCTCGGTGGTGGAGGACTGATGATTTGTGCTGGTTCTGATCCAACAGGACCATACCAAAGTTTTCTAAGTGAGACAGTCTGTCTGACAGCTAGAGTTTGAACCAAACCAGGTCAGGGATCAGAACCATGACCCAGACACAGCAGCAGAACTGGTCCAGTGGAAGTCCAGACCAGAACGCTGTGTTGGGACCACCATCATCCCTGAGGGATGCTGGGACAGAGTCAGGGAGGAGGAGACGAGTTCAGCTCAGCAGGAGTATGGGCGGTTATTTCTGATGGGTGTCTCATAAACCCTTCCTTTAACGGCTTATGTGTTGGAATCAGTCGGTCTGGTTTTGTCTGCAGCGAGAAGCTGAGGCTTGTTTTCATTCTCTAAACCAAAGAACAGCAAACTTATGAAGCATGAAGGGACGGACACCTGCTGTTATCTTCAGATTCATTTAATCCCTTAATCCCTCGTGAGCAGGTACAAGGCAGCAGACAGGAGGCAGTAAGAGGAAGACTCCTCCATCAGAACCAGAATCTGCTGAGAGCGAGAGGACAGGATCTTGGATCAGACCATTAAAACCCAGCTGGAATGGACCTGCAGGTTCCTACGTCCCTCAGAAACGTCTCCACCTGTTTCCACACCTGCAGATGTTCCCCAGATGTTTAATTGATCCGTTTCTATCGATCACATCTAAAGTAAATCGTTATCAGTCAGTTACTGATCTACCAAGTCAAGTGGCTTCTATTGATTATCCCTTAAATGACCTCGATCTGGATCCGTTTCTGACCCCAAATCATCCTAACTAAGTCGGATTTCTCTGGATTCGGATCATCTTGACTCAGTGAAACCGTGGAAAACAAAATCCTCCAGATCCCGAGTCCTTCTGATCCAAAGCCCAGAGCGTCGTGAACTGTATTTGTTCTGATTCCTGCTGTTGGATCGGGTTTTATGAAGCTGAAGGAGGGTCGTGGTGCTTTTAGAAGGAAACATCATCTAAAACTTTCATGCAAATCTATTATGAATTAAACTAGTTTATGCTTTTTTTACTTAATTCTTTAATACATTTCAATTACTGAGATTTTTTTTTTATTTCGTTTACGTTTTATGACTTTAGTGCTTAAATTATTTTTTCAGTAAATATATAATTTCCTCCTTTTTCTCTCTTTTTACATTTATTTCCTTTTAATCATTTAAGTTATTGTTATTGTTGTAGTTTCTCTTGTCACCAGTCATTTTGAGTGTTTTTTGTTTATTTGCTGTAAAAAATACTTTGTGGAGCATCTGAGTCTCTGATAATTGTTTTATAATTAAAGGTTTAGAGCTGAGTTTGTGTTTTATAGTATTTCACTGAACAAATGTCTTATTATTATCTTAGAAATAAAAGTTAAAAACAGTCAAAATTATAAATAAAAATGTGATAAAATACAATAAATACTAAAAATATAAAGTAAAATTCTATCTAAGTATTTATTATTTTGTCACATAAAACTGACCCCTTTATTCAGCGTGAACAGACGGGTTCATGTTCCGTTTTCTCTCTCCTCTCAGTTTTCAGACGTGTTTTGTTCTCCGGGTTTCTGCTTCTGCTCTGAAACGTTTTCAAAGCAGCAGCAGAAACGACACGACGGTTTATTCTCAGAGGTCCTCTGGTGATTTTTACACAAGTCTCCAAAGACGTTTTCACAGAAGAACTGAAGTCCATCTGAGCTGCAGAATGCAAAAATCTCCATCAGCACAAACCTTTGTGCTGATTTTAATTTAGCATGACTTTGGTATAAAAACCAGAAAATAACACTAAACCCAAAACTATTCAGAGAAATCATAACAGATGCTTAGTTTCACTGTTTGTTTTCCTGCACTAGATCTTTTTTTATAAAACATCAGATGCACGGTCGGGTCAGGGTTGATGTTAGATCAGGAGAATCTCTACATGAAACTCCTTTAACTTCTTGTTCAGGAAATTTTCAGCAGATTTGTTTCTTCTTTACTTTCAGCTGATCTCTGTGATTAGTTCAGGTGAGTGCACGTGTGTTTAAGCTGTTTCTGTCTGAAGAAACGTCTGCAAACATGGAAAATGCCGCTCGACCGAAAGCCTGATCGCGACTAAACGAGAAGCCCCGCCCACTCTTCCCAGCATGCTGTGGGTAAAAGTCTGAGATTTCTGCACCAAACGTGTTGCATGCTGTCCCACCGTCTGTTGGCTCCACTCGGGAGTATTTTTAGATGTGGGAACGTTTCTCACACTCGGTAGATTTTTCATGGTTGACATTTTGACTTGAAGGTCCGCCTCAGGTGTTTCAACGAGCTCTGCAGAACAGAAATAGAACTGTGCTGTTGAGTCTACTCTGGCCTTTTATCTGGAGTTTCCATGTGAGAATGCCTCCTGTTCCCCAAGCAGCCATGTGGCTGATTCAGTCCTAATAGATGCAAACTTATTAAACGTGTTTTTGTGGATTAAAATCCAGCAAAGGCCTGCAGCCTGCAGCTCTGGGGCCAAAAACGACTCTCTGGCTGGATATGATCAAAACAAACTCATTTTATAAAATAAACATTTAATTAAAATGCAGATTTGAGCAGCTTTATTGTTTTTGTCCTTTTAATAATTGCATTGTACCAGTGATAGTGTTTATCTCTTTCTGTTTTTTTACATAATTTTCCACAAATATCAACATCTCAGAAAAAGAACATGCTTTTGCAAAAGTTTGTTTTTAAATCCAACAATAGAAAAAATTCTTTTCAAACCTGAAGACAACGCTCTTATAGTCGATATGTATGAAAGATTTCTAACTTTAATCTTAGAAAATGCTCAGAATCCCAACTTTAATCTGAGTCCTGCAAAAACAAGAACATTTTTCCAGTGGCCCTAATCCTCACCTGTATTAGCTAAATGTCATGTTGTGTGAACACAACAAAAGACTTTGACTTTCATTAATTATAAAATGTCTTTTGTAAAAACCCTGTAACAGCTGCAGCTCTAAACACATTTTGTTTAGGTGGACCGAGGGTTTATAAAGGTGACGGGGTTATCATGAGCTCTCAGGTGCTGATTATCCTCATGAGGCTTCAACAACAGGACAGCATCCCCAGCTAAGTGCATGCCCTCTGGGATGAAAACTCCAAGATTCCTGCTCTGGAGACAAGCTGCCAAAGGACCACTTCCTGCTCAGACACTGATGAGCAGAAATGTCCTTCCTGTTGGGAGAAGATCCCAAACCTAAAGAGGGCCCGATGCCTTCAGTGACCCAGAAACAAGCTTCTGCCCAGTCCAGGTTACGTAACGCAGTGTGTGTGTGTGTGTGTGTGTGTGTGTGTGTGTGTGTGTGTGTGTGTGTGTGTGTGTGTGTGTGTGTGTGTGTGTGTGTGTGTGTGTGTGTGTTAACTGGAGCACAAAACTCAGGCAAGTGTTGCACTAATGTGGATGTTCTCCCACTAAAGGCGTCTGCAGAAGAGCACAGAGAAGTGAGATGATGCTGAAACGGGCCCAGACTGATCATGACAGCCTCTGTGGTAAACAGAACATTATTAAAACGTTTCATCTGTGTTTCTGTCTGAGCTTTGGTGTTTCTCCGTTTATCTAAACGTCCTGAATCAGTGCTTATTTTCTGATCAGCCTCGCCTACTTCACCTGCACACACAAAACGTGTTTCATCATCAAATTATAAATTAAACCTGTAGAAACGTGAGTATTTAAACATGCAGCAGCAAGGTTGGAACTCCATGAATTAACAGCTGAAAAAGGAATATATCAGTAATATAACAGGAAACAGTTCTGTTTGTTTCCTCTGAGAGGGCGAGGCCTAAAACTTGTGCTGGAACCAGCCACTAGGGGGAGCTTCAGCGCTTTTTGTCCGCAACTTCCACATGATGTAGCTACATCGAGCTGTCTTGACTTTGACTGATTTACCTTCTTTAAATCATCCATCCATCCATTTTCTTCCGCTTATCCGGAGTCGGGTCGCGGGGGCAGCAGCCTAAGGAGGGAAGCCCAGACTTCCCTCTCCCCAGCCACTTGAGCCAGCTCCTCCGGGGGAATCCCAAGGCGTTCCCAGGCCAGCCGAGAGACATAATCTCTCCAGCGTGTCCTGGGTCTTCCTTTGGGTCTCCTCCTGGATGGACGTGCCTGGAAAACCTCACCAGGGAGGCGTCCAGGAGGCATCCTAATCGGATGCCCGAGCCACCTCAACTGGCTCCTCTCCATGTGGAGGAGCAGCAGGTCTACTCTGAGCCCCTCCCGGATGACCGAGCTTCTCACCCTATCTCTAAGGGAGAGCCCAGCCACCCTGCGGAGGAAACTCATTTCAGCTGCTTGTATCCATGATCTCGTTCTTTCGGTCACTACCCAAAGCTCGTGACCATAGGTGAGGGTAGGAACGTAGATCGACTGGTAAATCGAGAGCTTCACCTTTCGGCTCAGCTCTCTCTTCACCACGACAGACCGGTACAACGCCCCCATCACTGCAGATGCAGCACCAATCCGCCTATCGATCTCACGCTCCACCCTTCCCTCACTCGTGAACAAGACCCCGAGATACTTAAACTCCTCCACTTGGGGCAGGACCTCGCCCCTGACCTGGAGAAGGCATTCTACCCTTTTCCGACTCAAGACCATGGTCTCGGATTTAGAGGAGCTGATTCTCATCCCAGCTGCTTCACACCCGGCTGCGAACTGCTCCAGCGAAAGCCGGAGATCACGTTCTGACGAAGCCAACAGGACCACATCATCTGCAAAAAGCAGAGACCTGATCCTTAGGCCACCAAAACGGATCCCCTCACCACCTTGGCTGCACCTAGAAATCCTGTCCATAAAAGTTATGAACAGAATCGGTGACAAAGGGCAGCCTTGGCGGAGTCCAACTCTCACCGGAAACGAGCCCATGAGAAACAATAAAACGTTTTCCTGTGATGTTAAAGTGATATACTACGCAGTTTTGGCTTGTTTTTAGCACCCCCTAGTGTTCGTTAATGAACGCATAAGGTAAACTTCTCTCCTGGCTGTGCGTTGGTCTTTTTAACACCTTAATCTAACTGCTGAAACGTCTCCTCAGCCTTCATTAGTGTCTACAGGAGCGGTTCATCACTAAATCAAACACATCAGCTGTGTTCATGATCTAAAACATGCAGGAAACATGCTGGAAGCAGACTGCAGCACCAGGCATGTCAGCTCCACTTTACTAAGTCCAGCAGGGACCGGACTGCCACTCTGAAGTTGCAAGTGTGGTATTCTGGCCACAGAGGGCGGTGGGGGTCTGAGTGACATCATTAACCCTGTAAAGGGTCATTTTAGCACAAACTGGCTCAAGAACATGATTTAAACAGATGAAAAAGTTGCAGAGTATGGCTTTAATATCCCTAAACATTCATAAAAAACCTATTAAAATACCACAAAAGGTGATTTGTTGTGTTTTAAATCTCATTTTGATATAATTTCTCTTCATTATATTTAATAACCATATAGTGTTTTTTATGAAGGTTTTTTTCACTTATTTATTCAATGCAACATAAAAATCATCGTCAAAGACAAAAATAATCAAACTTAGTGAGTTTCTATTGAAACATCTTTGAATATTATCTAGATTGACTCCATAGTTTCTTTATGAAGGCTAAGATTGAATGTTATTGTTTTCTTCCTGGACGCGTGACCTGCATTAATGAAGCTCCTGAAAAGGCTGCAGAGCTGAAGACGTCTCATTTGGATCAGCAGGAAACTCTCATTATTGCTGCTTTCACGGATTCAACTACCAGACAGCCTCCTGCCTGGGAATTTTCCAGGGCTCCAGTCTGGTGCATTTTCATGTTTCTCGCTGTGATCATCTGAAGAAAAACTCAGCTGGTTTATTTTTGCAGGCTGCTTATTTTTTGCTCCCCTTTTGTGCAGCAGATCAATGAGTCAGGAGGTGAATTTAAAAGGTCCTCGCTGGGGGCCTCGGGGCAGGAACGTGCATCTCCATCACCGGTATCGATCTCAGGTCACGGCGTGTTTGAGGTGGAGTTCGGTGTTATAGTTGACTTCTCTTCTACCTTTACCAGATTTATTTTGTGCAGATTATTTGATCAAAGCAGAAACTTCAGTGCATGGGACACGTTTCCTGTAGCGGCCATCTTGAATTATTAAATTAGTTGGTTCAACTTTCTTTTTGGAAACAAACGTCACAGCTGCAAACGAGCTAACCAGTAGAAGAAGAAGGTTGAATTTTTATTAGAAGTGTTTTTATAATAATTTCTCTGTTTTTGAAATGATTGAAAGTATGAAAAACAACATTTCACCCGAAGGAAAGCTGCAAACAGAAGAAATACACAACAATGAAGTAAATGAGCTCAGAAAGCTGCTTTTTCTTGGAATTCAGTGGAGAGATCAGGTTTTACACGTTCCCATGGCGATGCTGTCAGGAGGACAGAGTCTCTGACTCCAAACTGGAGACGTTAGAGTCCACAGAAGGCAGGGGAGGGATCTCTGAAGACAATTGGAATCAGAGGGATGAGCATAGAAACAACTTGTCCATCACTCAGTCCCAGCAGAGAGGCCTGAGTCACAAAGTGTCCGTGGACTCAGAACAAGGAGACAGATGGTCTCCAAAGAGCCAGACTGGGATTTCATGGAGACACGGAGCCAAACTCTCTGAGACGCCGTCCACATTTCCAAGATTATGTTTTTATGTGGTACCCTCCTTCAGATGTCTTCCACCTCGTCTGTTAGCCGTCACTCACACCACGTTTACTAGTGTATCTGTTTCATGTCACACACACACACACACACACCCCTCCACAGGATGCTGATGACAGCCCTCGTTTTACGCCCTTCAGAGCCATGAAAGCAGCACCCTCATCTACATCTTAATGCACCGGGAGGATTTATTGTTAAATCATGTGACATAATAAACTCTACAGCAGAATATTATGCAGAATCCTGATAACCGTCTCTTTTAAAGATGTGTGAGGAAATGAGTAACGTGATTACAAGGTAATTAGACGCTGATCTGTGAGCTGGAGCGGCGGCGTTCGCCTGGAGTGGAAGATTAAGTGTGTGAACTGCACTTGTGTGCCAGTTGGGTGTGTGTTTGGGCCGCTTTCCACCTGGAAGCCGATGACATAACTGACTGTGTGAGCCTGCATCCCTCTGAAACGCACATACACACACACACAGTCAGTGTGAAGCATTGCTCCCCAGAGGGCTGATGTGTTGAACTTCTGAACCCACAGGAGGATACATGAAGCTGCACTCAGAGAAGGGAGTGAGGCACAGAGGTCAGCGCAAACAGCTCTGCTAAAAGAGGCAACGACAAGTCCTGCAACGCGCTAATTATGCCACCTACCCTTCACATCACGGCCCACAATGCAAACCAGACAGAACGCTCGTTAGCGTCTGAGGCTCCTCTTTAGTCTGTGAAGAACAGACTATGTCTGATTCCTCTGAAACCAGCTAAGAAGATCTGGGTTTTTACATTTAAACAACAATTCAAACATCGAACTGATAAAATCAATCACCTTCACCCTCATCAGCAAGTGTACCATCAACAAATAGGTCATGGACAGAGCTGCCCATCCAGGCCTCATCGATGGTTCTTCATCAGGGGCAGCAAACGTCAATTCGATGAGACCAAAAGATCGTCGACACTGATTCCAGATCAGATGGTCTGAACAACAATGGGATTGGCCGAGTATGAAGATGTCGAGCGTGAAATGGACAGCCGAGAGCAGAGGAGAGCTAGTAACAAACGAAGCTCTCTCCACGACCACCCATCAGCACCCTGCCTCAGCCAGAACAACAATGCATTAATATTAGAAGCCCAGTAATAGTAATTGCAACCTTTTTTACTGGCTTTTGAGTGTCTATTGTGCCGTATAGAGCCAGAAAGTAGGCTTTCCAATTATTATTATTTTTTTTAGAAATGCTTTTGGTTTTTTTTAATCCCAACAGACACGGAGGGGAAATAAAAGATAATCGGGGGAGAGGAAGGGGAGAGATCTGGGGAGAGTTCACAAAGATCAACAGGATGTACAAGAATTCCCTCTAGACCTGCAGAAAGAGAGAGAGAGAAAAAGGGCTATACAAATACAACAGAACCGAGATATCCCTGCACCAACAACATGAGGATTTATGACAGCAGCAATGTTTGCTGAAAAGCACACGGTAATAAAACACTCATGGTGCATTTAGTGCCAACCACAGCCCAAGGGTCCTTACTTGTGAGAGCACCTGTGTGCGTGCACGCGCTGGTGTATGCAAGGTGTCTCTACAGGAGGGTCCAATAGTGAGTGCCCCCCAAAAACCCGTAGAAGACATGGAGGAGATCCAAGCCCCAGGCATCCAGAAGTCCTTCTGGAGGTCCTAGGGAGACCGCCGCAGGAGCAGTTATGGGTTCAGTCTTCTGAATGTTAAACTTGAGATCTGACCAAATGTACCAAGAAGAGTCAACAGCTTAGGAATACCAGAAAGAGGATCTGAAATATATAAAAGTATGTCATCGGCATAAAGAAGCAAAAAACTTGGAGTTGTCCTGATGTGCTTCTGATCGAACCAAAGTATTCTTAACGTGCCACACACGGCAAGCAAATCTGATTAAATTATCTTTGGAGTCGTTATGGTAACCAGATGAATCCTTTGGGTCAAAAATCACATAATTATCTAGACTCATGGACTGGGCCTTACTCATGGGTACGCAAAGGGACAAACATGTGATGAAGTGACTCTAAACACATTCAACTTTTAATCATCAGCTAATTTAGAAGAAACACAAACAAAAGGTCCCAGAGGAAAATAGAGAAACCTCTGATCTAATAGTGAGAATAAGTTCTCAGGTGTTTGCAGAGCGTGGGCAGCATCACGCCGCCCTCACACACAGATGTGTGGAAGTGAAAACAGCCCACAGATCTGAGATCATGAAACACGGAGGCTTGGAGGAGTTCAGAGCTCTCATCAGCACCCGTCGACTATTTTAGTCCCTCCAGAAGCTTCCAGGTTCCCGCTGGCCGGCCGCTCAGCCCACAGACCAGATGATTAGAAAACCTGCCCTCACAGCCGCTGCTCCTTTTAGTCCAAACTCTTTATCTTGCAAAACAAGATGGCAGCATCTTGACGTTTCTGTTGCCCGGTTAAGTCCAGATCAGCAATCAGACCTCCTCCTGACCCCCCCACTTCATAACCAGCAGAACACATTTGAATGGTTGTAGGCAGGGAGGTCAGATTTAATATGATGGCTGAGCTGAAGGCTTTATTGAAGATGAGGAACAAACAGAAGGTGGCTTCTCTTGAGCTGAGGGGATCCCTCGCTCCCGTCTCGAGTCACAGGGCTTCACAGGATTCTGGAGGACAGGTTTCCTTTTGTGGAGCTCGTCCAGAACCGGTGTGAGCCAGACGGTGAGAGCAAAACAAGACCACTCCAAGAGGAGTTAGAGACCCAGTTCAGACCAAATGTCTCATAAACAGAAATCAGACACTTTGTGAGTAAACTGAAAAGAGTTTGCATGATTAAATTTTTGTCGTTTTTTAGTGGGATTCAGGCTGAAAAGCTGCTTAGTTTCTTGCAATAAAGAGACGAAGGGAAGAAAGGTGGAAGATGAAGCTTAAAGGAGCCAAAATGCCCCCTAGTGGCTGGCTGCAGTGCAAGCGTTAAGCCCCGCCCCCTCCATCTAAACTTTGATTCATCTGACCTTGTTGCTGTGAGTTCAGATTATCATGTTCTGATACGTTTAGTTGTAATTTGTTGTTTGAGGCTTTAATATTAAAATGTGGGTGGGACTTTAAGCCAGGTGAGTGGGCGGGGCCTCATCCTGAGTTGTTTTTCTTTTCCCAGCAGACTTTCTGCACTCCAGCGTCTCTGCAGCTGTTTTCAACTCAAACTAAAACTGGTTGCTCTTGAGCTGCTGATGTCCTGACTCTGGTCCGTCTCCTCCTGCAGGAGGACAGATGCTCCTGTTGCATCACAGACAGGAACAAAACAAAAAGAGTGATTGTTTCTGCTGGAGGGCTGACGGTGAAATTTGCATCACTTCTTGTGACTGAGGAATGTTTCTGAGGCCGTCCTCTGCTCCGTCCTCCTTCTGTTTGCGTGTTTTCGTATCCCAGACTGCATCCTTTCTGCTTCTCCGCCCCCAGGTGACACGCTCGCAGACTGATTCTGTCCATCCATCTT
>SSNS01000063.1:882517-910017 GCA_006937985.1 Aphyosemion australe
TTTTTTCTGGTTGACATTTTTTGTATTTTTGATTACTTCTCTAACAGATCTCTTACCTGTAAAACAGGTTGAATACGTCTCCTGTAGCTTTATTTAAACCATTACATTAGGTTATCTGATCGGTGCTGTCAGATAAAAGCCACGAGGAGCTCCTGTCCCTAAACCTGAAGCGCCGTTTTGTTCCTCCAGCTGTTTCCTCATCGGTCTCAGTCAGCTTCAGCCTCACGTGTTTTCCTCTCTGACCATCGTCATCAGTCATCCTCATTTAGAGCTTCTCATCTTGATGCATCATAGAAAACCAAAGTTTTTATCTGCAGATTTTTAATGATGCTGGTGTTAATTCTATAAAATGATCACAAATAAATGATGTTCCTTAAGAGTCTGAGACAAATCTAACTCAGAGGTGAAGCAGCAGCAATAAAAATGTCACGATGCGGTGGAGATGGTGGTGGACCCATGTGTGGTGGAGCTGGACCAGGAGGCACAAAACAGCAGATGAGGTACAAAAACGGCTTTAATGAATAATGGCAGGTAAGAGGACACAAACTGGAGCAACGTAACAGGGTGACAACACACAATGATCCGACAATACAAGTGCAAAACAGGGAGGTATAAATACACAAGGGTAATCAAGAACACATGGGCAGGTTAACAAGGGGCAGGTGAGTCCAATAAGCAACTAATGAGGGGAGAACGAGACCAGGAGTCAGAGGGGGTGGAGCAGATCCTGACAAAAAATGAGCAAATGTGAAAATCTTCTGGAACATTCAGACGTTTTGTCCTTTATTCTTTATTTCATCCAGTTTTTGTCCATCAGCTGCAGCTCAGTGAGAGTTTCCTGTTCTGTTTTAACGTAGCCGTGTGTTTTTATGTGAAAGCAGCTTGATTTTCTCAGACTTTCATATCAAACAGGAATCGTTCTGTAGGGAAGCGTCACGGCGGTGATATCGGAGCAGCGAGCCGGGGTCAGGAGGTCACGCGTCAGTCACAGGATATTAAACCGCAGCAACACGTTTTCTCTGTCGGTGGAAAAGCTGCTTTGTGGGTTTTTATGTGCTGAATATTTGTCTCTGAGGAGGTTTTAGAAGGTGGGAATGAAAAAATATCTGTAACAAAACAGCCTGATCCATTCAGATGATATTAAACGGATGAAGCTGGATTCAGGTTGAGTTTACAGAAACTTTACATACTTTATTTATCGTTTTAAACTCTAGTTTAAGGTTTAATCACATTTACAGTTTTTCTGGTTCATCTGAGCGAAAACAAAACATGACAAACAGTTTTAGAAGTTTAACTAGAATGTTGTGACTCAAACGATCAAAAACTTTCAGCCAGGTGAGTGGGCGGGGCTTAGAGCCCCACTTCCTGACTGCTCAAACTCTGGTTCCAAAAACATGGCAGCTCCTGTAAACGGATAATTTGGCTTTGCTTCCCGACAACAGAGCTCCACATCCAAGGCAGCTGTCCTTACTGATGTCACTGGTCAAAATTCCAAATTTAAAAAATCCTCTAAAGGCGCGGTTCACACGGCAAGATAATTACACCGATATTTGACCTGATTCATCTTAAGGATGCTCTGAATATCGTAACGGCTCTAAAGATAATCTTATCAGATATTCCTGCCGTGTGTGGCGTGTTAAGAGCGCTCTGGTCTGGTCAGAAGCACGTCGGGACCGCTCTGATCATGAATCAATGAAATCATTGATTGTCTTGGTCTGATTTCAAGGACAAACAAGCGTTCTGCCGGTTGAACGTGATGAGTAGCCAATCAGAAAGTGACGTGATGGCAGCACACTGCACGCTCCTCCGCCGCCATGTTGTTTTGATCCAGAGAGGTTTGAGTCTGAGCGGGAAATGTTTGTGTGTGAAATCGGTTGTAGGACCAAAACTGGTTTATCAGCAATGTTTTATCTCAGCATGTTGGGTTTCTTTGTCTTTTAAAATTTTAATCCTGCCGTGTGAATCAGGCCTTCGTGTTTTTGTCTTTTCATCCATCCCTCCCTCCGTGTGTCACTGCGTTTCCAAGTTAACAGGTCCAGAAGAAAAACCCACCCAACCACTCAGCTGACTCCTTTAGATGAGGAGGAGGAGCAGCGGCTCTTCTCTGAGCTCCTCACCTTCTGCCCAAGGCTCTCCAACCACCTAAAGAGGAAGATCATTTAATCTTATAATCCACATCTCCTCCACCATCCTGAATCTTCCAGCTCCTTTTTCACCACGACAGCCCGGAGCAACATCCTCACTGCTGCAGAAAAAAACATCCTTCTCTCCTCCACCTCACCATCACTCAGAGGCACAACGATACCCGAGGCACACGATCAGCTCCAGATGAAGGATTCAACTGTTTTCTGGTCCTCAGATTTAGAGGATTTGTCTCTGAACACATTATGAAAACAAGAAAGATGATAAAAGTTTATTTTAACTGTTTCTGTACCTGGATCAGATCTGTTGCTCAGGTCTGAGTCTTTTATGCCTCGGACGTCAGCTGTTTCTGGGTTTTGTTGAGCGGAGTGGATCAGCCCAGGTTGCTCTGCTTTAAAACACGAAGAAGAAAACAGAAACAGAAACACAGCACGTCTGAGGTCACGGTTCCTGCTTTTCCATCAAAAAACAACAAAAGTTCAGAATCCTACGCCTCCGTTCAAGGTCACTTTGACTCGGAGAGCAGCTGAGTGTCGACGTGCAGACCTGCCGACTAACATCCAGTAGACTTCATCTAAGGACTCAAAAATCAGGGATAATAAACGATTTTTCCTCTGCAACACAGAGTTTTTATCTACAGACGCGTCTCTTCTCTCACTCAGACGTTCTTTAAACATGTCCTTCGTTTTCTGATTATTTCACAAGCAGCTGCCGTCTTACGTTCAGCAGATTTGAATTCATTTTACAGAACTTGTGTTTATTTTAGATAACGTTAGACTCAGAGGAGCGAGTTTAAGTCAGGGCTGTAAAAACAAGATGCGCCGATTTTGGTTATGAGGGCCGATATGGATTTCTGATTTTTGTAGCCGGTACCAATTTTTTTATTCATTTCAAACAAGAACAAGATCCTGACAAAACAAACAAGCATAAAAACATCCATAAATACATTTATATATAATGTAAGACAATAGAAAGAAAAACAAGAGAAACATATGAATTTAAATCCTCTTGAAACACAACGTGGTTAGAAATCATGAGAGATGCTTTAATATTAGTGTTGTGTTTTAAAGTGCACACACACGTTTACTCAGTAATTAATCACCTTTTGATTTATTAGTTTAGTAGTTTGCACCTTTTTTATCCCATAACGACAGCCAGGAGATAATTAGAAGCTTCATTTGTTCCTGACGGATTAACAAACTTCTATTTCTGACATTTAAATGAAAGTAGTTTAGATTTATCCAAGAACTCTTTAATGTTAACAGAATTTAATTAAGATGCTGAGTGAATGTTAAACATGTGCTCTTATTTAGTTGATTTAATCTTTGATTTCTCACTTTCCAGCACATATTTCTCCTTTAATAATCTGGTTTTCTATGTTTTGTTGTGACGGATCAGGGATTAAATCTGATTTTTTTTCTTCTGGCCATGAATGTAAAAAATTCCAGCAGAGCCGAAGATGGTCACGGGTACAAAAAGAAATGCATTATCTGTAACAGAAGGCTGATTTGTACAACAGGCCTTCTCACCTCTGAGGCTGTTTCCATGGTTACCACCTGACTTTATGGCAGCTAGCACTTTAATCTGTAGCTGACACGCTAAAGCAGCGGCTCACTGCTCGCATTAAATAGGTGTTTAAACGGTGATGCACCTTTTTATCTACAGACGGCGTTCACTCTGATGTTTTCCCTTTTTTCCAGAACGAAATCAATGAGCAGCATCAGGGTCATGAAAGCAAAAGCACCTTTAAAGCAGAAGCAGTCGATGTAGAACTAAAGGGCCGATGACGTTTGCATGTAGTGAAATCGTTCCTTCTTCTGGCTTGTTTAGGGTTTAAATGTCGTTTTCTGTCTCCGTTTCCTGCAGCAGGTGGACGACTTCACAGGAAGTCCTGAAACCTTCAGACGCACCAAACAGCTGTTTCAGGCACTGCTGACATTTTCATCTGAACCTTTATAAAGTCACTAACATTAATCTTTTGAAAGAGGATTAGTATTTATGCCCAAAACAACAAATGTTAGGAATCAGTTCAACCAACACTGACCCTAACCCTGACCCCGCCGGGGTCACAGAGGTGACCCCACCAGAACCTCACCAGGGTCACGCTGGAGCGACGAGGTTGGAGGCAGAAAAAAGAGGAATAAAAACTTTATGAAGAAAGGAGGAATTGATTTTGCCACCATCTTTCAATTTTTAATTTCCGAAATAATAACCAGTAGTAGAGTGATGTCATCTGTATAAATCTGGAGAAAAGCTTTTTAGTAGAAATATTTTGACAACTACCCTCACCTATGGTCACGAGCTTTGGGTAGTGACCGAAAGAACGAGATCACGGATACAAGCGGCCGAAATGAGTTTTCTCTGCAGGGTGCTCTCCCTTAGAGATAGGGTGAGAAGCTCGGTCATCCGGGAGGGGCTCGGAGTAGACCCGCTGCTCCTCCACATCGAGAGGAGCCAGTTGAGGTGGCTCGGGCATCTGGTTAGGATGCCTCCTGGACGCCTCCCTGGTGAGGTTTTCCGGGCACGTCCAACCGGGAGGAGACCCAAAGGAAGACCCAGGACACACTGGAGGGACTATACCTCTCGGCTGGCCAGGGAACGCCTTGGGATTCCCCCGGAGGAGCTGGCCCAAGTGAGAGGGAGGTCTGGGCTTCCCTCCGTAAGCTGCTGCCCCCGCGACCCGACTCCGGATAAGCGGGAGAAAATGGATGGATGGATGGATTTTGACAATTAAATTATTAGAAACTCATGTTTTCTTTAAAAAGTCCTCATCTTGGACCAAGTTTGTCGTTTCTACCCCTCATGAGTCCGGCCTAAAACCTAAACCTGATTTTTTTTGTCTGGCTTAAATGATCCTGATCTTCTGCTGATGAAGACCCACTCGACACAGATGGTTGGTTGATGAGGACGATCTGCAGAAACAGCAGATTTTAGATCATGTGACATTTTCCACGATGCGTTCGAGGTCTAAACGGCTGATTCAGCGTCCAACAGGAGCTCAGCTACACGCTGAGATGTTGCTGCTGATCTGTTTTACAGCCGTGAACCAGAACCAGGACAAACCAAAGCAACAGCAGCGTGTCATCATCAAAGCAGCTGTGTCTGTTACAGCCGCAGGCCTGACAGACACAGCTGAGGGCTCAATTTATGTTTTAGCTGGAGGTTCAGATCCCCACCCCCTCTGCTCAAATCTGGACCTTTTCTGTCTAAAACAACCCAAAGACAGAAAAATGTTCATAACTAACCAATAAAAGGATTTCATTAATAAAAGTCTTTAATGTTTAGTGATTTTTTAGAAACAACGCTGTCAAATAAAATCTGAAGGTTAAGGAAATTCCCCGTTACAAAGGAAATTTAAACGTGCCTCAGACTGCCAACAGTGTTATAAAAAAGGGTTTTTCCTCACATTCCTTCTGATTCTTTCCTCCTTTTTGTCTCTTAAATGTTTCAGATCAGTAAACAAACTGTAATAACTGATTACAAGTCTCTCACGCTGCAGGAATTTTGTCCCACTCTTCTTTACAGAATCTTCTGAATTGACCCACTCCGGAGGGTTTTCCTGTTTGAACCAACCTGTTTAAGGTCAAAGGTCAGGATGTTGAAGTATCTCTGTTCCAGCACACCTGATTTAAACTACTGGGTCCCTAAAAAGCTTCTGCAGAGCTTGATCAGCTGCTGGTCAGGTGATTCCACCACTGAAGCAGGCGTTGGAGCAGAGAAACAACTGAAACATGACGGGTCGTGGACCTCCAGGACCAGGGTTGGGGTTTTGATCTGATTATGTTGTCCTTTGTTTAGAACAAATCACACATGTAGGGCACAGCTCCTGCTGAGGCGAGTGTTTAAGGGTTATCCCTTATATACGCTATATATGCATTGTTATGTGCAGACAGGTGTGTTTTTGTGAATAATTTGGCTATGCTAATGCAATTTAACTAATTTTTTTTACAGGATGTGTGTTTTGGGGGGATAATGCTAAAATTATTTTATAGCATTCCTGCTCCTTTGTCATTTTTTGTGCCATTGACTCCTGTGTATACATTTTTATCTAATAAGCCTAAATGTTACCATATATATTTTTTTATTATTATGTTTGGGTTCCCAGACCAGTCACACCTTCAATGTTTAGTTTTTGCCAATTTCCACTAGATTGCATTTTAATACTGCATTCAAATTAAAAGAAATATATATATATATATATATATATATATATATATATATATATATATATATATATATATATATGTATATTTTATGCCCCTTTGTGTCACTCCAAGGTATTGAAAATTCACCCCCAAAACAAACCTGTGGATATAACACACAAAAAATTATTAATTTTTTCATTTGTTTACATTTCTGGTTTAGATCATAACGCTGCAATAAAGAGGTTAAATCTCACAAACACACAAATATTTTATTATATTTTGTGAGGGCTGAAGCCAAGGATGAAATTCATTATGAAATATTATATTTCTATAGGAAGTTTTGTTTCTGCATGTTTCGTGCAAAGGGAGTAGAAACGCTAAAAAATGAAAGGATTATAATCATAATTAAATTTCTGGTTTATTAAATGTTAAAAGCCTCATTATTCTCTCAGCGTGTGAACTATTGACGTAACGGTTTAAACAGCTGACCTGGAGCTGAGGAAGACACTTATTTATGTAAAAACAAGTTCACATAAAAGTTATTAAAAATCAGGAGAAACATCTCAGCTCTTGTGCTCATTTGCTGTCGGGTGTGTGCGTCAGCGGTGAACAGCACACACACACACACACCAGATCAGAAAAGCGACTGACGTGTGTGTTTGTCGTTTGTTGCAGACCCGCTGAATGCCAGAACAGGAGCCATTAGCAGCAGAGGTGTTGTTGTCTCCATCACTGAAACTGTTTTTATGCAGAAACCTTCAGGTATTTTTCTTATTATTATTCCACAGGCTGTCTGGAGACGCACCGGCAGCAGCAGCAGGGATATCAGAGTGTATCTGACGAACCTAAATGTCAGATGTAAATGTGATCCAGTTTAATCAGACACAATTGAAGGTGTGAGCTGTAAATCGCTGTCAGGAGCAGCGAGGGGCAGAAAGTGAAGTAATATCAAACGTTTGTCTCTTAAACACGGAGGAGTCGGTCCTGCCTGCGACGGCCATCACACCCGAGTCATGACAGATTAAGTAGCCGTGTCACTTAAACCCTGTGGAGGCTGGAAATGCCAGCCTGCACGTGGCATTTGGATCACTGTCACTCGACGTTTCTTATCCAGCCTCTCCAGCTCTGCCTCCACCTGCCGCTCACGTGAATTCCCACTTGCTCCATCCTGCTTCTTGGATTCAAATGTTAGGAAAATCCCATGATGATGCAGTCAGACTCAGTTTTCCTGTCATGAAGAACAAACTGTTGGTTTCAGGGAAGATCCATCAGATATCTGATGACTACTAATGAAGTGATGAATTAGTGGTTGTGATGGACAGCAGGAGGAGGTCTTCAGGCGTGATGTTTCTGGTTTTTGTCTCTGATGAGCAGTCATGCAGGAGAACAGCTGCAGCAGAAATAAAGTTGTAGTTGTTGTTTTAGTGTCTAAAGCCAGTTTCTCACTGGGCAGCAGCAGTTGGAGACAAAAGTCTCAAACTGGTTGCGAGGGTTCTCAGATTTCTTGCGTGAACTTTTCCAAGTTGAAAACGTCTTCAACCAAAGGACTTCTAAACAAACTCCGTTGACTCGAGTAGTCATTGTCTGAAAACCGAATGAATCCCATCTGGATTCTGTCTGGATGTGGTCTCAGGTGGAGTTCTGTTCAGAAAGTGGAGAAATAGGAAAACTTTAAGAGACCTCATGACGGAATAAAGGAATTCCCTTCCGGTCCCAAATAACTTAAATCATCTTTTTGTAAGTCACACCAAACAAAGACTTTAAAATCTTTATTATTGGATTAAAGGTTGAATATGGAACACGGAAACTCTGGTGACTCCTAGTGTTTACAGGTGGTATTGCAATTACAGAACTAATTTCCCAGCCGTCGGGGTGTTGGTTCACTGCTGATGCGTGAAGTGAGCAGCCTGCACCATGTCCAGCGATGAATCGTACAGGGTAAGGACTCATTTCTACTAATTATTTTATTTTACAACAGTATTTACCGTTAGAACATCTTCTGGACTCAGAATCAGCTGTTTAACTTGTCGAGTCCACCATTTTACACAGTCCCAGCCTCGCCTTGCAGAGCGGACCTTTTACCACAGTGGTGCCCTCTAGTGGCTGGTAGATGTAAACATAAACCCAGTGCCATGCTCGTCAAAATAAAATTTTGATTTTTTTTTTAAATATAGCTTTTAAAGGAAAAACGGTATCTTCATTCTGCACACCTCTAAACGCCCCGTGGAGGTATTATTTTTAAAAATATAGCTTTTTATTAAATTATTCCATATTCCACCTTTAAATGCTGTGGGTTCTCCCTGAGAAAAAAAGTATTACAAAAAGTTTCTAAAAAGTTCAAAGTAAAACGTTTTTCACCCGTTTTTGTGACTGACAGAGAGGAAATGTAAAATAAACACCAGAGGAGGTTCATTACAGCAGATTTCATCCATATAAAAGGTTAAATGGAGATCAGTTAATGAGGGGAAGCTAATTAATCTTGTTTTCTGAGACCAATCACAACATGACTCAACTCTGACCCAAACGAATAATTCATACACGGACACGATGGAGACTGAACGTTAACGGTGACAGACGCTGAAGCCAAACACTTACTTTAATTAGACTGAAGAGATTTATTACACCTGAGATCCTGATCGACCGCCATGTTTTTGATCTACCAGCAGAAGGTGAGAGAGATGACCTCACGAAGGATCAGTGAAGAGGCCTCCTGCAGCGGCTTTAGTTTGTTTACATCTGCAGCTCCGAAGCATCCATTTAACTACAGAAAAACTCAGGAGGAGAGAACCTTTGTCAGGGAGAAGATTCACAGCTTAATCTGAGATTACACAGATTAAAGATAAACTGATTCTTTTTCACTCATTTTTCTGTTTGTTTTGACAGAAAATCTGAATCTGTGACTGAATTCTGACCAACCAAAACATTTTAATAGTTTAAAGCATCCTGATCATGAACACACCGTCGCCATGGAGACACAAAAAACAGACATTTTTCCAGTCTGTGAACTCATCATCGCTACCTGCTGATTCCTAAAAGGCATGATTTTAGTTCCAGAATCATAAATAAGTTGATTTTATTTTAATAAGATGTGATTAAGCCTCTCACTCAGTGGCAGGTGAATGAATGAATATCTGTATCAGCCCTGTAATCCGGAGTTTCCTGTAAATAAACGTTTCTATGATCATAAAATAAAGCACGTTAGATAAAATCACTTGAGCTGCAGATTTATTTTAGTTGGAAACACAAACATCAGGGGTTTGACCTCCCCTCATGTGTTTCTTCCTTCATTTGTCTCCGTCTCCTTTCATGTTTTTATTTTTGTGTTATTTAGTGATTTCACCATCACCTTTGTCCTTTGTCTCTTTGCTAATCCGTTTCCTTCCTCGTTTATCCAGCGTCGCCTCCTGTTTTCCTCTCTTTCTTCATTCATCCTTCACTTTTCCTTCTTATGGGACCGGTTTTCTGTGGTTCTCTGTGTGGTTTGTTTGGGTTGCCTCCCTTCCAGCCCTGTGAGCTTTATTAAAGTTCAGTTTTGTTTTGCTAACCTCTCCGTGTGAGCCCTGAACCCAGCCTTTGAGTTCTCCTGCTCTGAAAAATAATCACAAGGACGACCGATCCGATGTGCTGGAGGTTTACTCTGGTCGGGTGGTGGGGGGGGGTGATGCTCTTCTGCTGGCCTGTTAAACCTACATGAGCTGGTTTTAATGCAGCAACAGCTGAGGAGCCACCTGAGAGCGTCGCCTGCTTTTCTACCATCAAACAGGTGAATATTAGTTCCCCGATTCACGACTCATTTAGTATAATCGCTTTAAATAATTTATTATTGACCTTTAAATTACAAATAACTTGTTTCCAAAGTGAATAAAACACATAAAGCTAATTAAATACGCTCATGACATCAACTGTCTGGAGAATTTAGATTAAAAAAATAGAAACTTTACAATTGAATTAAACTCAAACAGGAGACGATAAGATATTTAAATTCGTTTCCACTTGATTTTCTGAACACAAGATGAAAACGCACAAATTAGCAGCAAAAAGTCCTGATTTCAGATCCCGGACAAGCCCCCATGTTTGTTTATTTCTGTCAGTATTTCCATTAAAGTTCTTAAATTACAACAGGAATAAATGTTTTCAACATATTTAACTAGAACAAAACAATAATTTCACAGGACTGGTGACTCAGTGTCCTCCACAGCTCTCCTGACATGTGGTGTTCCTCAGGGGTCCATTCTTGGGCCGCTGTTGTTCACTTTGTACCTGCTTCCCTTGGGGGCTATTTTTCAACGGTTTGGGGTGCCTTTTCACCTCTATGCGGATGATAGTCAAATCTACGTGCCCCTTAGCCGTGAAAACAATTTTTGTGCAGTGAAATTATTGGATTGTATAGCCGCAGTTAAATCATGGATGTCTGAGAACTTTTTGTATTTTAATGAAACCAAAACTGAGGTCTTACAAATTGGCCCTAGACACGCAGGTGGTACTGACCATTTGGATTTGGGACTGTTAACCCAGTTTCTTAAGCCCACTGTCTCTAATCTTGGGGTGAAAATGGATAGACATTTCTGTTTTGATAAACAAATAAGCTCGGTGGTGAGTGCTAGCTTTTTTCACCTGAGACAGCTAGCAAAGATAAAAACATCCTTATCACGACATCATTTTGAGATTCTTATCCATGCTTTCGTGACGACTAGGCTTGACTACGGTAACGCCCTCTATGTGGGCATCAGCCAGTCTTTGATTTCACGTCCGCAGCTGGTTCAGAACGCTGCAGCACGTCTTCTAACAGGTACTCGTAAGCATGACCATATTTCACCGGTCCTATCAGCGCTTCATTGGCTCCCGGTCAGGTACCAAATTGATTTTAAAATCCTGTTGTTTGTTTTTAAATGCCTAAATGGCCTTGCCCCGCACTACCTATCAGAGCTGCTAACTTTGCATGTGCCTGTGCGGCCTCTTCGGTCAGCTGAGCGTGGGCTACTCGTGGTTCCCCAGACCAAACGCAAAAGCAGAGGAGACAGAGCTTTCTCTGTGATTGGTCCCAGGTTGTGGAACGAGCTGCCTACAAATGTAAAACAGGCCGACTCTCTCCTTATGTTTAAATCTCGCCTGAAGACTCACCTTTTTTCTCTGGCTTTTGATTGAAGTGGTTGGTTTTATTGTGATTTGTATGATCTTGTTGCTACTGTATTATTTTAGTTATTCTATTTTATACTTTTTTATTTTTTATCTTTTTACTTTTTATTATACAGCACTTTGGTACAGTTTTCTGTTTTTTATTAGTGCTTTATAAATAAATTGGATTGGATTGGAGTAAATGCTGCAAGTGGATCATTACTGCTGAGGAAGAGAGGGTTGCTAGTTCCATTCCACCTCATTACTAATCATTCTGCCATTGTGTCCATGGGCACAGCACTTCTGTCAATTGCATATATATTATATAAATATATATTTAAAGTCGTGATGTTTTCTGTCAAACTGAGTTTTAGTTCATTATAATTTCAAAATCACAAAAATATGAAGTTTTTGTCCTCATGTTTCTCTGTGAGTCGGTTTAAAAATCTTACAAATCTTACACTTTTTTACTGTAAATAAATGGTAATCATCTATTTAAATAACTTTCTTAAATCATTCAAAGATTCCAGTGAAGGTTTGAGATACAAAAGATTACCTGTTTGTACCTTTGTGTTAATTTACCTTCAGTAAAATAAAACTATGAGAAGAAAATAATTTGTATTATAAACTAAAGACTTTCAGAGTTGTTTTCATTGTGTAAAAAAATGCATTTGACAATCAGATGTTTTAAATCCAGCTGGTTTTTTACATTTGGAGATCATAACAAACATTTTAAACATTTTTCTAACCTTTGACCTCCAGCTCAGTGAATTATCGTTCTTAGACGTTTAAAGCGAGTCTGAAAATCACAGTAATGAGCGTTAGCTCAAGTCACAGAGCATCATGGATGTTCTACTTTTATGATGAGTTTCTGGACGTTATGCAGCCAGTCAGAAATTACAGATGATATCAGGAAAAAACCATCTGCTGCTGGTTATTTATGGACTTTCTCTACTTCTCAATTTGGTGAATTTTAATGAATGCAATTAGTTTTTTCTGTTTAAAACAGAATCCTGATGATTTTCAGCCTCTTGGAACATTTCCTTCCAGTTGTTTGACTCCTTCATGCTTTTTTCTTTAATTTCATCTTTCTTCTGTGCCTGCAGTTGCCTGGGAACACAGAGAAGTCTTTACTTTCAGCTGATTTACTTCAGTTGTATCAATGGGACCAGAAGCGAGCGTGGGCTTTGCATGTCATTTATTTTGTGTTTCATTTGGTTAAATTACCTTTTGGTGCATTAAGAAGTCCTGAGCAGCAGGAATTTGTCGGACTGCAGCATTAAAACATTTATCTCTGGTTCTCCGTGGCTTCATTCCCTGAGCCCTGCCTGCAAACAGGTGATAGCAGGAACCCGGAACACCGCTCAATCCTACTTTTCTGCCCCTTCCTGCTTTTCTGATGCTCAGATTGGACGACACTCATCTGCTCTGCAGCTGGAAATCAACAGGAGGGGGGGTGAAGGAGATTTATGTAAGCTCAGGGAACCAACAGCCTCCGATTATCAACACCATCAGGTTTTCAGACGGGAGCAAAGAAAACACGATGAAAGAGGAGGAATTATTCCTCTTCGGGTTTGATTCTGGTGAAAAGGTGTTTTTGGGACGAGTGAGAAGTGCCCCCACTGTGATCAGATGTGATGATTTAATGGCAGCTGAAGCAGCTCCTGCTGAGAGTTTTCAGTGTGTTTAGAATCGGCGCCGCATGTGGGGGCAGAAAGCGAAGGTTAGCAGCAGCCACAGACCGCTCTGTGACTTTTAAGGAAACACTCGACATCCGTCTGAATTTAGCAGAACCAAAAACAGCTAAAGATCTGCATGAATGGTGCAGCACGCTGTTCTGGCTCTAAACTAAGACAAGGTAATAAAAGAAGAACGAAAGGCGTGGAAACGGGCAAACCCAGACTTGATGAAGGAAAAGAATTTAAATCTGCATGAAAACAAGAGGTAGGGAAAAACCTGACTAACTAAATACGCTGACAGATAGACATCAACATGACCAAAAACCCACATTAATATTATTATTTATTATTATTATTCACTATATAAGGTCTTAGTACAAAGGAACATTAGAGCCACAAAGATGTAACGTTGAGAATAAAAAAGAAATTATCCAAAAATAGTCAAAATGTTATCCTAGAAATCCAGACAGAAGCCAAAGCAAAAGGATTTTGGTCGTGTTCCAATGGAGCCTCAGCAGGTCTACCATTGGCCCGGTCAGTCTTGTGTCTTGCCAGCAAAACTACAAAGATGGCGACGGCTCGTTTGAAACAGCTTTGGCATCAACTCAGGACTATTTAGACTTGGGCTTTTCTTTGAGTCAAGAGCAGATAGAGGCACTTAAAGGTAATGCATACGATGTTCCTGAGTTTCAGGAAAGAACCGCCCTCTCCACGTTTTGAAAAATGCGCAACACTGGAAAGTTAGAATATAGTCGTTTCTTCTAGCTGTAATCTGAAATACATTTCTCCAAATATGTCGAACTTTAGCTTCCATGTCGAGCAGAAAACCGGCGACAGCGGCGTCTGTGGGGAGCCCAACCTTCTCTTTCAGCACACGCCATCGTACGCATGCGCAGGAAGTGAAAACTAACCCAGGAGCGAGCACGTACGACAGCCTTGCGTTGGCTTCACCAGAATGATTGACAGTTATGCAGACCAATGGTTTAGATGATCCACTCAGAAGTAAAGAACGTCTGCAATACCTTTAATTCCTTTATTTGGAAAAAGGATGTATTTGTGTCTTCTCTTCTACCAGCTCCGGTGGCCTAGTGGTAGAGTGTCCGCCCCGGGACTGGGAGATCGGGATTCAAATCCCGGTCGGGTCATACCAAAGACTTTGAAAAATGGGACCCAATGCCTCCTCGCTTGACACTCAGCACTAAGGGGTTGGATTGGGGGGTTAAACCACCAAATAGTTCCCGAGCGCGGCCACAGCTGCAGCTCACCGCTCCCCACCATGGGGATGGGTCACATGCAGAGATGTAATTTCACCAGTGTGTGGTGATGACTTGGGACTTTAACTTTGAGTACGTCACGTTGTTCGTTGTCCAATAGCATGTGGAGACAGAAAGACAACCGTAGATCCCGCCCACGACTGAGAACCATCAATGGATCGTAGCCAGACTATAAACTCACATCTATAGGATCACTTACCAGAATAGTAAAATATAATTCCCGGTAAAAAGTCAAAATGAAATAATAATGAAGCGTTTCTTAGATGTGAGATTTTATCTGTAGCCGTTTCTGCAGAAAAAACTTCTCAAGCTGCTTGATTTACATCTAATGCAGCATATTTTTAATTTTCTGTCTCTTCTCACAGCGTTTGTTTTCTATACATTTAATCTGATTTTATTTTTCCTGTTTCCTGTTTCTGCAGCAGCTCGGCCGCTTTTCCCTGCAGGATCAACAAAGTTTCATCTAATCTAATCAAACCAGCGACCGCGGTCGTCACTGTCAATTCCCTGAGAGTACAGACTCTCAAATGAAGAGGGAAACGACAGGTGCAGGGGGGGGGGGGGGGGGGGGGGGGGGGGGGGGGGGGGGGTTCTGTTCAGTTCACAGAGTTCTCCAGGATCCTCGAAGGCCTCCAGGTTCCACGGCAGGTTTTATTTACTGGCGGTTTCACCATCAGGAGAAAAACAGCTCATTAGCATCGTGGTGCTGATGCTGCCTGCTGACCCGATTCATCTGGTTCAGGAAGCAGAACAGGGTCACACACCAGATCCAGAATAATCTCACATGAGAACACGTATTTTACATCTGAGGAACAGACGTGGAACCTTACAGGAACAACTCATTAGTTCATGAAAATGTTTTAGGTGTGAAATAATTCATAATTTAGAATCATGAAGGTCTTCGGTTCTTTAAATCTTATAAATGATTCATTAAAGTGGTTCTGATCGGACCCAGGAACAGCTCTCCAGGTGTTTTTATTACGCAGGTAAAAGTTTAATTAGATTTGTCTGATAAAAGCACCTAAACATCAGCTTCACTGTCTGGATTTCTGAGCTTTCCAAAGACTGATTTCCTCTCTGAGTCGACACAGAACTCATCTCCGTTTAGTTTCTGTCAGTCAGAAAGTGCAAAACAAGACGTGAGGCACCTTCTGGAGGAGTTAGAGAATAAAAAAGAATAAATTATGAACAATCTGACTCTTCGTGATTAGACTGCAACAAGATATTTTGCAGATCAGACTGTTTTTTACGTGACCTGAGGTCAGACGTAAAACTCGTCGTACCGATTCAGTGACTTTCATGACTTTAGCTCCTGGACTGTTTTCATGCCTCTCTGCACCTAATCAACCAGCCATGTTCACCTGGGACTTGACATCTCCACCTGTAAGGATGTAAGCTCTCTGATGCCAGATCATCCATAACTAACAAGCTTCAAGCAGAGCAGAAACAGCTGTTTTAACTTCAGGGGCAGCATCCTTCAGAGGACCCATCCTACCTAGTCCACGCAGGTCGGGTCCTTCCTCGAACCGTGAAGACCGAAGGTGAGCAGCTGTGAATTCAGACCTTCTAGACTTCAGATTTATCCACCTCAGTGTGCGTTATGTCGCCTAGCAACCGTGACGGTGCTAAACAGAGGTTAAAACTAAACTTGGCGGAACTAAATGAAGAAATACGGGACCCATCATACGAGCTCGTTTACAAGGATTTTTCTTATAATTTTTGAAAAATGTATATTTAACGAAAATGCAAAAGACGCTTTAAGTTTTTTATTATTTTAAAGCCAGATATTAATACACTAACATTAAAAACGGTTATCCTGTCTCGCGTTGTTCGCCATTATTACAAGAAAAAAATCTCCAGTTTGGCCCTCAATGAATCCTGGGATAGCTGTGCCGAAGAGGACACCAGACCTGTCCTCGAATTCCCGGGAAAACGAGGACGCTCTAGAGTATCCTTCGAATTTGGACCGCCTTGTCTCGTTGCTGTGACGTAACCGGGCTGAACTCAGTCCCAGAATTTGGATAAAGTCTGTTCAAGTTCATATTCAATCATCCTGGTTTTCCTGCAATAAAAAAACTTTAATCATTTGCTCCATCCTGGGTGCTGCAGGCTCTGTCCTTGGGTCCGAATCTCATATTAATGAATTAATCGCCCTCTAACTCACCCACTTCCTGTGGGGGTGCAGGTGGTACCAATTCAGCTGGTCTCCATAGACACCAGTGTGAGGGGCGGGGCCACACAGGTCACCATAGAATCACAGTTTGCTGAAATGAACCTAAAATAAAAGTCATTTATCACTCGTTGTGTGTTGATTGGTCTCATAAGCTGATCTGAGCTCAAACAGAATCTGTCGGTTTGTGTTTCACTCACATGCTGATTTCTGCTGAGAGGAGTTTGTTGCTGCTGCTGTTAAACTGATCCTAATTGAGCTGAATTATCAGAGATTTGCTGCGTGTCTGCGTTTTATTTGCTGGCAGCGACTGTCACTTTAGCGTGAGTTAATCTGAAAAGCTGCCACATCGTGTTGCTGGCGGAGGACTCCCTAACTCAGCGGAGCAGCCGTCTGGTTTAGAGAACAGATGGAGTTCCCTGAATGAACGTGTTGAAGCTTTCTGCTGAATTAAATTAAGCCAGAAAAAGAACAACATGGGACTCAAACTCATTAATCTTTCATAAAGGCTTCTTTATAAAATATATCAAATGACACGGTTAAAAATATTAAAGACAGAAAAGTTTAAGAGCATCTTTGGTGTAAAGTTTTGAATATTAGGACACCATACAGACCTTCACGCAGCGTCCTCCAGTGTGCGGCGTGCGGTCACACGGTTTAAACAGGAACCTCCTCTATTAACCAGGAGGTCAGTCCATTTCCTGCTCCGGAGCATACAGGCGTGTGTTAACACAAGGAGGACAGGAATCAGTCTAAAGTCTAAAAACATGGAGTCTGTCGCTCTACTGAGGGAAAGATTTTACCGTAGAAAAAAATGGCAGCTGCAAATCTCTCCAGCAGTGGACATCCCAGTAAATGCATCCCAAGGTCAAAGGTCAACATTCAGACAGAAGACTCTTGGAACAATGTTCATATATTTACCCATAATGCACAGCAGCACAAACAGCTGGTGGTAGAGGGCTGATGGTTTGGGCCTGTTCTGGACTCACTGACTCCATCATGAAGTCCTCTGGGTACCAAAGTATTCTAGCCTATTTAAGTCCTGTGTCTGTATTCGTGGATTCGCGCTGGACTGGTTTGTGTCGTACCTGGCAGACAGAACCTTCAGTGTCTCATTGGGTGATTTTACTTCTTCTAATGCTCCATTCTCTTGTGGGGTTCCTCAGGGTTCTGTGTTAGACCTGTTGCTGTTTTCATTGTATCTTTTACCTTTTGGTTCGATTTTTAAGAAACATGGGTGTCATTTTCACTGCTATGCAGATGATACCCAGGTATACATTCCTTTTAAGATGGGCCATAATCAGTCTTTGAAATATCTCTTAGAATGTCTTGTTGGGGTTAGACAATGGATGTTCTCTAACTTTCATCTTTTTAATGACAAAAAAGAAGGAGGTTGTGGTTTTTGGTCCTAGTGCTTCGTCGGGGGACTGTGCGGTTGACCTTGGTCTCTGCATGGTTTTGTTCCAAGTTACCTCTCTGAGCTACTGGTTCTTTACGTCCCTTCACGGGCTCTGAGGTCAGCTGATAGGCTGCTCCTGGAGGTCCTAAGAACGAGACGTAAGCTCAGAGGTGACAGTAGCGTCTCCTAGGCTTTGGAACGCGCTGCCTCTGCACATTAGGTGGGCATCTTCTCTGTCCTGTTTTAAATCTCTTGAAATCCCATTTTTATGCTTTGGCTTTTAACACAGCATGAAAGTCTTTTAGTTTTTCTGCATTTTTATGATGTTTATTGTTGTGTGTTTTGTTTTTAATTCATTTTTAATCTGTGAAACACTTTGGTCAGTTTTACACTGTTGTAAGGTGCTATACAAATAAAGTTGGCTTGCCCTTTAAGACCTGGTGAGACTATATGATTATGTCCAGGTAAAAACATGTACTTCAGTACATATTTGTACTATTTAAATAATATATTTACAGTATTAAATCTCCAGGTTATTAAAAGTTCTTAATCTCTCTTTTATGGAGGAGAGAAGCTGTTTGCAGCCTGGAACGTTAAACGATGGGCTGCATTCGCAGACAGGAACCACACATAATAGACATCAGTTATTCATGAGCCGCGTATGGAAATGGTTGCTCATTGTTCTTCACACTGCATGTCTAATTTCTGATTCACAGCTTCCTCCATATGATGAGCAAGTCTCAGCAGCTTCTGTTTACCTTCAGCAGCCTCTGGCTTTAAATACTCAGACATCAGATCTACGTGGAAACAACAGACTGAGCCGTGCTCTTCACTTCTATTAGATATTGTTACGGACATCGGGGGGGGGGGGTTATGTTCTTTAACGGAAAAATTATCATGTGGTTGTTCTATAATCAGAATAAAGAGTTTTATTTTTTATTTTATTTAACCTTTATTTAACCAGATGAGTGGATTGAGAACTCATTTTCATTTACAACGACGATCTGGCCAAGAGGCAGCAGCAACAGACACATAGTTAGCTTTACACAAACAGATAAGATAAAAAACAGATAAGATAAAAAAAAATGCAGATAAAGATAAGATAAAACAGCTAGACATAAAGACAAAAGACTGTTCTCATATATAATATGTACAAGCCATCAAAACAGACTTAAAACAATCTACTCAGCAGCAGGCACATTGATCAGAAACTATTGAATGCAATGAATTATTGAAGGTAGATAATGGAACGTAGGTAGTGAGCTTTAGTGATTTTTGCAGTTCATTCCAGTCATTGGGAGCAGCAAACTGGAATGAGGAGCGGCCAAAGGAGGTGCGAGCTTTGGGAATAACCATAGAGATTAGGTTACTGGAACGTAAAATGCACTGGTTGTTGGAAGTGATGAGTATTGAGTGAAGATATGACGGTGTTCTACCGATGATTGTTTTGTATATAAATTGATACCAATGTAACAACCTGCGGGAATGGAGTGATGGCCAGTTAACGAGTGAGTACAGATCACAATGATGAGTAGTGAAAGGGACACCAGTGACCAAACGGATTGCTGAGTGATAAATGACATCGAATTTATGAAGAAGGTTTTTGGAAGCAGTCCAATAAATGATGTCAAATGAAAGTGTGCCGTCAAGCCAGATACCCAGATACTTATAGGAACTGACAAGTTGTAGTTCTGTACCATCTAGGGAAACAATACTAGAGTGGCAAGCTGATTGCGGTAAGTTACGGTTGAAGATCATGAACTTTGTTTTACTTGTGTTTAAATAAAGGTGAAGGTTGGAGAAGGCATGTTGAAGACAATTAAAGCTGTGCTGCAAGGAGGACAAAGCTGCATTCAAAGAAGAACTGCATGCATATAAAATGGTGTCGTCCGCATAAAAATGTATATGAGAACTGTCAACAGCATGAACAATGTTATTGATATAGAGATTGAATAAGGTTGGGCCCAGTATTGACCCTTGAGGAACGCCCATAGTTAGAGGTAGAGGAGCAGATTGGTAACCCTCTGTTCTCACTGTTTGCGTACGGTCTAAGATATAACTTCTAAACCATGCCTGAGAAAGTCCTATATGTTTGAGCCTGCTAAGTAAGATGTTATGGTCTACAGAGTCAAAGGCTTTAGCCAAGTCAACAAACACAGCTACACAATATTCCTTATTGTCAATGGCACATATGATGTCATTTAGCACTTTAAGTGTTGCAGAGACACATCCATGGCCAGTTCTGAAGCCTGCATGGGGGTAATAATACTGCTGGACTCCAGATAGTGAGTTAGCTGTTTGTTGACTAACTTTTCAATGACTTTAGAGAGGCAAGGCAAGATAGAGATAGGCCTATAACAGCTTAGGTCTGAATGATCTCCCCCTTTAAAAAGTGGAGTAACAGATGCAAATTTCCAGTCCTGCGGAAATGCAGCAGTTTGTATGGACAGATTAAATAGATGGGTAATAGGTGCAGCAATAACATGTGCTGCAATTTTCAGAAAGAAAGGGTCAAGAGTATCCAGTCCGACTGATTTATGAGGATCTAACCTGAGTAACTCGTCAAGTGCCTCATCTACCTGAAACAATTGAATGGAGAAACAGGAATTGGTTGCGGGGAGGGAATCGTTGCATATAGCTGAGTGGAGGTCAGAGACCCCAGATGTGGGTGAAGCTGTAGCAAGGGCATCATGAGTTCAAAACTCCAGACTTCTCCATGCAGCCACGTTTCTAATAAACAACAGCTTCTGATTTGAGTTTATTCTTGTTTTCTGCTTCAGCAGGTGGAGACAAATAAACGGCGTGAGTGTTTCTGGAGTTATTTTAATTCAGCATCGATGCCGAGAATACAAACGTCCAACTCCCTCCTGTTTCCAGTCACGACTCTGACTGGAATCTGCAGGGATTTTCAGACGTGACGGGAGAATGTGCAGATAGTGACAGATGAGTTCCTGAGAGCAGAGCCGCCACCAGCAGACACTCGATGCTTAAACACAGAACTTGTGTTTTCCTTATCGCCGCCGAGCCCGTCACCTCACAGCTTTTCATTTCTATCTCCGTGTCTCTCGCTGTCTCTGCTTTTCAGATGTGGTGAGACGGTGCTTTCCAGGTCTTCTCTGTCTGCAGCAAACTGAAACTCTTCCTAGAAATCAACCAAACAGGGTCACAGGAGAGATGTGTGTCGAAGGAAATGAAGCCAAGGACATCATAAACACTGAATGCTTTAGCACAACCTTCATCACATCACCAAAAATATCAAAAATGCACCAGAAGTCTTAAAATCTTTAGGTTGGGCCAATCACAGAGCGGGAGTAGCCAATGACGTCAGCGCTGCGGCCGCGAACCCAAGCAACATGGCAGTGGCGTAGGAAACACGTTGGTTTGAAACGGCTTTGTCATCAACATTGGATTATTTAGACTCCAACGTGCGTAAGTCTGTCTGATATACTTAGCGGCTTCTTATTGTTATCAAACAAAGTAGTGCAATGTCCCAGTACACCTGATATTTACATGTTTTCATACAAAAACGACAGAAATCATTGACGCCATTGCTGCCTCCCGCTTTTCCGTCGCTGTGATTACGTCACGTTGTTCGTTACTCTGATTGGTCCTAGCGCTATCCAATTGCGTGCTGACAGTTTGAAAGACAACTGTAGATCCCGCCTCACGACTGAGAGCCGTCAATGGTTCGTGGCCAGACTATATATGTACATATATAGGATGGCTTGCCAGGTTAGGATTTTTTACTTTCTTAGAAATAATTTTTTACAGTGTAGAACCCAACCCTATCTTTAGTGGAGCAGCGAGACGTTTCGCTTCGCAGTTGGCGTGAATCAACCCATAAATTCTGATGACTTCTATTTGAAGCAGAGATGCAGCACTGCCGTAACGGTGCCGTAACGGAGCTGCAGACAATCAGTGCGTTTACATGCACATCAGAAAACCGAACTTTTGCCCTAAAAAGACTAACATCGGTTTTTTTAAATGCATGTAAACGCGTTAGTCTGGCTGAAGGTGAACTTCTTCTAGTCGGGCTGAAGCACCCAGATAATGCGGTAGTTATCTGACTTCCTTCTGCATGTAAACGGGTCAGCCGAGCTGAACCGAGTAGACGCTCGCGTTCCGGAAGTGACGCGACCAGAGTAGCGCTCGTCTGATAATATCACCGCCACAACGTACCACGCGTAAAAACATCTAACAGCGCAGTACGTACCAATAAGCTGTGCTGCAGCATTGTTGTTGTCCATTCTTTCATCCGCGGTGTATTTCCTGTTTCAATTCCGTCTCATTTACTCCCACCAGCGTTTGTTTACAAGTTGTGTTGCTACAAGCTAACCGGAACAATGCCCGACATGAAAGGGTGCATGTCGCCCCCTATTGTACCGGAGTGGAACGAACTTCATTTGAGAGGTCGGCTTTCTAAAGCGCATGTAAACAAGGATAAAGACTCGCAGCTTATTATCATAAGTTCGACCTGGATCGACTTAGATGTTGATACTGCCCATGTAACCGCACTGANTGGCAGACCAAACCATAGATCTTTGTTTCATGGGATCCCCAGCTCCGTGTGTGCAGGATTTTTACATCAATGGTTCAGACATTATGTTGCACCTGAGCTGTTTCACCAGCAGAAGGTTTCCTGTATGCGGGTCCGTTCTCTGTGATCTCTAATGAACCGATTGGACCCAAACAGCTCCTGATGTGGTTCTGTGCTGCTGAAGTTCATCACTCTTCGTCCCGCTGACCTTTAATGGTATTTAGATGATAATAAAACCAGCTCCTCCTGCTGAGACGGAGCCTCCGGTCCAACATCTGTCAGTCAGACATTAAAGCTGAGTCCCCCTCACCTGGACACGTTTAATCATCGCTAATGGAGCCTCGTTAGGATTATAAATGGTGCAAATGTGCATCCCTCACATGAAAAAACCAACAGAAAACAAAAACTTTTCCTGAGTTTACATGAATAAATAAAACCCTCCAGTGCGCCCGTGTGGGTTTAATTACTGACGTGCAGAATAATTCTACATTTATCACTCACTTACTGCTGTGATTTACATTTATTATTGTTCTGTTTCCAAGAGAAAATCCAGAGTGCTGCTTTTACAGCAGAAGAATAAAAGAGGAGAGGTGTTTTATTACCGTCTCATTAAATCAACCTGCTGAGATGCTTTGAAATCGTCCCCATGAGTGATTTAAAAACAGAAATCAAGCCGACAGCCGCTAACAACAAACAGTCAGGGTGTTGGTGGACAGAAAGCTGCGCCCAAACGTAAAGATTGGTTAAGTTGTTATCGCTCAGAGGTAAACCATATTTAATCACAAAAGTTCAGAAATGTACAGAACCTTTTAAAATCTCTGACTCTGTTATTTTTATCTGAAGTGAGAGTTTTCTGAATATAGCTGCAGCGTCTGAAGTAAATCTGCTTGGATTTCTCAGGAATGGAACAAAATTCTTCTGATGTTTAGTAAAAACGACCCAACGTGTGGACTCTGGATGTGTGGAATAGAGCCAAACTAAATAATAATCTTTAATAAACTGATGCTGCAGAAACAGAAAGATGTTTGCTTGAGCTCATAGGAAGGAGAACAAGCAGCTCGACACTAAAACCAGGAAGTAACGGGTGGGATCCGACAGGAAAACAGACAAAATAATAATGTTTCAGCCTTGTTTCACAAAAATAACATCACATGATGAAACTTTATCAAGTCATTTGTGTTCAGTGATGTGATCAAAAGTATCTTTCCTTACAAAACTATATATATATAGTTTTGTGCAATAATGAACTCACCACTCTTAAAAATTCTTTATTCTGCTTTTTTTATTTTGCAGAAATCCAAAAGATTCACAGACAGAAAAGTTCAACATTCTGATCAAGTAATATTTATTAATTTATTTATTCACAATTTTAACAAAATTAAAAGAAAATAGTGACAAAAAAAGATGGAATCTAGAACAACTGAAGGAACGTCCACGTGACATTTTTTATCAGTTTGCTTTATAAAGGGGGGGGGGGGGCTCTTCGAGGACTACAAC
This sequence comes from Aphyosemion australe, assembly GCA_006937985.1. NCBI lineage: Eukaryota > Metazoa > Chordata > Actinopteri > Cyprinodontiformes > Nothobranchiidae > Aphyosemion > Aphyosemion australe. The sequence continues at coordinate 906,476 of SSNS01000063.1, forward strand.
ACATCAAACTGAAACCAGTTCATCACATCAACATCTCTTTATTATCTATCAACACAGATGCTAACAGAAAGCCACGATAGCACACAGCTCGCATGTTTCATCAGATCAGACATTTTCCTGCTGCAACAATAAAAACTGAAGCACTTCAAAAATCAAAAGCACTTGAAAATCTGTGATTACGACACGATGAAGAACACAAGAAACCAGCAGCTCTCCAGGGCCGAATCCTTACAGGATCACACACACACACACACACACACACACACACACACACACACACAGAGACACACACGCGTGGGAGCTTAAACATGCAGAAACCAGCCGGGCCACACCGTGTAATTACCCAGAATCAGAACACGTTAGCGTGTTTCTAGGGTCGAGTCTCAGCTCATGGATGGAGTTCTGCCTCCTGATCATGGATCTCCCAACAAACACAAACACAAACACACACTCACTCAGACACACAACATGTCAAATATTTACCTACATTACATCAAATAAAGTGTCAGAAAACACAGAAACACTGAGAAGTAAAGCTGATTCACAAAGGTCCTAAAGCCTCAACCCTCAGGTGAAACTTGTCAGGGTTAGGCCGAAACGGACAAAATATGTGTGTGTGTGTGTGTGTGTGTGTGTGTGTGTGTGTGTGTGTGTGTGTGTGTGTGTGTGTGTGTGTGTGTGTGTGTGTGTATGAATATATTAATTGCCATTTTCCTTGCTTCTGGTTATTTTATTTGATTTATGAATCAAAAACTAAAACAATAAAATTCTACAATAAAAAACAAGAATGAAATCAAAAATGGGAAAATAAATTAAAAGAATTTTTAAAACAAACGATTGAAATAAAAATACAGTGTATATGTTCCTATGGATGAATTGGCATTTGAATATTTCCTCTAAGCTGTTTGTTGAGTTTTGTGTTTTATTTTGATTTTCCTGATTTTGTCCGTTTCAGTCTTCCATACATCTCAGATTCGACCACCTTTCATTTGGAACAGTTTTGTACCTTTGAAACAAAAAAATCAGCTCTTTTAATAAAATATATTACAGAAACAACAACAAACACTCACTCTAGAGTTACCTAACAACCTCACATCATGTTTCTTTTTGATTTGTTAATAAACTGAGGGAATAAACCAACAGGAAGAGAAAATGTAAACCAGTTGTACCTGAAACGATCTCATTTCTTTTACACCAAAACAAAAACAAAGTATAATTTTGACCAAATTCACCAGTAAATGAATTGATTGATCATTTAAAGCAAACACACATTTAAATCCTGCAGCCTGTTGTTGCTCACAGCTCTGCTGGTCCCACCGTACAACAGGAGTACCTCATCAAAAGAAAGAAGAGTCTCATTGATCAACACCTAGGAGTCTGTAAAGCTGCACTAATCTCATAAGATGATGTGTACGTAGGTTTTAAATTATAATTAATCTGTGATATCTGCTCTCTGTGCAGGAAGAACACGCCTGCAGACTTAAAGGAATGTTTAAAAGTGTTTCAGTGCAGCTTTAGGTTTGAACGTGTTTCTGAATGTTGCAGGATGTTTTAAACTCAGTAATAGAAGACAAAAACACACCACCATACTTCCACCAGCAGGGTCACCAGAAACACGGTGCAGGTGAGAGATCTCAGGAAATAAACACATTCATCACCAACAGAATTATTATCCACAGAGAGGAAAGAGGTTAGAATAGAAACACAGGCTCCGTGATTTTATAGGAACGTTTTCTCAGACACTGAAAATTCATCACTGGACACGGTTTACTGTACAGCTTGGTGCAGAATAACCCAGGAATTAGACGGAGCCCGTCGGGTACCACCAAGGCTGGAAATGAAAACTGATTTATGAATTTGGATGGAAGGAAACAGCAGGAGTTCTGCTTCCTGTTTGGAAACAGAAGGAATTACGGAACAGGGAGTGGAAGAAGAGTTTAGGGACCGTCTACAAATTTCACCCTCCGGTACGGATTTTCAACTCTGTCAGCAAATTATACCTGATGGATCAGAGATTAGGGCCACCTGTTAAAGTCAAACTGTTCCTTTATTTTTTATGGATATTTGATTAATTTGGATTTTTATGATTATTACATACATTTTATTTTTCCTAAATTTATTATTATTCGGAATAAAAGAGATTATTGTCTGCTTGTTTAGAAATGATGCATCCAGTTTTCCAGCAGTTTTTTAATGAGTTGCACCTGAACATTGATTTAAATTTGATATCAAACTATTAAACTGATTGATTAAACTTTAAGAGAAAACGTTTACAAATCGTTTTGATTTCTTCCTGCGGCACCCTGAGGGTTCCGTAGAGGATACAGCACCAAGAATCTCATCTGTTCGACCTAAACACACCTTTATGGAAGCAAATAATCCCCCTAAATATTTACTTTATACAGATCTGAATAGCATCAGAACATTCAGGTGTAAAAACTGCTTCTGATTAGCTTAAAACTCATTTTAGAGAAAATTAAACATTTCAGTAATAGTCTGAGTTGTTTTCGATGATTAAAATATTTGTTGCCACTATTTGCTTCCATAGTCTAGTGTTCCTAAACAAGGTTTAAATTTAAAAATGTGTTTTTAATTTTTAAACAAACCCAGTATTTAAAATGTGTAATAAAATAAAATTAAAGTAAATTCTGCTCATTCTGAACAGTTTTACTTTGATTGATGTTTTTTCACAAGGTAATAATCTAATTCCTTCATGTTCAAACACAAACAAAATCATTCCAGCAGCAGAAAAAATAAAATAAAAACAAATAAAATAGAGATTTAAATATTAAAACTGCAGAATGTTTTGGTGCATCAGATGCTGCTGGACTCGTTCTGAGTTCCAGGTTTTAAAACTCAAGGTGTCTTTGTGAATTTATTTACAGAAATAATGAAAAATGTTTCACTTCAATCACGTTTTTACTCTAATCATGGATCCAGTTTTTAGTCTCGAACAACTGGTTCTGATTCTAATCAAACGGCCTTCATCCAAAAATCTTTTTATAAAATGTCGTTAAACACCAAACACAGATGTCTGCAGCCTTCAGAAACAAACTTTTGGTTTTTTTATGTCAAATAGAATAAAGTAAATGAATAAAATACAATTTTTTACAGAAACCTTGAAATTCAAAACATAAAAATTAAGATTTTTTTACTTTTGTCCCCAGTTTTAAATTATGTTATTAACAAGATGAAATATTGTTTAAGGAATAAAGTCAACATGTATTTTGAGATCACCAAGGGAATAAAAAGTAAACCAGCACTGACCAATAATACCCACAATGCCTTGTTACTTTGTGGAACAAATTAGTATAAAACTGGGTCAGAAGGAATAATAATAATAATAATAATAATAATAATAATAATAATAATAATAATAATAATAATAATAATAATAATAATCCTGGGCTGGATGATAAGCTGTCAGGTTACTGGAAATCAAAAATAAAAAAAAATTTAAAAAAAACCTCCTTCTCCTGCTTTTTTCCCAGAGTGCTCCTGACACGCCTACAGTAGTTTTCCTGTTTATCCACATCATCCCT
>SSNS01000063.1:915017-916358 GCA_006937985.1 Aphyosemion australe
ACCAAGAATCACACCTTCTCAGCACGAAGAAAGGAAACAATCTGCAGATTTAGGTGACCTGAAGGGCTGAAAAGGTGGAGGAGGTCGTATGAACACAAAGGAGCGTTTCCTTCTAGAGCTTCATGGATCAACAATCGAACTTTAATCTAGCCTGAAATGAATGTGAGCAGGTGAAGGAGGAGACGTGCTCCTGCTCCTGTGTTTGCTGTAAAAGATGAGCTGCACGCTCCGGTAATAACAGCAATATAAGGAGAATTACAGTAATCCAGCCGAGACGTGATGAACGTGTGAATCACTCGCTCAAGGTTATTAAACAGCATGCAGGTGGCCCCGCGGTGCAGGAAAATGATCCATCAATGAATTTATTTTCTTATCAAAGTTCAGATCAGATGATTTCATGTTGCTTTACTAAAGTCAGAAACGCGTTTCTGAAGAAACTCATTATTATAATTCATTAGAAATGACTGACATATTTATATCTATAGAAGGAATGATGTATCTATATATACAGCCATAGTTTTTAATATTATAATAACAATAAAGCTATTTTTTGTTCAGCGTTCGTTTTTGCAGCTTCTGGGACGCTAAAGAGGAACCAGAAACTATTTCCTGTATTTAAAATCCAGGAAAAAGTAATTTCTGCTCATTTGGTCTTTTTTTTTTTTTGTTTGCATTTCATGAAGAAAATCACACCAAAAACTAATAATAAAATAAAACATAAAATCAGTAAATAAATTATGTTTCTCTAAAATAATAAACTAACCACCTTTTAAACATTATTAAATCAAGTTTTTCTTTTATTTTCACGTCACAAGCTGAGCTGACAGACTGAAGCACAAAGTGAACGACGAACACGTTCTGCTCGCTTGTGTCAAACTGTTCTGGTGTTTTGGGTTTTATTTGTGTGCTCCCCATCCCTCTGCATGCCGTGACCCTCCTTCTCACCTCACATCGTCTGGTTACCACGGTAACGGCTCAGAAATGTCTGAGACAGTGAGGAGGGGGGCGGAGTCAGCCAGCCTGTGAGGCTCAGGTGATTATTCTTATCAGTCGCCAATAATGCTGCACACCTCCTTCTCCCCTCCATCCCTCCATCTGAGGACGCCTCCTTCTCCCCTCCATCCCTCCATCTGAGGACGCCTCCTTCTCCCCTCCATCCCTCCATCTGAGGACACCTCCTTCTCCCCTCCATCCCTCCATCTGAGGACACCTCCTTCTCCCCTCCATCCCTCCAACTGAGGACGCCTCCTTCTCCCCTCCATCCCTCCATCTGAGGACGCCTCCTTCTCCCCTCCATCCCTCCATCTGAGGACGCCTCCTTCTCCCCTCCATCCCTCCATC
>SSNS01000063.1:917025-1103655 GCA_006937985.1 Aphyosemion australe
TCCTTCTCCCCTCCATCTGAGGACGCCTCCTTCTCCCCTCCATCCCTCCGTCTGAGGACGCCTCCTTCTCCCCTCCATCCCTCCATCTGAGGACACCTCCTTCTCCCCTCCATCCCTCCATCTGAGGACACCTCCTTCTCCCCTCTATCCCTCCATCTGAGGACACCTCCTTCTCCCCTCCATCCCTCCATCTGAGGACACCTCCTTCTCCCCTCCATCCCTCCATCTGAGGACGCCTCCTTCTCCCCTCCATCCCTCCATCTGAGGACGCCTCCTTCTCCCCTCCATCCCTCCATCTGAGGACGCCTCCTTCTCCCCTCCATCCCTCCGTCTGAGGACGCCTCCTTCTCCCCTCCATCCCTCCGTCTGAGGACGCCTCCTTCTCCCCTCCATCCCTCCATCTGAGGACGCCTCCCTGGTTCTGCTGTTTTTCAGACTAAAACGGTAAAGAGGAATCATGCACACGCCTCTTTTCCTAGATGAGGTTCTGAATCCGTGCTGGAGGCTGTGAGCCAAACACAGCCAACAGAAGGTGGAAACAAAAACACAACAAAAGGTTTTGTTCCTGAGGAGGTGGAGGGGAGAGCTTCCTAATTATGTCTGAGATAATGAAACAGAAATCAGCACCAAGCTGTTTGAATAATCAACAGCAAACCTGCAGCAGCAGGAGTGTTAATCCCTGCACCACACACACATTAGTAGTTTGACATTCCTCAGATTCTGGAGCACGCTCTTTCCCGCTGATGTTATCAGCATGGTGACCGTCCGTTTCCCGTTTTCACTCCTCAGCTTCCACTTAAGGAGATCAGAGGCATGAAGTAACTCTCAGAGATCAGTAATCTTACACCCCGCTGCGTTAATCTCCAATCATAAAGGTGCCATTCTCCGGCATACACAGATTTATCAAAGTCCCATCAGGCGGAGTTGGACGATCAAACGCTGAGGGAGAGAGGATGAAGAGCTGATGAAGAAGACGTGAGAGGGTGGAATCAGCTAAATCCTAAATCACATTATGTAAATCTGCTGCCCTCAGATGGAGCTCCTCGAACACCAGATTAAGATCTCCTCTGAACTCGGTCTGCATGAGGTCTGTAACACACACACGCGCGCGCACACACACATGTTTGAAATGATACACTTGTAGGGACATGTTGTTGACTTCCGGTCATTTTAGTGGCTGAATTATGCCTAACCCTAACCCTAACCCTAACCCTAACCCCTAAACCTAACCCTAACCCTATTCCTCACCTTAACCCTAACTAAAAGTTAATTCACACCAAACATCTAAAACCAGGTTTTAGGGGGTTTTCCATTGTGGAGACCAGCCAGATGTCCTCACGTTGCAGGTTAAACCTGAAAAATTGTCCCCAGAATGTAGTACACACACACACACACACTCACACACACACACACACACACATGCACACACACACCTCCTCTGTCTGACACTATAAGTGACCTCATCAGCGCTGTAAGTGTCAGAAACGTCTGCTCGGGTCTGTTCTGATGGTGCTTTTATCCACACACAGACCGACACCAGAACACGGCACAAATTAACATTCTGCAAACACAACTTGACAAAGTGGTTTTGACTGAAATGTGTTTTGAGTCCAGAGATCACGCTGTGGAGACCAGTGTTCTCAGAGAACTGCAGCTCCTCTGTTTTGTCTCTCAGAAGCAGCAGAGGGGAGAGACGGTTCGGGGATCAAAAACGTCGACGCCTGGAGCTTCAAAGCACAGTTTGGTACCTGAAGTGGGGTCAGAACTCCTCATCTGGATGAAGAAGCAGCTCTGGTTACAGATGTTCTCGCTGTGCAGGCGAGGTAAAAGAGTTTGATCACAAAGAACACACTAAGAGGCATTTTAACTTCAGTTTACCGCTCAAGTGTGGAGCTCATGGTGGTGCTAATCTGTCCCAGAGATTTAAATCTCTTCACTTCAAATCTAAAAACAACAAATCAGAATATTTACACCAGAATAATCAGCCCCACTTATTCAGAAAACACATGAAACTTTAGTTTTTTGTTTTAGCTTTTTCTGCATCCAGTGATTAAAACGTGTCCATGTGCATAGAAGAGCACGCCGTTTTGGTCCGAGTGGATAAAGGCACATGAAAGAAATGAAAGAAGGCGCTTTCGTCTCTAAGCCTGAGAGAATAAATGAATTGAACATCTGAGAGCTGAGAGACAAACACAGCAGAGAATGATTCTGGTATCTGAGAACGGACGCTCTTCCCTCCAAAAGCTTCTGACTGCTCAGCTCAGACCAAACAAGGTCTCTGAGAGACATCACCATCATCACCATCATCACCACTGGGTCAGCTTTGTCTGAAACCACCACACCGTAATTACCCGAGGGGTCAGAAGAGGTGCGCGCAGCAGGAAAGGGGTTAATGGGAAGGAGGTGAAGGTGAGGAGGAGTTCAGACCTGTTTCCTGGAGGAGACGGCACTCTTGGGTCGACCTTGGCGACCTGTCCTGGCCGCGGGGTCCGAGGGGTCCTGGGTGCTCCTGCGTAGCGTGGTAGCGCTGGTGTCGGTGGGCAGAGGGCTGGAGGTAGAGGAGCAGCTTGTTAGAGGGATCGATCAGATATGGGATTAAAAAATATCATCAATATTAAATTAGACCTCATGAAAGGACACAGCTCAATGCAAACAGCCAGATTTAGATTTAAGTGTATTTGGTTAAGTTTGATCCTTTTTGCCTCTTTAGGGCCGTTAATGTGGATAAAACTCTGCATGCCTGGAATTTCTTAAAAGAGTAAAAAGATCATGTTTTAGCTTCCCTACATTGGCTGCCCGTTAAATTCAGAATAGATTTTAAGATCCTCCTTCTCACATATAAAGCTCTTAATAAACAAGCTCCATCATACATCAGTGATCTGATTGTTCCATATGTTCCTAACAGAGCACTTGGCTCTCAGACTGCAGGTTTACTGGTGGTTCCTAGAATATCTAAAAGTAGGATGGGAGGCAGATCTTTTAGCTATCAGGCTCCTCTCCTGTGGAACCAGCTCCCAGCATTAGTGCGTGAGGCAGACACCTTGTCTACTTTTAAGACTAGGCTCAAAACTTTTCTATTTGATAGGGCTTATGGTTAAATTCTGATGTTAGCCCAGGTTTAGACGAGTGGGGAGCAGAGGGAGGTGGAGTGTACAGAGGGGACTACTGTCGTTAAAGACTTTTCTCCCTGGCCCTGCCTCCCACATGCCTCCATCTAAAAGGCTAGGTTATCCTGAGTTATCTCTGTAGTTATGCTGCTATAGGCTTAGACTGCTGGAGGACATACTGACCACTTTCCACACTCTGCTACTCTCTTCTACCACCACTCTCTAATTGCATTATTTCCTGTTATTTCAGCTGTTAACTTTATTTTCTCTCTAAGTGTTTTTCTCCCCAGAAGAAGCTACACTGGCCTTCTGCTGAGCTGTGGTGGCCTCATGGAGGGGGCCATCGGCTGGCACACTGCTGCCAACCACTGAACATTCTCCCTCTCCTGATATTACATCTCACTTTCTTTAACATAGAATGTGCTACTATTAGTTCACCTATTGAATTAATTATAGATTCACTCAGATAAAGACACTAAAGTTTCTCTGACTAAATAGAACTTCTACTAAGAAATCACAGTGTAGCCATAGAAACACTACTTGATATATGTGGTGTGTGTGTGTGTGTGTGTTTAGTTTGGGGGTGTGTGTGTGTGTGTGTGTGTGTGTGTGTGTGTGTGTGTGTGTGTGTGTGCGCGCGTGTGTGTGTGTGTGTGTGTGTGTGCGCGCGTGTGTGTGTGTGTGTGTGTGTGTGGGTGTGGGGTGTGTGTGTGCCTGCTCTGTCTTCTCAATCCCCAGTGAGTCGTAGTGGATGGCTGCTCATACTGAGCCAGGATCCTCTGGAGGTTTCTTCCTGTTAAAAGGGAGTTTTCCTTCCCACTGTTGCTACATACTTGCTTAGTATGAGGATTGTATCAACACACAGTCAGTGTCTTGATGCAATCTGGGTTCCTTATATAGGAAACCTTTGGACGCCTCCTTCTTTGAATGTTTACTTTGTGAAGAGCCTTGAGACGACTCTTGTCGTGATTTGGCGCTATAGAAATAAACTGAATTGAATTGAATTGAATCGTGCACACGCCTCTTTTTCCTATTTAGGTCTGACTTTGTTAAAAACCTTTTTTTCCTTCGGTTGCCAGTTTTTATTAAATGTTTGGTTAATTTTGGCTAATTAGCAGGGTTCATATTAATCTACCACTGAAAAATCTCCTGTGGTGAAAATAAATCCCAGAAATTGCAAGTTAGTGAGATGGTTTAGATTTGGTGCACTAAGCTCATTTCTCAACATGAGAAAAATTCTAATTGCAGGCAGAAGTGGCCAAAATCCAACTTTTTTGATGCATAACTGATTTTTTTTGTTTCTGAGCAGCATAAATCTGACCCAGATCACTTTTATATGTGTTCTTAAACCAGATCTTATGTTTTTCAGGTAAGATGCCTCTGCTCTGCTCTGGAAGCAAGAAGATGAGATGTGAACAAACTTTTGTATGGAGAGAAATTAGACTCAAAAGATCTGTGAGTGTGGAACACGATTTGTAACTTGTAACTTGCTAGTACTCATACAAATACAAATACGCAAATCCCTCAATACAAAACAACAAAACCACATTTACACACAGATCAGTTTCAAATGAAGCGTTGCACAGATCTTTTGAGTCTATTTTCTCTCCATAGATTTCTTTCAGAACGGATTGAGCAACTTTACAATTGATGTGTTGCACGACTGCTGCATGGGTCACTTTAGAGCTGTGGACAGTCTGATAGAGGTCACATGAACAACCTCTCAGATAAATCAGACCTCAGGAAGAAATCAGAACTCAGTAAATGAACAACTCCATGAAGGCATCAGGTGGAACCCTCATGGCCATCAGCTGACACACCACTGAACATCCTCCCTCTCCTGATAATAACGTTTTACTTTCTGTAACATAGAATGTGCTACCACTAGTTCGTCTGTTGAATTAACAGATTCACTCAGATAAAGACAATAAAGTTTATTTTGTTCAGAAATCTAAGAAATCATAACGCATGCAGCCATAGAAACACTACTTGGTAAAAATGTGCATGTGTGTGTGTTTGTGTGTGTGTGTGTGTGTGCGAGCGTGCATGCGTGCATGTGTGTCTGTGTGTGTGTGTTTCTGTCTTCTCAAACCCCAGTGAGTCGTGGTGGATGGCTGCTCATACTGATCCAGGTTCTGTTGGAGGTTTCTTCCTGTTAAAGGGGAGTTTTCCTCTCCACTGTCGCTACATGCTTGCTTAGTATGGGGATTGCTGTATAGTCTCTGACACAACAAGTCAGTGACTTGATGCAATCTGCTGGGTTTCCTTTCATAGGAAACTTTTAACTAATTGTCATAATGAACTGAACTCTATGCACTGATGAGTGTGTTCTACTGAATGTTTACTTTGTGAAGTGCTTTGAGACGACTCTTGTTTTGATTTGACGCTATATAAATAAACTGAATTGAACTGAACTGATTCCGTCAGAGGCTGTTTGGACTTTAGCTGTTTCATGAGTGATCCCGTTCAGTACCTGAGGTAGAGGACGTGTGCTATCAGGGCGTACAGCACAATGGCGAGCAGCAGCGGGATGACGTAGAAGATGGCAAAGTCGATGAGGTAGATAGGCAGGTAGAGATCTCGTTTCACCTTGTATCCACACTGTGTGTGTCCATCCTGGTCCACCTGAATGTCACAGACATGATGGAGGCTGTAATAAAGCAGCCGGCGGCGCTGGGAGCGGCGTGTAATGATGGCTCACATCTCAACATAATAGCACTGCACTCAGACCGAGCAAGGAGCTATTTAACAGCCTGTAATTTAAGCAGCATTTGAACACTAAAGGTCCTGGAAATCATAAATGTGTCAGTCATCAGCGGGTGACTCCTCCGTTTACTGAAACACTCTTTGGTCCCTGTAATAGCCAGGTAGAAGGAAAACAACGCAGCGGTGTAAAACACACCAATATTCTGCCACGTTAACCTGCAATTTGTGTGTTTTTTGTCATTTCTGAGCCAAATATCAAAAACATCACAAACAGCTGTTTGTGATGCTAAATATCAGGTTTGTAGTGAATAGAGTCGATTCATAAACATCCCTCTGCTGATCCGTGGTCACCAAAGTCTGGGTCGGGTTTTGTTACGGTCCTGAGGCGTTCCACAGGAATCTAATTAACCCTTTAACCTCCACTCTGAGAAATAAAAGCAACTTTTTGCTTTTTAAAATTTATTTGGTGTAGAAATATGCAGAGGGCAGAGTTATTACAGTACTTTAGCTGAGTCTATGTTGATCAGAGAAAGACAGAAATCCTCAACACGAATGCCTGATTTGGAAATTTAAATGAAAATATAATAATTAGCATAGATAATCCCACACACACGCACACACACACACACACACACACACACACACACACACACACACACACCAGTAGCTGCAGGCATTAGCATGAGGTTTGTTATCTGTGAGCAGCAGCAGCAGTGATCTGAGCTGTTAAACAATCTCAGTTTGTTTGTTTCTGATGAGCGACTCGATGCCAAACACCTGAGTTCCAACCTGTCGTCTCCGTAGCGTCGGACCATCGTTGATTGGAAAGGTGTCGCTGCACCTGTGCTGATCTAATCAATTCCAGATATGACTGACGGGAGGAGCTGCAGTTCCCAACCATATATCTGGTTTCTATTATTGTTTTTATTTAAATTAGAACAAATAAACGGATCAGAAGGTTCTGCTCGACCGCTTTTACAACTAGAACGTTTCTGAAGAGTTTCTGAAACTTTGTCACCATCTAAGTAAAAACACAAAACGTCCACGATGGAAGAGGGTTAAAGAACTGTTAAAACTGCTGCCAGTGACACATTATGGTCACCATGGTAACAGAACAAAAGCAGAAATACTGCGTAAACAAGTTATAACAACTATATTTTATAGCAACTAGAGATTCATTAAACTCTGAATGATGTTCCCTGAAGTTTGCCTGAGTTTTAGAGACCCAAAGGGGGCGGAGCCTGTTAGTATTACTGGTGCCATGCCTCACAGTTTATTCATTTATTTAGTTTGTGTGTTTTGTAGAACGTCCTGCTTCCATAAATCACAGCATGTCCCTCCTGATTGAGCTGCACACGCTGATGTATACCTTACATGTCTGTTCTGTCTCAGGTTTGATGGTCGTTAAATTCACTTCATTATTGACTTGAAACAGAACAGTTATCATGCTTTACGGGTTATTCAGGGGAACCCTAACTATCAGTCAGCTGATTCATTTCTTGTTTATTTGTGTGTGTAAAAATGTTGAAAATTGAATCTTTGATCTTTAAAAATCTTTATTTAAGATCTGATTTTATTCTTTTTGATCCAAACTAGCCATTAAAACCAAATTTAGCCCTTTGTTGTCCTCTGTGGGTAACATCTCGTCTAACCTGAATGTCCACCAGGAAGAACCACAGCATGCAGTAGATGCAGGTGAAGATCCAAACGCCGGCGATGATCCGCTTGGCGCGGGACACTGTGCACACGGTCTGGGCCTTCATGGGATGGCAGATGGCGATGTACCTGCATGTGACACAAGATCAACACCCGGGAATCTAAGAGTAACAAAAGCAGGCAGGTCAAAGAGCAACAGAACAGAACTCTGGAGCGGTTCTAATGGGCCTGTTGAACGTTTCCTCCATTATTCTTAAACAGAGAGGTCAGCTGGTTGTGTGGAGGTCTGAAGGTTTCTTTAATCTATGAGCTACACGGAGAACGAGCGCAGACTGATGGACATGTGAAATCCGTTTATCGTGTTTCAGCTGAACCAGAACCTGTAAAAACACATCCTGAAGTTCTGAGATGTTCTAATAGAAATGTTTTTTAATTGGGTGTTTAAAATAAAAACTTTCATCAGATTACCCAGAAAGCTTTTAGGCCGTAAGAAAGCAGAGAAGATCAGATCAAGTCTGGTTTAGATCTTTATTCTACCTGAACATCAGGTGTTACCGAGGGGAACGGTACAATGGTTATGCGTTTGTTTTGGGAACGTTTGGGACAGCGACGTACCGAGTTCCCACCCGGACGTGAAACAGTTTTGGACTATAGCCAGAAACACAAGCATCTATGTCCTTCGAAGGACTCGCCCTACCCGGTCCATGTGGGCTGGTATCACCAGACGCCGGGGCCTTGGTTCACCGGGAAGGCCACAAGTGAACAACTGTGACAGTCTAGGGCCGTTTCTCAATATGCATACTTGTGTGTACTTGTGTACTCCCGTCCTTGTGAAACGTCATCAATGATGGTCCAAGTACTGTTCCAATCCTAAGTACATATAATGGCAAGTTCGCTCAAAGTTCCCGGATATGTTCTTGCTCCGCCCATTGTATCGAGGATGCACTGATGCGTCCTTCTGCGGACTTGGGACAGCAAAGTTTCCCATAATGCATTGCGCTGCTAACCGTTATACTCCGAACGGCAGAGGAGAACGCTCATAACTGTTGTGTTTTATATCAGAAATACAAATAAATCAATATAAAGTTGTCTGTTATTGTAAATAATTGCGTATAACCTGTAAAATCTGCTGTGTATTTGTTTTTTTTCTTCTTTCAGACTCTTCACGATCCCTCAAAATGCTAATGAGCTAACCCACTATCAAAATAAAAGCATCGTTGCTTTGTTTTGATGAAAAATAAACTTTTTTTCTTCATTTAACAGCAGGAAATGCTGATATTTTATCAGTTTTGATCAAAAGTATGTCAGGTCGGTGGTTTTTTCCGTAGCAACAAGCGCTTGTTGCTGTGAGGCAAAGGAGTACGCTTGTTCCAAATGCCGTCCTCGTCCTCCCGTACTCTGCAGAACGGACTTTCTGGTGTCCTAGCCAAGAACACACTTGTCAAGTACACAAGAACGTACTAGCATCCTTGAGTATTGAGAAACGGCCCAGCTTTCAGATTTATTCCACCCTTACCTCGGTTTACATCCTGTTGCCTAGCAACTGTGTCAAAGCTAAGTTAACGCTAAACGTATGAGGTTTTATGTTATTTTATACATTTTTATGTTCTCTGACAATGTTGGGGCAGTATGGTGGCAGGGGGAGTCTGCCTCGTAAACGGAAGGTTGCAGGTTCGAGCCCCGCTCAGTCGATCGCTGCTGTTGTGTCCTTGGGCAAGACACTCAACCCACCTGCCTGCCGGTGGCGTCTGTGTTCGGCAGCCTCGCCTCTGTCAGTGCACCCCAGGGCAGCTGTAGCTACGATGTAGCTCATCCCCACCAGCGTGTGAATGGATGAATGACTGATTGTGTTGTAAAGTGCCTTGGGGGGTTCTAGGACTCTAGAAGACACAATATCAAGTACAGGCCTTTGTGTTGTTCTGTTAGTATTCTGACCTTGATGAAAGGATTTCTATTGGAAGGAATCACAAACTTAGTAAACAGGTGTGAAATTTAGCTTTTCTTTGTTGTTTTGTCTTTGCAAGCGTTTGTTTGTTTGTTTGTTTGTTTGTCTGTTTTATGTAAAACAAACAAAAGTATAGAAGAATAAATAAAACAGGAAACATTTAGGAGACATGGGTTTGCAGAAGCTTTTATCTCTTGTGGGACTTTTAGACACACCAGCTTGACCTTTGCACCAGAAGAAGCACCTGATTTCTGACACCTGATTCCTCTGGAGGAACCTAAAGGTTTTTCTAATTCTTCATTTAAAAACATGAATTTCCATCTTTGTGCTCCAGCTCGTTTAACCTCGTGAACACTCAGACCCGTTCTGGCCCGGCCCGGTTTAACCACCCACCTGAAACCAGACCCTGACATTCAGAGAACCCACTTTTCTCCGTCTCTGAGTGATCCGGTTGTTTGGCTCATCAGAGTAAAGCACTGTTTCATAACATTTAAAACTAAATGTCACGAGCCGCTAAGGCCTTTAAAAGCTGCACTGAGATCAGTTTTATTCCCTCCTCACCTCTCCACGGTGAACGCCGTGATGGAGCACGAAGACACGTTGATTCCCAGGTACTGAAGGTAGGTGATGCCCAGGCACCCGGCGTGTCCATAAATCCAGGTCCCTGTCAGGCTGTCGGACACGTTGGGGAGCCCCGCCGCCACCAGAACCGTCAGGTCGGCTATGGCCAGGCTCACCAGGTAACAGTTGGTGGGAGTCCTCATGTGGCGGGTGGTGAGGACCACCAGGACGACCATGATGTTCCCCACAATGCCGACTCCACAGACCAGCAGGACCAGGAACACCGACACCGTCTTGTACTCCAGAGAGTCGGAGACGGCGACGCTGGGACTCAGGGAGACGTTGGTGGGGGTGTCGCTCCTGGAGCTCAGGTTGTTGGTCATTTCTGCTGAAGGTCGTGTTTGTTAATCAGAGATGAGGCCCGTGACTCCAGACCATCGCCATGTTTCTTCTGTTTTATTACATCATATTTAAAACCAGAGTCTGGAAATCAAGCAAAGACGAAGCAAAAGCAGCGGCTCAGATGAAGGAGAACAGCTGGAGTTCTTGGTTTACAGGTTAAAGGTGTCGTCCGCTCCTCCGATTACCGTCGACGCACGTTTAGTCCAAACACGAGTCAGAGCGTCCATGAGTGACCTGCAAACAGAAACCAAACAGGATGAACACAAACTGTTATTCATATGGTCCATTTCTCTGTGGTTCTGGTTGTTCCTCTGCCAGATGTTGGGATTAGGAATAAATAAAAACACATCCCTGATGATTCTTCAGTCTAAGGTTCATAATCTTTACATGAAGATGCTCAGAATAACCCACGCTGGGATATTTGTAACTTTCAGCAAATAGAAAATAACAAAGTTTTATCAGATCCTCGACTAAAGTTGAAGCCAAAAATAGATTATTTTACTACTTTTTTCTAAAAATCCTGAATTGGGTGAGATGATTATACAAACCTATAAATTAAAATATACGGCATTATTAAATATAATTAGATCAGATTCATCAGCTTATCTGTGATTTTTAACCAACTTTATTACTGTTTCTGTCTTAATAATGCAATTATCTTCATCAGCTGGTTGTCCATAAAGAGGTTTTTATTCATTTATCTGTGACACTCAGAACTTTGGGAGGATTAAAAACAGCAGCTTAGTTCCTGTTTTAATGAATCAGATCATATTCTGCACATTTATCGGGTCCACGTGGTTTGATGGATCCAACGAGATTCCGTTTCGGAGGGATTTTCCTCTAAAAGAAGACGTTGTTAAGGGACGCACACAGTCAGCAACTTCTGAACGATGACTGTTATTGACTTCCTGTCAGCTTCAGACCGTTTCTGCACTCCCTCACCAACTCTCATCGTCTCCATTTGCAGGGTCACTACTCACCAAATGGATTTTCCTTTTCTGTTCTCAGTAGCAGCGTCTTTACTTCTGGTTCGAATACCAACAAGTTTAATGTTAACGTCTGAAGCTGCAACAAGCAGACCCACAAGTCTGTCTAAAAAAGGCAAAAAGCTTCATCCTCGGACAAAGAGCAGGCTCAGATTTCCTGAGGTGATACTAAACTTTTGTGGTTGATCCTAAGAAATGAGACTGTTTTTTAAAACTTTTGGTATTAATTCTTAACAATCACAATAAAGAATCTAAACTTTTGCTGGAAAGTTTGTTCAACAGCAAAGAACAGAACACACCCTGGACTCTAGAACCAGAACAAATCAGCTCCTAACGGTAACTTTGGTACATTTTTAATACATTTTTCACAGTTTTTATAAATTTTGCACAATTTTTATGTGGTTTGCATAGTTTCACTTTTACAATTTTATATATTTCGAACAGCTGTACTAACACGTTTGTAAATTTAGCTGTTTTCATATGTTTTGCACAGTTTTTACGTATTTTGCACCGTTTATACCAGTCCTTTTTTATCTGAAAATGAGAATCTGGTGCAAAGTCCATTTATGTCAGTAATCCAGCTTTGACTGAGAGACCATCTAAAGGGGCAGCAGCAGCTCAGGAGGTAGAGTGAGATGTCCAGCAATCAGAGGGTTGTAGGATTGGTCATGGCTCCCACCAGCGAATGCTGCTGTTGTGTCCTTGGGTAAGACATTTAACCTGCCCTGCCCGCTGGTGGTGGTCGGAGGGACCGGTGATGCCTGTGTTCAGCAGCCTCACCTCTGTCATTGCGCCCCAGGGCAGCTGTGGCTACATTGTAGCTCATCCCCACCAGGGTGTGAATGGATGAATGATTCACTGCAGTGTAAAGTGCTATAGACCGGGTCATATATCATTTATCATCAAGGCTCAGGAACCCTCTGCAGGTGTTCTGGATTCATCAGCTATTAGAGTGTGACACTTTGAGTCTAGATTATAGAACCTTTTCACAATATTCTGATTGTCTGAGATTTTCATCAGCTGTAGCCAGAATCATCACTATTACAACAAATAAAGGCTGAAACTTCTGGATTTGCCTGGAATGAGTCTGTCTCATAGATTAGTTTCACCTTTAGGTTGAATCACTGACATTAATGAACTTTTGCACCAGATCTAGTTTCAACTGTAAATCCCAAACTTTGAAATTCCAAACAAAATTTCACTGTATTATATTTATAATGACATTTGATTCCATTTGACTGATCCTGCTGAACATTTTCAACTCTATTCACGAAAACATGAATTTTGTGACTGGGGGGCCGGTTGTTGTGTCCGTCACTAATGCCTTGTTAACGAGGGATAAACTATTGATAGGAAGGTTTTTTTAGCCTGGTGGAAAACTAGTTTGAGAGTCTGCATCTTTAGTAAGCTTTGGAATTCTTCTGGGAAAACCTCTAATGGACTCCTGGAATGCCCACTCTGTGGAAAAGTGCAGCAGGACAACTGGAAGAAAACCCTTTTAAAAACAGCTTATTAATATTTACGGCTGGTGCCTTAATAGGGCTCAGGATAACTTGGGCGTGATGGAGTTTCGCCGCTGAGGCCGAACAAACGTGTGACTGAATTAAAGCTGCAGCTTCTGATTGGATGGACTGAATCGAATAAGAATCTCGGTCTCCACAGCCTGAGGAATAATTACAGCACAGTTAAACTGGCGTTTCAGCGTTCGTGTTGCGTGAGAGAGGAGCAAAACTGCCCCCCCGCTCACAGCAGCAGACCTGAACAGACGCTGGGCGCATGGACGAGGCTTCTGGCTGAAAACAGGCAGATTGCTCTGTTGGATAAATGAGGGAACGTTGTGTTTTTTATCAGGGTCAAATGTGTGGTTGAGCCGTGTGTTTGTGCTCTGATTATGTTATCGTTTATAAGTCAAAGGGAGTCGTGTTTTCACTGGGTCGCTTCAGTCAGCTGAGTCCTGCAGGGCTCCGTTTTAAAGTCAGAGCTGCAAAAGCGTTAATGAGATCCACAATGGATCCTCATTAACAGGCAATATTCAAATGTTCCTTTCAGGCATCCGGAACGCTGCACTCAGAGCATTAAAACACTTCACCAGTACATTAAGATCCTTTCAGCATAATAAACAAAGAAAGGTGTCTGATTGGTTCTGGTCTCACTCACGACGCCTCCCGGTGCTTTCCTGATAAAGGTCCGGCCCCCGTTCTCAAACCCTGACAGTCTGATTAAAACCACTTTTCTCTTTTAAACGCTCAGAAGGATTTTCAGCAGAACAAAGTGTTTTTCATTCAAAGAATCCAAACGTTTGTTTTCAGGATTTTTACGTGGCTGAAAGCCGATTAACCAGCGTGCAACACTTTGAAACTCTGCAAGGCTTCGATTGCACTTTTCACTTATCTCTCAGCCCGAAGGCACTCACACAGATTGGACGTCCCCTCCTGAGGGCTGCCTCTAATAAATTGAGGTGGATGTGAAATGAAAAGTAATCTAGTTCCTCTATTCTGCCGTCAGTCAGACCGCAGCCACTCTCTGTTTCATTACACGTGCACACGAGGTGATTTCCTTTGCATTTCTGGCGCTCGTCACATTTGGCAGACTGAAGCCTTCGGAGCGCTTTCTGGCTCCGTCTGTTGGAAGCTTTTCCTACAAATACAGATCAGGCAGCTGTGATGAGTGATGGAGTCGTGTCTCGTTTTAATTAATGACTGGATGCAAACGGTGAAATAAAGTTTCATACAAGGAAAACAACAGAGTTTTCTTCTCTTGTGGTTCATAAAGAGCCTCCATCACAGATACAGGATACTGGAGGAAAATAATAATAATAATAATAATAATAATAATATTCTGTCAGCAAACATCTGTCCAGTTGTCTCCCAGGGGGACAGAGAGGGAAGGGTGTCTTAAGTAAAACACATCCTTCATCCACAGAGGAGGGAGGAGCTTCAAACAGCTGGGAGTCCAGAAACATCTGGACTTCTGTGGACCAGGTTCTTGCTGACTGGTTGATGGACAAAGCTAATGAAGTCCTGTGGATGGGCTGGTTGTGTGGACATGGTAGTTTACGGGTCAAGCCAAGGTCAGACAGAAAGGGCCATACCCTAAAAGCTCATAATAATCAGTTTATGATAGAAATAGTTTAATTAACTGGAGCAAATAGAAAAAAAATAACAAAAATCAAAATGGGTTTTGGTATCCTCTAAAGCAGGGGTAGGGAACCCTGGTCCAGGAGAGCTGCTATCCAGCACGTTTTAGTTGTTTCTCTGCTCCAATCACCTGGGCAGCAGCTCATCGGGCTCTGCAGAAGCCTGTTAATCACCTGCTGATTAAAATCAGGTGTGTTGAAGCAGGGAAACCTCTAAAACATGCTGGATAGGGTTTCCTACCCCTGCTCTAAAGGGCCGGACCGGGCCATGGCTCGGGCGGCTGCTCCTCTACATCGAGAGGAGTCAGGTGAGGAGGTCCATGTGACCAGGATGCCTCCCAGAGGAGGAGACCTGGAGGTCGACCCAGGACACGCTGGACGGACTATATCTCTAGGCTGAACTGGGAATGCCTTGGGAATCCCACCAGAGGAGCTGCATGAAGTGGCTGGGAAAAGGGCGGTCTGGGCTTCCTGCTGGGCTGTTGACCCCGAGGCCCACATAAGTGCAAGAAGAAAAATGATGTTTTGCTAAAGATCTAAAAGCTAAAGATGTTCTACTTCTGTATAATCAGGTCTCTAACTGGCTGAACTGACTCCACCTGATGATCCGACAGGAGGATCCATCAGGAATCATCTTCTGTTTGATCCCATCCCCACATGGTTCTGGAGGAGTTCTGGACCACTCGTCTCCACTACGCTGCTTCAGGTCATTGAGGTTTGTTTCTGCTCGGGTCTCTGAAGGTCCGACACCTCAGTCCGTCTGAGCTTTGACCGGACCGTTCTGTTGGAGATCACCGTGACCCGGTTCGGTCCGAGCTTCAGCTGTTGGACAGATGGCCTCACATGTGACTTTAGAGTGGATGGACTCAGATTATCACTTCCTGTTTCTCTGGTTGTTGAATAAATCACGTCCCAGCGGGACTTCTGCTGTCTGAGGGTTTTATTTATCCTTTTAGGATTGTTGTTCCAAATAAAGATGAGATCTATTTCACGTGAATCACTCGTGTTGCAGCCAGAAGTTACCAGGAAATATTTTTCATGTTTTAATCCTGATGCTGAGAACCAGACTGAGACAAAACAGCTGAACTATGTTGTTCATGACACCTGGTGTTTAGTTTTAGTCTGCGTGCGTGTGATCCATCTGAACCAAATTAACTCAAGTCAATCAAAATGATTCTTTTCTCAAAGCATCACTCATAATTAACTATTGTGGCTTCATCCTGCAGCAAACATCACAAACCTGCATCAGAGCTGCAAACGCACAACCGGCTCCACCGTTATTTACTCCCATCATGAAACTGTTGTTATTCAGCGTGGAACATAAAAAATAGAATCTGTGGATTTATGAGACAAAAGAAAGTTTTCTGTTCACATTGATCCGTTTGTTTTCCTGCTTGAGTAAAACGAGGTAAATATCGACTAAATCATGAGATTTTTGTGTTTCAAGACCGAATAATGGAAAATCTGAGTGCTTTGATTGGAAAAATAAACCAATTTTTGTCTTTTTAAAGTTATAAAGCTGTTTTTTAATTGTTTTTAGTTCAAATACAGATGGTGGAATTATAAAGAATAATAAAGGCATGTAAAGCTGCTATTTCAGCAAAAGGGAGACTAATTAGTATTTCTGTAAATGACACCCTGATACTTTTTGGTTTTGGAGTTTATTTAGAGTGTAGTATAAATCTGGCGCTGGTTTTAATTGAGTCTTTTCAATGGACTAAAACCTGAGTTCTGAGGCAGCGAGTGGACTCAGGAATCCCAGAGAAAGGTTTGTAAACCTGCAGCTGCTGTTCTGATCAGAGCTGAGTGACACGGCGGCAGCTGGCTGCTCAGTCAGCTCCAATCAATGAGCAGAAAGTCTTTAAATAATAAAAACAAGCCATAGCTTCGTCGTATTTGTTCAGTCATTAACACAATCTGGTTACATTTTCTGACATTTCAAAATAATTTGTTCTCATCAGAAAATATAAAATCAAGCTGCTTTCCACTTATTTCATGTTTCAGCCTCCAACTGGCCGTAAACTTCTAAATCTCTGTTCCAGGAGAATAACATCAACTCACCTTGAGAGTCTCTGCTGGATTTCAGCTTCATCCAGAATCTCCTTTAATCCCGTTTCTCATCTGAAAATAGGAATAAATTTCTCCTCCTGCGTGCCGGTCGCTGTTTGGAGCCGCCGGGCTGCAGAGCCATGCTTTAACTGTTGTCTATATGATGTGCACACACACACACAGAGCGCTGCTACTACTGGCTCAGGGCTGTCACACACACACACACACACACACAGAGAGAGAGAGAAGGCAGCGCTGGGGATTTCAGAATAAAAGCACCAGTCATTTATTTCACCTTTATCTAAATGAAACAGCAGGATCATTAAACGTTTTAAGGTGGAAACTAAAAGAATGCAGAATCACTCACAAAACAGAGCATTAATCAGATTAAAATACCATTTCTAAACAAAAAAATACAAACATGTGTTTTTTATCCTCAAAAGCATAAAATATTTGAATTTTTTGTTTTGTTGAGTTAGAGAACCAATCCAGATCTTCTGTAAAGTCACATGATGATGCATCCACTGCTCCTCAGAAAACCAGACTCAGGACCAGAGGCACCCCCAGAAAATTTTGATAAGGGGGGCCAGAGAAAATTTTGGTCAGTTTAGCCTGTGGCGATGCATGGCATTGCTCCTTTATTGTTTTTTATTAAAAAACAATTATGCATCCAAAACACTCAACTCAAAATTGAGAATTACAAAAACTACATTTCAGTTATTTTACATTTTATTTCAAAATTTATTTTCGATATTTTTTTATTATTTGCCTGTTGGTGTCTTCACAAAAAACTATGGAGATATAAACTTTTTTGAAAATGGTGAGCAGCAGAAACATAAATACATTTTATAATTCTGATTATTTATTTACTCATTAATTATATACTTTTTTATTGGGTTTTACATTTATGTCTTGGTTAAATAAGATGAATTTATGGTTTGAGTGAACATTAACATGATTTGGTAAGAACACTGGTCTCCCCTGGGGGGGCAGCAATTTTCTATGGGTGGCCATGGCCACCCCTGGCCACCCCTTGGGGGTACCACTGCTCAGGACACTCTTATTTCCCATTTGCTCTTAAATACACCACGAGTTGTTTCATCATGTCCACAAAAATAAATAAACTCATGTTATTAAAATAAATCTAAAGCATGAGTAGCTTCATGCCAACAAGACTCACTGAAACTACAAATATCTACCTTTATTTAGGGATATTAGGAGACATTTCTCTTTGTTTTTAATGTTTAAGCTACAAAACAAGATCTTGAGCAACGAGTAAAACCATGGATTTAACCTATTTTCCTACCAAGAGGGACAAACATAAAAACTAAATGATCATTATTCATTTATTTATTTCACTGTTTGATGCTTAAACTCATTAAAATAGGCAGAGAACCATCACAAAATCACCATTTTTATTTAAAAAAAACAAAAATATCATTTCTACACCTTATGATTCCTACAAAAAGCTATTCCTCAAGGCCGAGCCACTGACTCGCTCCAGCCGGTCCTTTTATGAGAGTTTTGGACTAAAATGGTCAGTAACGTCAGTGTTTGGGCTGTCCGGAGCAGACTGACCTGCATGAGACCGGTTCTGTGTTTCCTCCATCCGTCATGAATCAGTTCAGTTAAAAAGTCACGTTTCGACTCAGATCGGCCCACAGACACATCACCGGGTCATCGGAGGTCTGCAGAGCTGAACTAACGTGTGTGTTGGGCCAGCTGCTGCTAGATAATCCCCTCGATGGTCCATCTGTCAAGTCGGACCTCAGACTGTGAGATAATTAGCATCTCTGCTGTTTGAACCAGGAGATGCCTCCACAAGCCACCGACGGGGCAGTTGTCTCACATCGGCCCTCGGTGGATTTACGAAAAAGAAAAATAGCTCCACAGAAAAGTTCCTCCAGCAGATGCTCTCCAGAGAAGAGATGCATGCAGATTCAGCACCAACCGTCTCAGATCTGCTGTCAGAACACACAAGACCTTCTCCCAACTCTCAGGCTGAAGGACACGTCACAGAAAAAGAAACACAAGGCTGTTTTCTGTTTACCTCTGATGCTTTTATCTGCTGCATCTGAGAGGTTGCTCCGATTATTCTTCTCAATCCAAACAGCTGAGGCTGGAGAACTCAGCAGGTGCCCCGAGGGAACGCGAGACCCGAGGAGTGATGGATGACGGTGCAGGCCAGACGAACAGCTCCACAGTATGAAAAAATGATCTGGAACAAATACCTAAAAATGTTTCCTCAGTGGCCTCCGTTATTAATGACTGAAGTGTTAAACTGTTGACAGGAGCCTGCAGAGGGGAGAGACTAATGAGTGAAAGCAATCCCAGAAGTGAGAAATGGGAGAAGTCGCCGCCTTTCAACTTCAGGATCCAGTTCTCTTCAAATCCATCACCGCAGGTCGTCTGCCCTTCAGACGTAAATAGAGGTGTTTTCACCCGAGCTGCAGGTATTCTACAAATGTCAGGCATCAGCCTTTAGACCCACCTGGTGTCAGCGGGCGGTCCGACACCAATGTTTGTTAAAGAGGTTTCATTCATTAGTGTTTCAGCAGATTTAAAGTTCTGTTACAGTTAAACTCAGCTTGACTGGTTTCATGTCCTCATGGAAACGGACTGAATGTTCATTTCTATTATAAACGAGTCAATTTCCACTGATGATATTATTAGTATTATTATTATTATTAGTAGTAGTAGTAGTAGTAGTAGTAGTAGTAGTAGCAGTAGCAGTTGCAGAAGCAGCAGTGGTATTGTTATTATTTCTGGACAGCTCAGTGATGGATCCATGATTTTCCAATCCAGGGGCCTTTTGGGGGCCACACAAGGACCCAGGAACCTCATTGGTCAACATCTGGTGTTGAAACTTAACTGTAAAACGTTAGTGGAGCGTGAAGTAGTGAACATGCTGCTTCCTGCAGTCAAGAATAATAATTTTAACTTTTTTTCTCACCCTGGATTCACATGTCAGTTATCTTGTTCTCTCTTCCTAATGCCTGTGCTAGGCTGCTGACCAAGTCCTCCAAACACACCCACATCACCCCGCTCCTCTTCTGCCGGTTAACTTCAGGGTTCATTTCCAGATCCTGGTTCTGGTTTTTAGGGCCTTACATGGACCAGCACCATCATACATTGGTGATCTTCTCAGTCCCTACACCCCCAGCAGGTCCCTGAGGTCCAGTGATCAAAGCCTACTGGTTGTGCAGCACCAGGCTAAAGACCAAAGGTGACAGGTCATTTGCTGCTGTGGCCCCCAGACTCTGGAACTCTCTCCCCCTGAGCCTGAGATCAGTGGACTCAGTGGTCTCCTTTAAGACTCACCTGTTCAGGTGGCTTTGGTGGGACCTCCTGCTGATTCTTCTCTTCGTGCTGCAATCTCTACCAATTCTGCCTTTCTTGGGATCCTGTATTACCATTTTCTTATTCATTTTTGTCCTCCTTATCATTTTTTAGTTAAAAATTTTCAATATTCCCATTTTTTATAATATTTTAAATCATCTTTATATTTTTTTATATTTTTTGTTCTTGTGAAGTACCTCGTGATTTTTATCTTGAAAGGCGCTACATAAAAAATAGTTTCTTCTTCTTTTTCTAAATTGTTTTATTTAATCAAACCTTAAAGCTGGATTTTGCTTTTAATTTTTCTTTATTTTTTCAAAAAAGATCTGATTAAAAAATTTGGCATGGCTGTAAAAAAAAGACAGTTTTAAACATCTACTAATCTGTAAAAAAATAAAATGAAATAGAAAAAATAACTGGGATTGAATGAAGACATTTGTAGGGGCCGGTCGGATTTCAGTAGGGACCGGTGGCCCTCTGGTCTCAACCCTGGATCCTTTCTTCAGTTTCTTGCTTCTGTGAAGAAACTAAAAGCAGCAGAAACTCAAACTAAACTCAACATGTTTTATTTTGAAATTTTCAGGAGGAATCTGTGTGTGTCCCCTTGTTGAGATTGATGTTTTGGCCTCTCTGTGGCTTCTCTGCTTAAGTTCCTCACTGCTGTCAGACCTCATATGTTCAACAGAAGCATCTCTTACTCCACACACATGCACGCACACACACACATGCACGCGCGCACACACACATACACACACACACACACCCACTGTTACCTGCAGGATGTCTCTTGTTTTGTGTTACACACACTTTACTTGCATGCCTGCACAAAACCTTTGGCCTCTGAATGAAACATCAGGTCCATTAAACAAATGCAATAAAATTTGCAGACCTGTAAACAAAAAGGAAAAGTGTTTTCTTAAAGTATTTAGATGGTCTGTTTCCAGCTTGTTTTTATTTTCTTCCAGCTGATGATTGGTCCTTTTTATTTTTGACATATATTTGAAAGTATAGCTCTTTTAAAATGTTAATTTACATGATTAAACTGATCTTACACATAAATAAAAAAGTAAAATTATAATATGAGCCAAAAACATAACCCCACCTCTCTATCATTTCTAATCAGAATATGGCCAATTAGTTACTCACTCCAATTTAAAAAAGGCCATGTTCCTTTTGTTCATTTTTGAAGTATAAATGATTTCTACTAATGTTCCAAAGGTTTGGAGAGAAATACCTGGTCAGGAGCATTTATAAACCTTACATCTGGATGTAAGAAGCAATGCAATCACTTAGAGTAAAGTCAATGCTGCCATCTAGTGGCTCAAAGCTGAACAAGCAACTGGCAGGTCAACATCTTGGTAGCACATTTTATTTTGTATCTTAAAGAAATACCTAAAAAAATTAACAACTAAATAAATTCGAATAAATATGGAGATGTTTCAATTGAAAGGTAATCAGTATTACCATATGTTAATATTACCTTTAAAATAATACTTTTCAAATTATTGTTACTTTTTAAATTTAATTTAATCCTTATTGCCCCAAATTTATTTAAACAAAACTGTAAAAATGAAAGATTTTTTGTGCTTTTTTATTTTATCTCCAAATAAAATATTTAAAGGGAATCTAAACTCTGATTTATAAACAAGTTTATTTTCTGAGCACTTTTTACTTGAACACACATTTTTGTTTATTAATTTTTGACTAAATGAGTGTATTTCAGAACAAAATCTTCCAACTCAGCCGCTGAGGCTTAAACAAGCCCCACCTTGGATACCCATCTACTTTAGGATTTTTCATGGGTCTATAAACTCTTAACAGTCTAGTTTCCTTTTATCCTCCAAAGCCTCTCACTAAGGTCTTCTGGAAGAAGCTTTGCAAAGAAATAATGAAACTCTTTTATTTAATGACCTACATCTGTGAATAAGCTTTTCTGAAAGAAGATGGATTTTTTTAAACAAACTCATGTTCCACATCTCTGGTGTGACTCTTTGAAAAAGGTTTTATGGTTATTTTTATATGTAAAAAAGATTTTATTCATATATTTTTCATTAAAAGTAAACCAATTTACGTATACCTCTATTATTAGAAATCTATTATACTCTATTTTAGATAGGCCTTAATGTAAGATGACTTTCTTACTGGATATATTAAAAAATTGTTTCAGAACAGTATCAGTTTCTTGAATTAATTAAATAATGTATAAATAAATGAGGGAAATAAAATATTTATTTTTAATACAGTTCTGGCTGTGTAAAAATAGAATAGAATAGAATAGAATAGAATAGAATAGAATAGAATAGAATAGAAAGTAATGTAATGTAGATGTCAGATATCTGATCGTGAATCAGATTGGGTCTCCATACCCACAGTTCAGAGCTTCACCACAAACTGATCTCAGATCTGCCGTCACTTCTCTCTCCGCGCGACCCTCCGCCTCCTCCTGCCCGGGTTGTCGTTTGTTAATGACGCTGAGGTAATGGCCGTTTTTCATGCGCCGTACAGTCTCGTTTCTTTTCTCCGCCACAGCGGCTGAATTAAACTGTGAAATACTGACCGTTCACCGTGGTCACCGGTACCAGTGGGAGGGGGTTGCCGTTAACACAGCAGCGCCGTCAGTAAAGAGCTTCCGGTCGGCCAGGTGAATGAGAAATGTGTACTTGTTAGCTGGTAGCCGTTAGCTTAGCTTCAGGGAGGCTACATTGTTAGCGGACAGATGGCGAGTGTTGCGCCGAATCGGCTCGCAGTTGAACCGGCAGTGGTGCCTTATTTAAGTCGCTGAGCCCAATAGTTTCTATGTTTATTAGGTTGGATAAAGTCTGCGTTTCGGTGCGGACGGTTTGTGCTCGGTTAGCCCGCTGTCTGCGCGTCGCCGGGTTTCTGGGCCTAGTAGCCATCTAGCGCGACCAGCTATTGTAAGTGTTGCAACCTTCTTTCGCTGCAGGATAACTTGTGAAGCACTGACTGACAGTCATGTAGCCATGCACACCTACACAGACTGGGGGGTTTAGGGGATTACTGGTGGAGTTATGAATAGTAGTGGTGATGTAGCGCCAGAAGCTGGCCTTCATAGCTAAATCTGCTGTTATCAGACTAAAGCAATAATATAACCCAGTTTGTTTGTTGTTAAACATCACGTGATTAAGATTAACATATGCAGGTTTGATTTAGACCAACTCTAGACCTGCATTTTCAAATTTTCATTTTGTTACTTTATGTTAATAACACCTGTATCTTACCTGTAAGACCAAGCTAGCAGGCTCTGAAAAAGAGAGGCAAAAGTCCAGATCAGCCATAACATTATGACCACTTGTTTTTGCATGTGTCAGTCCATTCCTGATCTGTCAACACAAGGACTTCTCTAGACTTCTGAATGTCTTTTGTGGTATCTGTCTGTCAGCAGCAGATCATTCATGTCCCAGAAGATGTTATTTGTGTGTCTTTTTTTAACCAAAAGACCTCACAGATGCTCCATTGAACTGAGATCTGGTGAATCAGAATGTCATGTCATCACCTTAAACTGGTTGATGTCATCACACACCACTTTTGAAGCAGATATTTGCTAAAGCAGGTAGCAACATCCTGCTAAAAGAGGTCATTACCATGAGGAGATCCTGTCTCCATGGGGGTAGGGAGATGACCTGGTCAGCAGCTGTTACGTGTCAAAGTAACACCATGAATGACAGGACCCAAGGCTTACCAGCAGTTTGTTGTATGATCTTTGGATGATGGACACAGGTTAGCATGGATGCGTAGCTATAGAGACCTAAACTCAACAGGCTTCATCTCTTTGAGCTGCAGCATCTCTTCTGTTTACGGGTCAGAAGTCTCTCTTCGTGTGCATCTTTGATCACCCTTGATTATATCTCTACTTTTCCTTTCTTGGACCACATTTTGCTGGTCCTGAATCCTAACAACCAGAACCATTCCACAGTGCTTTAGTTCTGAAGTTAAGCCAGCTAACCATCACAGTCACACCGTCCATTTATTCTTCTTTAAAGAACAGAAATTTCTCTTGCTGTTGGATAAATCACACTGCCAGTGTTTTTATCTCACCTATCAGTGGTTTAGATGTTATGGCTGATCACTGTTTCTGCTATCAGTGTGGTCTCTAAACAATGGATGTTTGTATAATAAAATAAAATGTTTCCTTTTGTCACCAGAACATTCTTCAATGGATACTCCTGAAAGCCCTACGCAGTCTCCTCAGTCACCAGAGGAGGAGGAGGAGGGGAAGGGCCTTTCTGACAGTGAGCTGCTGCAGTCTCCTGATGAAGAGGACGATAGGGTCATCTCAGACAGCGAGTTACTCCAAGAGGAGGAAAACGGAGGTCTGATTGAGGAGGATGACACAATGGAGAGCCAAGGAGGAGGTTTGGACTTGGAGGATGAGGTGGTCCCTGACTTTGTCTCTGATCTAGAGGACGAGGACCCTGTTGTAGAAACAGAAGGAATGGGACAGGAGGATGAGACCATTGTGCTAATGGAGGGCGATGATGATGTTCCTCAAGGGCAGCAGTTAGATGAAGGTGAAGACAGAGTTATTGACACGCCACAGTCTCCTGACCTGGAGCCAGAGCAGGTCAAGTACTTCAACAACTCTGAAGAAGATGGAGAGGATGGATATGACGACTATAGGAATGATGTCTCCACAGCACAAGAAGCAACTGAAGTGGGTGATGACGAAGAGGAGGAAGATAAAAGCCAAGTTGAGGAGGATGAAATGAGAGCTGAAGAGAGGAGAAGAGCTGCGGCGGTGAGGGAGATGAAAGATGACTCTGCCTCCGTTTCTCGTGAGCTGGATGAACATGAACTGGATTATGACGAGGAGGTGCCAGAAGAGCCCAGTATCCCTGCACACGACGAAGAGGAAGATGAGGACGACACGAAGGGAGATGTGGGAGAGGAGCAGGAGGAGGAGAGAAAAAAAGAGAAAAAACTAATCCTCCCTCCATCTCCAGGAGACGATTCAAAGAGGACTGATGACTCAAAAGGGCCCGAGAGGCTCCGCAGGGATTCCTTCAGAGACAAGAAGAAGGAGGAGGACGACGGAGAGATCGATGAAGGAGAGATTGATGTAAGTCATCTGTGACGGGTTTAGAAGTTCACTTTCATAAAAAATAAAGACTTTCAAGGTAACTAGTTAATCATAAACAATGTTTATCTAGAGCTTGTTTGTCCTAAATTCCACTTTTATCTTGTTTTTCTAATTTGAACATTTTTCCATCTAAAACATTTTTGTTCAGAAAACCTGATTTGAGCAGAGAAACATTGTGAAAGGAGAAAACAGCAAATGGGTTTCAGAGGGCTCTGCAGCTGGTATTTAGTGACGAGTGCGTGGAGCCGTCACGTGTTGAGAGGAACAGGAAGTCTCACCTGTTTGCAGGCGTGTTTAAATTCCTCAGATGATTTACTGAGTTGTTTATGCGTTCAGTAAGTTTGGGTCCATAAGTCCAACATGTTGTTTCTCCATGGGAACTTTGGAACTTTTCATGTTTGCTTAAGTGAGAGCCGTTACAGAGCACCGTCCATTTGAACCATTACTTTCTGTTTGAGGTCAGTGGGAACCAGTTAAAAAATTCCCTCTGTCGCCTGGCTGCCCCTGCATGTGATAGTCAAATAACAAAAATTCCCTCAGATGTACAGTTATCCCTGTGTTATTATCAGTTAGATCGTCATTTAAAACAAGAATTCATCTTTTCTGAGGGGTGGGGGTGGGGTAATTAATCCATAATTCAGCTCAATGAAGAAAAGTTTAGATATTCTGGCAAATTCAGCAACTAGCTGAACGCGTTCCATAGAAATGTAGCTCTGTATCGATATCCCAGATCCGTACGGGGAACAATAGGAATTTGTTTATCTTCTTGAGGCTTATTGACCTTCATCTGTTTAAAGCCCCATTCCTTAACTTTGCGGATATATGCTTTCTGTCGCCCTCTAGAGGCTTGCTGCGTAACGTCACTGTCGTAAAATCAAATCTCTCTCTGGGGCATAAGAGGCATGTTTACATTCCTAATGTCAGGCAAAACAACGGAAACAAACTTTTCCACCTCCACACATTGAATAAATAGTTTTATCAGGACTGTATAACAACTTTATGCCCAACCAAACACAATAACCCTGGTGAAATCATTTATTACTTACCTAGCCATTAGCAGCACGGCTAGGTCAGAGTCCGTAGTTCATGCTGTTCTTTCTAAAAGAGCTCTCCAGCGAGGAAAAGACGGCCCAATAATAACTCTGGTCTTTGCTCTTGTTCTATCACGTTCTTCTTTTCTTTTCCTATATTCCTCTGATAAGGGATTTCTAGCTTTCTTTGGGTAATCTGCCGCTGCTACAGCGAGTCTACGTTATACAATTATGGCAAGCCAAAGGGGTAAAAAAAATTGCGCGTTCTAAACTCTCATTATGTCCGCCAAAAACGCTCATTCAAGACGTGCGTTTTGGCGGACATAATGCTCGCTTTTAGAACATGCGAGTTTTTGCCCCCCTTGGTGTCAAAACGAGCGTTCAAGATGCGCATTTTGGCGGACATAACGCGCTTTTTTTATCCCTTTGGCTTGCCATATTAGCCTCTTTTATAAAACAATGCCGCCAATTTGCCGCAACGCTGATGCGGCATCTGGGAGCCTGAGGTCGTTTATAAGAGCTCAGACCGTGGCGGTAATGTTGGCATTAATTCATCGCGTGGTCATGACACCTCCCTCTTTTGCGCCAAGGCTTAATGTGCGTTTATAAGACCGGCTAAGCCGCAATATTACTACCAAGCGTGGCGGCACGAACGCCGCAAAATTCCCGCAACGTGATGCCGCCTTGACGCGTTCATAAGAAACACGTTGCGGTAATATTACGCTGATTTGCCGGCACTGTGTGTCTTATAAAAGAGGCTATTGTGTCGTAAAGCAACACCCAGTCAGTACTTCTGGTAGCGACCCGAGCTCAAAAACTGTAGTGTGGTAAACAGACATTGGGACCCCCCAACACTATCACAGGTACGAAAATGAACATAATAGATGATAGCATGACGTCAAAACTTTACAAAAAAGCATAATTTTAAGGTGTAAAAGTTGCGAAGTGTCACTTTAAGAGTTTGAATCCAATAAAAATCGTTACACAAAATCACTTTTTTAATCTAACAAACTGATCTTTTTAGTTTATTTACAATAAGAGCAAAGCTTTTACTTGCAACCATGGCATGGTGAAAGGTCAGGCCACTGGTTATTAATCCTGAGCTTTGTAAAAGTTATTCTTTGTTGTTGTAATTACATTTATTTTTATTATAATGCAGCTAAATCCATTTTGGTTTTGGCAAAAGTTGAAAATTCAGCCACCAGGAGGCGCCACCAGCTCTAATCTGATTTCATCCAGCAGTCATTGGCATCTTAAATGTGGTTGTGTTTACTTACTTAGTTTGACCTATTATTGATCAGTTCTGTTTCAACATGGCTGCCACTGCTAATCGACCTAGCCTAGCCATAAATCGATCAGATTTACAGAGATTGAGCCATAATACCTGAGGGTTGCTCACATCTGCTCTGAGGGACAACAGAAGGCTAGATTTGGCCAAAACAGCTGCAGCTCAATCATTTCTCAGCTTAAAGGGATCTTTGTTTAATGCTGAGGCATAAAAGGTAGCGGGTGAAACACGTTCTGTCAAGTATTGTTGGGCATTAAGTATTTAGTTACCGTAAATCCTCTAATATTGGCCTGTATTCCATTACCGGCCGGGTCTCCTATATTAGCCGGTCTCGCTGTCAGCGGGGGTAAATACAGGCCGGTCTCTAATAGTGGCCGGGGCTACTGTTAGAAACAGCGTGGGTGTTTTTGTTTTTTTCGGAGATCGACGGTAAAGTGAGCCCTCGCTCGATTTTTCGAGGCGCACGTATACCAGGTTTTACGGTAACAGCGGACTAGTGGATCATAATCTCCGGCTGCAGGATGAGCAGAAACGGAACGAAAAATGTTAGTTTGCAGTGATCACTTCATCACAGGTAAGTAGGGTGACCAAACGTCCTCTTTTCCCCGGACATGTCCACTTTTCACCCTCTGTCCGGGGCGTCCGGGGCCGGGGGGGGTTCCTATATTGATGAAAATGTCCGGGTTTTCATCCGGAGCCGGGTTTGAATTACGGGGAGCTGGAAGCCCTCAACTTACACACCCAGGGAAGCCCGAAAAAAGATCCTGTTTTATATTACATGGACTGTCAGCGCATTGTGGGTTTTTTTGTGCAGAGAGGACAGATGATGCTGATTGCTGAAGCTGCGTCCTGCACGGCCACAGTAACATTCTCAAAGTGGCGCCACCAAAAAATATAATTAACACGCGATCGTTCATGTCCGTTCATATAATCTTCTGAGTTACTTCTGTCTTTTGATCGTATCTTTTATTCGTGTCTGACGCGCTCCGCAGCGGAGCGCGTCACCCGTGCGCTGGTGATTTCACCTCACCCGCGTGGCCGCGCAGCGCACACTCCACTATTTTTCAGCCGGAATTTTCATTTGACCCGTTTAGTTCAAAAGTAACTCGAGGTGAATCAGGAGGAAGCCAGGAAACAGTTTATTCTTGTGGANGAGGAGAAGCAGGAAGATCAGAGCCAGACAGGACAGGAAAATATTCAAATAAAAACAAGAAAACTAAACAAAGTTCTTGAAAATGAAAAATGTTGGTAGATTTATCCCACTACACCTTTTGACCTTCATAAAGCAATAATTCATAAGCATGTAATATTTATATATTTGATACAATTCATATCAACTTCTAAATTTAGTCCCACGTCCAGGGCCGTATCAGGGCATTTTGGGGGCCAAGGCAAACAGACCCCCCACCCCCTCCCCGTCACTGGGCGGCCCCAGAATCCTCTGTGTAATTCAAACCCTGCCCAAAAGTATTAATTATAGTGTTTGCAAAAACACCTCGGTTTACATATAAATTGTTTTATACAGCCATTTTGTTGGCAGAATCTGATATTCATTTTAGCTCTAAGCCAGGTGTTCTGACAGAACACCGGGAAAAAAATGGGTCCCAACATGGTTTGTGTGGCATTGCCATAGTGTGACGTCATCGGTAGGCACAGATCCCCACAAAATCTTGTTTTTATTCATTCTACTGGTAGTTAATTTTGCTCAAATTGAAATATAGGCCTGCCTCTAATTCTGGCCTCCTTCCAATAAAGGCCTGAACCAGGATGTGCTTGAGTAAATAAAGGCCCGGGCCTGTATTAGAGGATTTACGGTAATGATCATTCTGCATTACTGGGTCTGTGGGAGTTTACACATAACTCTGACCTGATCAACTGTTGTCAAATTAGCAAAAGGCCATTTGTGTTATTTTACTGATTCAACAAGACCAAAAAATATATAATTTTTTTTGTCTGTGGGACATGATCTGCCACATAAGTTTAGCAAGATTTACTGTGATGTCACCTTTACTTTGCGTTTGCAGGATGATGACCTGGAGGAGGGTGAAGTTAAAGATCCTTCAGACAGGAAGATCCGACCACGCCCCATCTGCAGGTTTTTCATCAAAGGTAGGAGGTTCTTATATTCCCAGTTTAGCTGTGTTTAGAACATCTGGATGTGTGATATTATCAGATGAATTACAGTAAAGATGTGTGCATTAGAAGCATCAGTGATCAGCAATATCCTGAGCCTGTCTAAATCTTTACCTTTGAGCAGCCAGACTTTCCTGGGTCTTTCAGGGTTTTTCTTTAGGCTTTAACTCCTTTTGTAATCATCAGAATTGTTCTACAGCAGAGGGAGCTGTTGAACTTCATGTCTGAGTTTTATTATGCTGTCCAAGAGGAATTCAGTAGGGGACCAAAGATGTTAGATTAGGTACTGAAATCACAGAACTTTGCTAAAATGATATTCATACAAACTCATTAAGATCTTAAAGGTGTGGAACACTCGTTTAATCAGTACATCTGCTGTGGTCTCTAGTAGGAATGAATGCTTTGTAAGTCGTACGGGGGGGGGGCAGAAGCGCCTGAATCGGTCAGCTGGAGAGAAAGTAGCTTCAGACGGCAGGTTTCCTGATGTTTAGACATCTCTGCTCTGATTGGCTAACAGCAACACGACTCTACCACGTTGATGTTTCATTTCCACAAATAACACAACCCTGGAGGAGTTCTGCTGTATGGTGGAGTTGCTAATGCTAACCGTCAGAAATAATAATTAAAACGTGGTTTCTCAGTGTTCCACACCTTTAAATCTCATAAACCGGATGTTTGCAAACAACTTCTAACAAATAGGAAAAAGTCCGTGTAAATAAAAAAAATAATTTAATTTAAATGCTTGAAATATTTGAAGAGTGTTTATTTCATTAATATTAAACATGTAATAATAATTCAATTCAGTTTATTTATATAGCGCCAAATCACGACAAGAGTCGTCTCAAGGCACTTCACAAAGTAAACATTCCAATACAGTTCAGTTCATTAAGCCAATCAGTAAAAAAGTTTCCTATATAAGGAACCCAGATTGCATCAAGACACTGACTGTGTGTTGATACAATCCTCATACTAAGCAAGCATGTAGCGACAGTGGGAAGGAAAACTCCCTTTTAACAGGAAGAAACCTGCAGAGGATCCTGGCTCAGTATGAGCAGCCATCCGCTACGACTCACTGGGGGTTGAGAAGACAGAGCAGACACACACACACACACACACCATATATATCAAGTAGTGTTTCTATGGCTACACTGTGATTGCTTAGCAGAAGTTCTATTCAGTAAGAGAAACTTTATTGTCTTTATCTGAGTGAATCTATAATTAATTCAATAGGTGAACTAATAGTAGCACATTCTATGTTAAAGAAAGTGAGATGTAATATCAGGAGAGGGAGAATGTTCAGTGGTTGGCAGCAGTGTGCCAGCCGATGGCCCCCTCCATGAGGCCACCACAGCTCAGCAGAACGCCAGTGTAGCTTCTTCTGGGGAGAAAAACACTTAGAGAGAAAATAAAGTTAACAGCTGAAATAACAGGAAATAATGCAATTAGAGAGTGGTGGTAGAAGAGAGTAGCAGAGTGTGGAAAGTGGTCAGTATGTCCTCCAGCAGTCTAAGCCTATAGCAGCATAACTACAGAGATAACTCAGGATAACCTAGCCTTTCAGATGGAGGCATGTGGGAGGCAGGGCCAGGGAGAAAAGTCTTTAACGACTGTAGTCCCCGCTGTACACTCCACCTCCCTCTGCTCCCCACTCGTCTAAACCTGGGCTAACATCAGAATTTAACCATAAGCCCTATCAAATAGAAAAGTTTTGAGCCTAGTCTTAAAAGTAGACAAGGTGTCTGCCTCACGCACTAATGCTGGGAGCTGGTTCCACAGTAGAGGAGCCTGATAGCTAAAAGATCTGCCTCCCATCCTACTTTTAGATATTCTAGGAACCACCAGTAAACCTGCAGTCTGAGAGCGAAGTGCTCTGTTAGGAACATATGGAACAATCAGATCACTGATGTATGATGGAGCTTGATTATTAAGAGCTTTATATGTGAGAAGGAGGATCTTAAAATCTATTCTGAATTTAACAGGCAGCCAATGTAGGGAAGCTAAAACAGGAGAGATGTGGTCTCTCTTTTTAATTCTCATCAGAACTCTAGCTGCAGCATTTTGGACCAGCTGAAGACTTTTGACTACATTCTGTGGACCTCCTGATAGTAATGAATTGCAGTAATCCAACCTTGAGGTAATGAATGCATGAACCAGTTTTTCAGCATCACTCCTGGAAAGGATGCTTCTAATCTTAGCAATATTCCGAAGGTGGAAAAAGGAAATCCTACAAACCTGTTTAACGTGGGATTTGAATGACATGTCCTGGTCAAAGATAACACCGAGGTTCTTTACTTTGTTCTCGGAGGCTAATTTAATACCGTTTAGATCAGGTGACTGACTAAGCAGTTTTCTTTTCTGAGGTTCTGGTCCAAAGATGATAACTTCATTCTTGTCTGGATTTAACAGCAGAAAGTTTAGAGTCATCCAGATTTTTATGTCTTCAAGACAAGCCTGTAGTCTACCTAACTGATTAGGTTCATCAGGGTTTATGGATAAATATAACTGAGTATCATCAGCATAACAGTGGAGGTTTATCCCATGTTGTCTAATGATTTTACCAATTGGAAGCATATATATAGTGAAAAGAATTGGTCCAAGTACTGAACCCTGTGGTTCTCCACAAGTAACTCTAGAGTATGAAGAAGATTTCTCATGTACATGAACAAACTGAAATCTGTCAGATAAATAAGATTTAAACCAGCCTAGCGCTGTTCCTTTGATCCCTACAACACGTTCAAGCCTTTCTAAGAGAATATTGTGATGGACTGTGTCAAAAGCAGCACTGAGGTCCAACAAGACCAGAACAGACACAAGATTCTTATCTGAGGCCGTGAGAATATCATTTGTAACTTTCACTAATGCGGTTTCAGTGCTGTGGTGCTCTCTAAAACCTGACTGAAATTCCTCAAACAGATCATTAGTGTTTAGATGCTCACATACTCCATTGGCCACTATTTTCTCAAGGACTTTAGATAAAAATGGGAGATTAGATATTGGTCTATAATTCATGAGGTCATCTGGATCCAGAGAAGGTTTCTTAAGTAGAGGTTTAATTACAGCAACCTTAAACTCCTGCGGTACGTATCCATTTACTAAGGATAGGTTAATTATATCTAAAATTAATAGAGATAATACATTGTTTCTAGTTATCAGCATGTCTTGTCTGATGACATCATACCATGTCTTTATGGGAAATTTGGTAACTAACTGTATTGTCAGCTGCCTATAATATATAATACACATATGAATATAATAGGTGTATTGTACAATGACACGTTTCTCCCTGTTCTGGGTTTAACTCACCCATCAAGCCCAGAGCACTTCCTTCTGAAAGCACCGTAAAGCTGTCACATTAGCTGTTCTTTGTAAAGAACGTCAAATCATAATGACCCAATCAGACCTCGGATCAGATTCTGTCATGGCACCATTTTTCCCATTCACCTGTTTTCACCTTTCTTCCTCATTTCTATGGTTCAACAACAGAGGCGTGGTCTGGTTTAGTGGAGAAGTTATTATGTGTGTGGAGAAACTGTCACCTCACATAAAATCGTTAGTGCTGATTCACAAAGCGAGGAACCCGGCCAGAGCATCGCTGCAGAACCCGGACAGAGCGCCCGTGCATGCTAACGTAAAGTCTCTGACTCTAAAGCCGTCATCCGGAATGGCAAGAGTTCTTTTTCTGTTTTTATTTTGAAGTTTGAGTCTGAAGCAAAAACCTTTTGTTTTAACAAGTTCTGTGTGAAAACCGTAACCAGAGGGTTGCAGGTTTGAGCCCCGCCAAGTCTTTCGCAGTTGTGTCCTTGGGCAAAGCCTTTCACCCACCTTGTCTGGTCGGAGGGAACCGGCAGCGCCTGTGTTTGTGGCACCCCCGTCTCTGTCACTAGACCCAGGGCCACATTGTGGCTAATCACCACCAGCGTGTGAACGTGTGAGTGGGTGAATGACTGTGGCAAAGCACCCTGGGGGGCACTAGGACCATTTATGATTTATAACTATGTTTTAATTTAAATGTTTTTCATTTGTTAGAAAGTTAAAGATTATGTGACGATTCCCTGTTTTCTGCTTGCCTAAAGGTCTCACGCAGCTCTTCCACCTGGATTCATGCTGTTTTATTCTGTCTCTTCTCAGGAAACTGTACCTGGGGTATGAACTGCAGGTTCATCCACCCCGGGGTCAACGACAAAGGAAACTATTCCCTCATCACTAAGCCGGACCCTTTTTCGCCCAATGGCGCGCCCCCTGGTGGACCACACCCTCTCATCCCCAACAACCCCTGGGTGAGTCTCACTGGAGTGATTAATCATGAATATCAGGAGAAAATTGTTCATCTGTATTATCAACAAGGGGCTTTGTGTATCTGTGAGAATGCCCGAAACCATAAATGGATGTTTCCGTGTCGTAGACGGCTCCCGCGGTGGAGGAACTCCCTCCACCTCCTCCCCCCGTGGAACCTCCTGTGGAGAGCGCCTGGGAACGAGGGCTGAGACACGCTAAAGAGGTGAACTCTCTCTCTGTCCTCCATGCAAATCAAAGTGGACCAGCGTTCTCCCAGTTTGTTTAAACTGTTGTTAAAATGTTTATTCAGCCACACTTTCACACCAGGTGGAAACGCTGCATTTGCACGTTTATTGTGCCGTCACCTTTTCCGTTCAGCTGTTTAGGACGTGTTCCCCGGTTAGCTGATGTTTGTTTATGAAAACATTTTTATCGGCATCTAAAAACTCTCGTATGGTTTATGAGACAAATGACAAGCATTCATTCTGCAGCTGCCTGTTCTGTAGTCACTAAAACGGGCAGAAGGACTCCATGTTTATGAAGGTTAGGCCTCTTTTAGAGTTTTAAATTACTTTGTAATGTTACAGTGCTTCACCAGGTGATCAGTTGGAAACAAAAATAGCTAAATTGCATCAAATTGGTTTGTTCAACACTTTTGCTTCAAACTTGATGTTTTGCAGGGGCAAACTGCAACTCGTATGGCTGTCATGCAAGTTTTCTTGTTGCAATTTATTAACTATGGGTCTTAATTTGTTTCCCAACACCAGCCAACATTGTCTCTCATTTCTCGACTCACAGAAGCTAAACTGAATAGGTTCCTGCAGCTCACAGCGGAAAATTATGATTCCTCACAAATGATGGAGAGCTGCAGAGAACCCCCAGATTTCCCCTGTGCCCTTCATCATCATCATCATCAAACCACCAGTAGATCCTCATCTGTGTTTAAGACTGCTTCGTTTCTGTTGCTGTCAGGTGCTGAAGAAGGCCACCATCCGAAAGGAGCAGGAGCCCGACTTTGAGGAGAAACGGTTTAATGTGACGATCGGAGAGGACGAGCGAGAGTTTGACAAGGAGAACGAGTTCTTCAGAGAGCGCAGCTACCGCATCATCAGAGAGTAAGACCATCTGAATATTTACTCTGTCTGGGTTGGAATCCGTTTGTAATGTGATTACCTGACATTTGGAGCCGCCTGATGAGGTGGTGGTTCTGAGTCGGCTTCGTGAACATCTCAGCGAGTAGAGTGGGCGCGGCTCACGTTTCCCTTAGAGAACACAACACTATTAATAATAAATAACAATACTGCAGGTTATTTATTGATGTTTTTGTTTTTCTCTTTCAGTGAAGTGGACTTCAGAGATCCTCTCTATGGGTATGATTAAATATAACTGTAGACCATCTGTATTTTTTAGGGATGTTCATATTTAATCTGACTCCATGTGTTCAGTTTTAAAACATTTAACCAGATTTTTTTTCTCTCATTTTAGTTTGATGATGTTTAGAAAACTTAGATTTCTGCTCGTTTTGATTTGCTTAAGAAGAAATTGAGACTTTAGCCAACAGAAAAACATCTTTTCAGACATAATACATCGTTTTTTTCCCTTTTACTGAGGAAATTTAGTAATTCTGACCCACGTTTCATGACGTCACTTCTGTTAGAGGTTTGCAGACGTGGTTTTTTGTTTTTGTTGAAGTCCGACCACACTGACCAAACCACTGCAGCTGAGTTTGGGTCTTTGTTCTGTGATGGAAGTTAGATTTGGTGTATGGTTCTGGTAGAATCTGATAAAAATGGGATTTTTGCTTTAATATTTTCTAAAATTTTAAATTTTGCAGTTAAGTTTTCTAAAGTTTTGATGTTTAGTTTTTGTTTTGACTTGTCTTTATGTAAGAGTTGTTCTGAACCGTGTTTCTCCTCTCTAGTGACGCCTACGCTGACCCGTACTACGACTATGAAATGGAGGCCTTATGGCGGGGGGGTCAGTATGAGAACTTCCGGGTTCAGTACACAGAAGCTCCTCTTCCCTACCACCTCACTGTGAGTTTCCCGACTAAAAGCTTAAGCCACCAAACTCACTTAGATTACCCTTCATGTTGTTATTTATCATTTCACTTGATAAAATTAGATTTCATGTATCTGAATTACTGTCTGCAGAAACTTTCAGCATCACTGTTTTTATAGTTAATGTTGTAAAAAACCTTTTTTTATTTAAATCCGGTGTAGCAGCGGGAGGCGTGTCAGAAATCATCTACACAGAAAAATTTTCTAGCTGCTGTTCAGATTCAACAGATTTGATGCAGAATTCTCTTTTTTCCTCGTATTTCACCGCTGTGTTGATCTCTGCAGGATCGAGAGCGTGAGCTTCGAGAGCGCCATCGGGATCGCGAGCGGGAACGAGATCACAGAGAGAGGGAGCGGCGGCAGCGCGAGAGGGAGAGAGAACGGGAGCGCGAGAAGGAGAGGCTGAGACGGAAAGAAGAGTGGGAGAGGGATCGGCTGAAGCGGGACGAGAAGGAGAGGCCGAGAATCCGTCCTCCTCGAGAAGCCAAGGAGAAGAAGGAGGAGGAAAAACTGAAACCACGTTCTCCCCCCAACCTGCCTCCAAAGTGAGTTACTGTTTTCCTTGTTAGATTTCCAGAGCGTCGTCACGATCCTTGGTTTGGAAACATAATTCAGTAGATGTTTGATTCCACAACAGACGGGATAATAATGTCTGACACAAACTTGCTCACAGACATCTTTCTCTGGGATTTAAAGATTTATGGACGTTCCTTTTATTAAAGAAATTAGATTTCTGAGTTTTCCCAGCATGCTTCTGTTATTAGTGTCATTGACACACAGTCACACCCTTAAATATTCTGTGAGCGGGTCATAAAGAAATACAAAACGTTCTGTTAGAGAAAAGCTGTTTACACTTGCTGTCTCTGAGCTTTTATATATTCCTAAGACCTGTTAAAGACAGGAATGGTTTAGGTCAGTGGTTCTCAATTAGTGGGGAGAAGAGCGGGGGGGGCGCAGCAGACGCACCCGACCCCCACCCCCACCCCACCCCGCTCGGAGCCTCCCCACGGAGAATACAAGGGTATTCCAACCTTCACTATCAGTCCAATAAATGAGGATCACAGACTGATTTTTGAACACAGAAAAAGTCCAAACATGAATTTTATTTAATGGAAAGGCAGTGCACGTGTTAGATGGACACATGGCCTGAATTAAACAGTTATGTTAAAAAGAAGTCTCATCTTGTTTTCCTGCGGTGCCCACCATAGTGGTATTTTATTTAAATAAAATGTTTTTTAACATAACTTCCTTTCTTTCTTATATGAGAAATAGAAAAAATCCTGCTGCATTTGGACGCACGGAGGAGGAAACACGCAGCCAGAGGCCGCATTTTCCCTTCACTTTCATTTTAAAAATAATAATAATAAACATTCAATAAAACCGTTAAATATCCATTC
This sequence comes from Aphyosemion australe, assembly GCA_006937985.1. NCBI lineage: Eukaryota > Metazoa > Chordata > Actinopteri > Cyprinodontiformes > Nothobranchiidae > Aphyosemion > Aphyosemion australe. The sequence goes on from SSNS01000063.1 coordinate 954,195, forward strand.
GTTTTAATTAATATTTAGTCCACACAAGCTGACCAGAGAGCCCCAGTAACATAGAAACAATGCAATTAAACAATTTCACTTAAATGATCAACATTTCACCTGCTGCGGCCCCAACGCACATTCTTTCTGCTCCGGCGTAAACCTGATGGTCACCTGCTTGTGCGTAATCAAGTGTCTCTATGGAGCTGCTGAAGAGGCTAACGAGGTTCTGGACTTTTGCCTCAGACAGACTCATGGCTGTTTAAATGTGGTGGTGATGATTCAGCACTCCGCTGACACGCTGGATTCGAAGATCCAAAGCGGGTGCTACCGAATTCTACTTCAGCCAGAGTTTTAAAGTCAGGAAACACTTCTCCAAAAGAAATGACCAGAAGTCTACCTGACTCTCTGAAAGAAGGGTTTCCACTTTCCAGATCTAGAAGCTCTTGACATTTGCGCTCTTGTGCACAAGTCTGTCAGACGCGCTCTGAGCTCCTATTGCGCGCCGCTTGTGCGCACTGCCAGATGCGGAGAATAACACAGACGCTCTGATGGAAATCTTTCCATGATGTTACCTCCACGATGGATTCTGTGGTAACGGGTAAAATATCTGCGCCCCTGCATGAATCATTAACACACTTACTCACGGACAAATAAATAAACAAATCGCCTCTTGTAAAAACAACCGTTGAACAACTCAGCCAATCATAGATGGTTGAATAAGTTGTCTAATCGCCCAACCCTACCACACTCTCACCCCTGCTCTGGCATCAAGATCATTCCCCCGCACTTTCCCCTACCTCCCGACATTCGCCGACGAACTATCAGCGCGTGTATATGGCAAGCCGTTTTAATATGTATTCCAGACTGGATATGTATTCAGAAATCTATAATTCTAGTGTTCCTAGCAGAAATTAACATTCCAGATATCCATAAAACAATCTTACCGTACACAATGAACATTGTGCAACACCCCCCCCCCCCCCCCCCCCCGGCACATTGGGAGGGGGGCGCGAAAAATCCATGTATCCTAGGGGGGGCTTCACCGAAAGTATTTGAGAACCACTGGTTTAGGTGTTCTGGGTGAAACCTTCCAGGAGCTGGAACCCTCTGGTTTCAGATGAAAGTATGTTAATCAGAGCTGAATAAAATAATAACTCCAGTCTCAAAAAAACATTTTATCAACCTTTAAATCTCAGCAGCGTGAGTCTTTCTGCAGGAATATCGGAATATTTGTGCTTAACTAGCCGTGAAATAATCCTGATGTCATAAAATAATGTTCCCTTGAGCTGCTCTGTGTTCCTCACAGAGCGGACATAAAGACATGGACTTTCATGTTTTGAACACAAACTCGGAGCTTAACAACAAAGTCTTTCGTTTTTTAAAATTATGTTATTTTAGGAACTCAAATATTCTGCAGTTACGACATGTGGGAGTGGAGTTAGGGCCTTGATATACTTGCTGTTTAGCGACGCGAACGCGTGTTTAAAATGGCTGCCACGCGTAGCTTGCGTTGATTTAAATCGTAGTTTGTGCGCGTCCCCTGAAATTAACGCGACGCGATGCTACGTGCCCAAACGCTGTAATATACGGGCAACCAGTAGGTGGAGTTGACAAAACGAGTGAGGCACACTCACCATGGTGACTCCATCTCTGGTTTAGAGGTCTTTCTCACCATCTACGATACCGCTGCTGTCTTTTTTTCTGCCGTAATTTCAAAATTAACCAGTTACTGATCTCTTTTATTGACGCCATGTTTGTTTGGGTTGTACCGGCTCTCTATCCAGTCTGAGTACTCTCGTCTGCCCCCTAGTGGAACACTCCGGTACTACATGCAGTGCAGCGCTGTGTAGCACCAAGTATATGAACAAAGACGCAGCCTGCTGCCTGCGCCAACGCGAGGTTAAACTGCAAGTATATTCCGGCCCTTAGCCGTTGTAGAACGTGGAAAAATGCTGGAGGTCTAAACGGCAACACTTAGCGGGTGAATTATTAACTTTAACTTTAATCTCAACACAGGTCAGTGGGTTCATGGCTGAAGGACTTCATTGATTTGCATGATCTTGATTTTGTAATTGTGGAACTTTCCTGTTTGCCTTTAGTCACCCTAAAGCTAATAAACGCCGTTCCCTGATGTGTCCGTGGGAGGCAGAGCCTGGGTCGTCCTCATTAAAGAGTGATGCAGAAGGCTTTTTACTGTTTCTAACTTCAGTTTTAAACAGGTGTAGAATCATTGTTTGTTGTTGTCAAAGATTTTATTTCTTTCCAGGACAAGGCCGATGCAAAACAGCTGCTTCCTGTTTAGTGTCATTTTACCCAGAGTCCCTTTCATAAAGCCTCACATCATATCAGTTATAAAGGGTATTTTGGTTTTTTTTTTGTTGTTGTTTTGGGGTTTTTTGTGCCATGCTATTTATTTACATCTTTCAACCCTAAACCCCAGGGAGTAATTCAGTCTTCGTGTCCTACTTCCTGAATCTGTTCTGTCCGCAGCAGCAGCCAGAAATGACACGGAAGAGCTATAAATAGCTCCAGTGTTGTTGTTCTATTTTTAGCTGCAGGTTGTGATGAAGCAACTTTTGCATCAGTCATCCTCAGGTTTATGTACACACTATCTGAGTTATTCATTGAGTCTGAGCTGATGTTTACTCAGTAGGTTTATGTTGTAATAGTGGACTTCAGACCGGCTCTTCATGCCCACTAACCGACCCAGACGTCCTTCAAGAGCAGCTTTATTTAGTGGGAATATCCACTCCTACATTATTTCCTCCGACAAATATTTATTTTAATCTTAAATAACTCAAGTCTTGGTGTCGTCTTTGCAAAAATACCAATTTTACAGCAGAGGAAAATCCCTTCTGTCTGAGCAGTTGTAGGTTTTCCTCAGGGTTGAGACCGCTTTTCTGTTAGACACCAACAGAAAGTCAACGGCAACTTTCATGAGCTGTTTTTGATTTGATTTGATTTTCTTTAAACCTTTGTTCTCTAACCAGTCAGTGCATTTACGTGCACATCGGCAGGGCTGCTCGATTATGGCAAAAAATGATAATCCCGGTTATTTTGACTGAGGCCTTGTCCACAGGTAGCTGTGTTATTTTAAAAACAAATATCCGCCCTCCCAAAAAATAGCGTCCACATCACCTCATTTTTAGAAAATCTCCATCAACACGTAACCGCATAAGTGCATTGTTAAGCACATTCATAGGCATGCCAGACCTGTAGGTGGCAGTAGTTCCCCTGAATCCTATCCATTTCATCTTTCTGCTCAACTTCAACTAAACCTGAAACATGGCGCCTAGCTCGCTTGTGTGGACCGATAAGGAGGTAGAGTTGCTCTTAAATGTAGTTTTGGAGTCTAAAGTCAACAAGCATGAAAAGGCACTTGGAAGATTGTTGACGCGAGCTCAGTAAACACAGGTCGCACATGGGCCGTCAGCATTTTTGTCGCAGGCAGTGACGTTGTGAAACCTAAAACTTCGGTTATTTCTGTCCACGCAGAAACGCTGAAAACGGAGAAAATGCAAATCTTCACTTTGGCCGGAGTTTTTATAAAGATTTGTTTTGGTTGCGGAAATCTTAGTTTTCATGTGGATGACAGGCCAAGTCGTAGAAAAATATCTTCGTTTTGGGAGATACCCGGCTACGTGTGGACAGGGTCTGAATTTGAGATCTCAATAATTTGATTTAACTTTGATTTTATTTATTTATTTATTCAGTCAGTAATAAAATTGCACAGGGCACAATCAAATCAGAGGAAAAGACAGAATTCCCGATTCCTCGTGTAAAAGAGCCAATACACTTGCTCATAGTTTATAACCAAAAGGCTGAAGTTTAACTTATTTAAGCCTACCCAATACAGACCAAATGTGATTTAAAAAATACTGCAAATACTGCCAACAAAAGAGCTGTACAGTGCAAACATCTGTAATATAAAAATAAACTTTTATGTTGTAGTGAACTTCCACAGCCTGTTGCATAGTAATTAATCCCGTCAGCGGAGCCGTAGGGGAGTGTGTACAGCAGCATGATGCAACGTGTCGCTCAGAGAGATCAACTACTATTATTTATCAGCGTGAGAAACTGGAGGTGTGGCGTGAGAGCACCTGAAGACAGTAATATGTGTGTTTCACGCTCATGGCATGATAGTTGGCAATTTGGCAACGCTGCGTGGGAGGTGCACTCAATTTGCAACTCGGAGCAGCGCAGGAGGGAGGAGCAAATAATGGGCTTGTTTTGTTTTTATAATTGTTCAAAACCCACATTGTAATTGTGATTAAAATGTGACTGAGCAGCCGTTCACACCGGTAAACTGAACTATTGTCTTAAATAGGCTGACGTCATTTTTTTTATTGCGTCAGTCTGGCTGAAGCTGAACTGGTTGTAATCAAGCTGAAGTAACCCGACTTCATCCGGATGTAAACGGCTCAGTCGAGCTGCTACCGGTTAGACACTCGCCTTCTGGAAGTGACGATAATGTCATCGCCACAACGTAACACGTGTAACACCATCAAACAGTACAGTACGTACTAAATCAGCTGTGCTGCAGCATTGTTGTCTATTCCTTCGGCCATTGTGCATATCCTGATTTTACTTTTACCATAGGTGTTGCTATAAGCCAGTGTCATGCATACACATACATATAACTGATTCTCTGTCAGGGAATCTTGGGGGGGCTTCTTGTGCCCACCCCCCCACCCCCCCCCCCCGCTATTTGGGAAAAACTGCTATAGGCTAAAGAATGCTGACATGAGAGGAAGCATGTCGCCACCTACTGTAGCGGAGTGGAATACGGTTTTCTAACGGACATGTAAACGAGGATAAAGGCTCCAGGTTTACCGCTGTAGATCGATGTAGACGGATGGTAAAGGGATCTCAGGTGCTTTTCACTTCTATCTGGAGGGTTCCTAACGGTGACAGTGCTGCCTTGGCTCTTCTCATGGGGGTTTTCTATCCTCCTAACAGCTGATCACATGTTGGCATTGTTTAGAAGCATTTGTAGAATAATTGTGGCTCACATGAGGACGGTCGCCGACATGTGATTTTTATTTAATAACCTAGGAATTCCCAGCCCATGATCAGAGCATCAGGGGCCTTTTGCATGAGAAAGTTCTCTAAAACAAATAGAGAAGTCTGGTTTCCTTTCTTTTCCCGAGTGTTGGAGTGTGCCATGTCAGCACCACGAACAGGAAACCTTTTCCTCCTGGAGTTTTCCCATAAAGATGTCTTCATCAGAAACAAAGCTGGTTCTGTTCTGCGCCTCCTGGTAGATCGGTGTGTGCCGACACCATCCTGCATGATTTAGATGTTTCCCTGCTCTCACACAGCTGATTCAGGAAATCAATCACCGCAGCAGCTGGTTATGGAATTCTGCACTAACCTGTTAGTCGGTTCCAGTCAGGTGTGAAAGTTTTAAATGACAGTAAATAGTCGTTCATTTTGAATAATTTCACTTTAAATAATTATAACTTTTCTTGATTATTTAGAGAGTTTTGTTTCTGGAAGTAGAAACTTCCACACAGATCTATTGTTGCTAGCATGAATTAGCCCCTAGTGCTGGTGAGTTCATTAGCTGGAAAAACGTTGGTTTATTTATTGCAACAAGGAACAAAAAAATCATCTGATTCTAGAGTTTCAGACGGATCGTGCTGAAACTGGGCCGATTACGATCAGCGGATGATTTTCAGATGCAGCGTCACAGCTGATTTTCCTCTAAGCTTGATGATGTTTTAACATTTCTTTTAGAAAGATGAAATGAAACGAGTCAGGTTTCTGTATCATAATGTGTCGTTCCTAATACTTAGTGATGCTTAAGGAATTTTAACATTTTTGTTTCTGCTTTTATGAATTTTATCTGTGAATCAAACGAAAGCATTCCCAAAATTACAAACCTAACTGAGCCAAGATTCTTTTCATTGTTCTCCATATTTCATCTAAAAATACACGTACCAAGTTTCCACTGGAACCGGTCGTGTTTAGTCACACCTGGGCTGCAGCGAATGCACCTTTGACGTTTTCTTTTCAGCTTCTCTCTTTGGGGACGTTGGCAATTTCAGCTAAATGTTTACACACGTCCATCAACGAGCATTTTCATGCTCGTTAGATTAAATCAACACTCACTGGCGCAGCCTGTTTCCTAACCACATCGGTAAAGTTAGTGTAACCTCAGCTGCTGATTACACAAAAGAGAAAGGTTTACAGGTTCAAACCTGGAAATGAGACAAAGGAAGGAAGAAGTTGAGCTGCAGGCAGGCAGTGTGAGAATCAAAAAGCATAAAACAAGTTCAAACTTTTTTCATGTTATAAAGTCAAAGGGAAACTCACTTTTACTTCTAATTAGTATAATTGCTGATGAGGACCCAATGAATTTAGCAAATCATCACCTTAGTTACCTCGTTTATCTCATGAGTGGATAAAAACCAACATTAATCTCATTTTAATCTTCTCAGCAGGCTGTTGGAACCTCCCACAAGGAAGGAGATGGGTGGGGTTACGAGGCGACCAGATGAGTGGAAAGACCCGTGGCGCCGGTCCAAATCTCCCAGGAGAAGAGCCGGGCTGGGGTCACCCCCACGAGGCCGTCGGCGACACCGGCCTTCGGGTTCCTCTGTCTCTTTGTCCAACTCCTCCAGGTAGGACCAGCGCATGTCTGCAGCATGTTAGCTGAGTTACCAGGATTATTATTATTATTATTATTATTATTATTACTATTATTACCACTTCATGGGCTGTGCTGGTGAAGGTTCTCAGTCATGCAGGTCATGGTAATCCAAAGGGGTTTAAATGAAGGCAACTGGACTTCTTTGGTTTCTTGAAGACGTTTCGCTTCTCATCTGAGGAGCTTTGTCAGTTCTTGACCAACTCCTCTGATGAGAAGCGAAACGTCTTCCTGAAACCTTCATTCGAACCCCGTTGGATCACCTCGTGGGTTTTTAGTTAACACCTCCAGTCCAGGGCCGATACACGTGTGTGTACTCCTACTGGCAGATGCAACAGTCACTGTTTAGACTTATATTCAGGTTGTTCTCTCATTGCTGGTGACAACGTTTAATTTAGTTCCTGTTTAAATGTCAGGAGACTCATTGATGTTACTGTTAAAGATGCATTTCTCATAAAGAGCGTTTTATATAAAACCAGTAAAAGATTCAGAGATAAAGTCTAACATTTAGTAAAATACAGTAAGAGGGTGGTTTTATGCGAGTGAAATACAAGTTTATTTATGTTTAGGTTCCTTATGAGGGGTGGACTGACATTTATTAGCTCCTGAAAATATGATTTCTTATTAACGGAGTGCAGCACACCTACATGACGCTTGTGTTATTATTTATCTAAAGCCAAATTTTATCTTCTGTTATCAGATCTGCTGAAAGGGAAATACCAGCAACACCACGTTACCGCACTTCTAAACACATTAGACCTAATAAGGAACCACGGGAGAAAACTTTTATATTAAAACTGCTAGAGTCCACTAAATGTTCCCTGGGAGTTTTTGCTGTGAGATGCTAAATTTCCGGTTACTTGATGACACTGTGAGGTCACATAAATATTTTTACATCAGGGACCGATCACAGAGGAATCCTGGATGTTCAGCGGTGATAAAACAAAACCAGGAGGTGCTTACAGAAATATTCCAGCCTGGATTTAGTAGGACGATCCTCTCCAAGGAGCTGGAGCTGCTCCTCCTTCCTCTCAGCATTCTACAAACATGCTAGGATGCAGCTCGCTGGGAACAAGCTGCTGACCTTTTGGGGCTTCCACTGCTTGTGGGAGGTGTCCATGACTGTCTTCTGGACATGTGTGCAGTCAGCAGTCTTCCTCGTGGTTGTGCAGCTGACTGACCCAGACTGGGACCATTTAGAGCAGGGGTCCTCAAATAGATTTGTTCAAGGGCCGGATTTTTTCCAGCAGACACCGAGAGGGCCAGATGCTTTTGTAAAATAAATAAAAATTCTAAAATACATTTTAAATATAATGTATATTATGTGTGTGTGTGTGTATATATATATATATATATATATATATATATATACATTTTATATACAAATTTTCCTCTTTGTCCTTATGTTATTTAGCATTTGTCAGAATTCATTTTCATTTACCAACCCAAGCCACAAGGGCTTAGCGTTCATATTTGAGGTGGTTCCTCTCTCCATCACAAACATGAAAAATGGCGCTCTCAAAGAGCCGAAAACCGCATCCTTAATGAAGAATGGACAGAAAAATATGTATTTATCCTGCCAAGCTTTGGAAATGCTGTACCTGTGTGCCTTATTTGCAGCAAGACTGTCGCTGTTACTAAAGAATATAATGTGAGTCGTCACCACAACACAAAGCATGCAAACTTCAAGGAGTCATATCCTGAACAGTCAGAGGCCCGCCGAGAGCGGGCAACAGGTGTCTCGCTGCAGGCCACCTGGGTACCCTCCAAGCATAATATGCCATTTACCAGTGCTGAGGTATTTAACACTGCTATTACGCGCTATAGTGGAAATCGCAAAAATGGAAAATCTAAGAACTGCTGAAGATTAAATAATAAAAAAATAACTGTTGAATGAGAGCTAGGGATGCACCGATACCACATTTTTGGAAAACGAGTACGAGTACTTGCATTTCAGTACTCACCGATACCGAGTACTTAATAAAAACATGATTTTAATTTACAGATAACAGCTTTAGTTGTATACTTTAACAAAAAAAACAAGGCACTCGTTTGGAATTAAGAACATTTATTTAAAATGAAAACTTCTCCCTGCTCTGAGCTGCAGCTGGGGCCTTGGGGGCGGGCACTCGGCGCCTGTGATTAACCCCTTACACGCCGCTCAAACAGACATTTCTCAGACCGTGCTATCGGTCCCCGGTATCGAGGGACTTTTAACGAGTATGAGTACTTTAGAAAATGTGGTATCGAGGCCGATACCCGATACCCGATACCGGTATCGGTATCGGTGCATCCCTAATGAGAGCTATGAGTTTGTAGTCATTTTATATTAAATGCTGTTTTCAGTTTGTTTAATTTGATATAGAAAAACGTAGAACATGTATTTTCACTATTCTTGATTCAGTAATATTTGGGGGCCAGGTTGAAAGGTCTGGTGGGCCGGATGTGGCCCGTGGGCTGCCATTTAAGGTTCACTGGTGTAGCGAGTTGTGAGAAACATGTTTAGCATCAGTAGGGTCTAAGCTTCATCATGGGAGGATAGAATGTGTGTACAATCTGATTTTAAGCAGCAAGACAGAAAAAAAGGCAAAAACACACACATGAAGGATTTCTAGTCACTTATTTGATTGTAGTTTTAGTTGTGTTTGAAGGACATAAAAAAGGTTTGCATAGTCTTCGGGCCAAGGTTCTGACGTTTCTTTAGAGGTGCAGCTTGGTTATGTTTATTGATAGTTGGGGACCCTCAGACCCAAAGGGTTGGGGGGCCAGGTGGAAAGGTCTGGTGGGCCGGATGTGGCCGCCATTTGCAGATCACTGATTTAGAGGCTCAGGGTCAGTTTAATCTACAACAGCTGTGGCTGACCAAAGTTCGTCACAAGGTGGGAAAACGGTTCAAATACAAAATCAGACTTAACGAATCAGTCGTCTTAATGATAGAGTTGAACTTTGCTTTTGCTGTTTATTAGAAATAAATCTTGCAGTCGGACGGAGGAGGAGTTTGTGACACGCTCACCTCGTGTTTCATGATGCTAGCGTGTTAGCCTCGGAGACTGGAACCACCTACGGTTTATGTCCTGTGTGATTTTTATAGGCTGCATTTTCATAAATAAATAAAAATAAACTCTTTAAGTAAATCTTAGACATAAATGAGGAGAAATTTGTTTAAATGACTTGAGTCAACCTGCAGCTCAACTAAGTATGATGAAGGAAAAGTGACTAATGCGTCACGGTCGCACGAGAACTATTACTCTGACTGTGTGTGTGTGTGTGTGCGCACGCTCCCGCCCCCATGCCCTCAGGACGCAGCCATTCAGAAGAATGTTGATGAATTATGTGGAGAATCTGCCTGAGGGTGAAAGTTCTGAAGCACAGCTGATTCCATCATGTTGCTATTAACTCATTCACTGCCATTGACGACTTTAGTCGTAATTTGCATTTTTTATGGGGCGGTCGTCAGAACGAGCCCCCGCACCACAAACATCACGTGTCTAAAGCGGATCTTCATCCGTGTATGTCACACATCACATGATCAGGAAGCGGAAAATCAATGGATTGCGAGTTTGTTTTGGGCCGCTGCTGTGAAAAAAAAGATGCGCCGAACCGGAATTGCGTCTGCAGTAGGGCTGCACAATATATCGAAAATTTATCGTTATCGCAATATCAGCATGCACAATAGGCATATCGCAAAGAACTGAAAAATATCGCAATTAATGGTCAACTCAAACTTTAGCTACACATAATGCATTTTGTCAATCAAACACAAGCATGAAGTTTTTGACAAATCAAATAGAGCCCTTCACCCATTTGGCCAATCGGTTGGGTTCAGCTCACAGTTCGGCAACAGATTGTGAAAGAACGGATAACGCTAGAAATACGGCGATTCTTCCTGATGTAAGAAGTGAGTCTACTCTTTCTTTTGGTAGTTTTGGCGTTTACATGATCATAGAGCACAATGTTCTGTGACTCTTCAAAAAACAGTAAAAACGCTCAAAAACGCTGGCAGTCAGGGGCTTTCTGATCAGAAAACGGCTGGCAGGGAATGAGTTAATTAAACTAAAGCCAGCAGATGTTGGATCCAACAGAACCCCCTTCTCGCTGACATGGTTCTGGAGGAGTTCTGCTCTTCTCTTCCACGTTGCTTCAGCTCTCTGAAGGTCCCACCACAGCGCCTCAGTCAGGTTCTGGTCTGGGCCCTGGCTGCTCTGCAGCACCTTGGTTCTGTTGTCGACCCGCTGCTGGTTCCTGGTGGACTATGTGGGTCTCGAACCCAAACCATCATCTCTCCACTACTGTGGATAAACATCTCCACTTTGGGTCATGTTGCTCCAGAAGTCTTGTGTCAATCGTCCTGACCTTTAACCTCATTCCTCTGACCTTTGACCTCTGGGTGATCTGAAATGATGATGGACTCTAAGTTGTTTAGCAATGACCTTTGACCCTTCTCAGACTGAGCAGCAGTTTCTTCTTTAAGCTTGTTTTCTTGTGTTTTTTAATCATTTTTAACACGGCTGCGTGTTTTTTAGGGTTTCTGGAGGAAAGAGGAAAAGTTCTTATTTAATGACCAGTTCTTTAAGTGCCTTCAAATGACTCTTGTTGGGATTTGGCGCCGTCTAAATGAACTGAAACTGAATATAAATCCTATTTCCTGTTCTGTGTTGCAGGTCTTCATCCCACTCTTCATCCTACACGGGATCCGGGTCGTCTCGTTCCCGCAGTCGCTCCTCATCCTACTCCTCCTATTCCAGCCACTCCTCTCAGCACAGCTCCTTCAGCGGCAGCCGCTCAAGGTGTGTGTGTGTGTGTGTGTGTGTGCGTGCATCCCAGCTTGTCTCAACATGCACAGTATTTTTTACCTTTATCCTACAATAAACTACAATCATCTTTGACTGCAGGCTGAACATTAAATGTATTTTCGTTCTAATCGTTTTTAGATCTCGATCATTCTCCACGTCCCCGTCACCGAGTCCAGCCGTACCGAGGGCTGCCAAGAACAAACCAGAACCTCCACCAGTGACGCCTAAAGGGTGAGCCTTCGTCACCTGGATTCCTTTAGTTGCTGTCAGCCAAGTTTATATTTAGATTTTTACAGCGTGACCTTTAGACAGCACGTCTGTTTTTAGCTCATTTTGACTAATGATGATGATGAAATTCTGTTGTAGTTTTTATTTTAAGCCTCTTGGACGATCTCCTCCCGCTCCTTTAACTGATTCTCTGTTCATAAATGCTCATTAATGTTTATGTACTCATAAAATCCAAAATGAGCATTTTAATGAGAAAATCCCACACTTTCATTAATATAAAGTTTATTCATTATCATCTTACGGGGCCGGTAGAAAGGTCTTTGGTCAACTTTATAAATGAATGAATATATTAAAGTTAAAGTCCCAAGTCATCATCACACAATGGTGAAATTACATCTCCGCATTTGACCCATCCCCATGGTGGGGAGCGGTGAGCTGCAGCTGTGGCCGCACTCGGGAACTATTTGGTGGTTTAACCCCCCAATCCAACCCCTTAGTGCTGAGTGTCAAGCGAGGAGGCATTGGGTCCCATTTTTTCAAAGTCTTTGGTATGACCCGACCGGGAATCGAACCCTGATCTCCCAGTCCCGGGGCGGACACTCTACCACTAGGCCACCGGAGCTGGTAATTTTAATAGACACAATAAAGTTTTTAATGCAATCTGTTGATGTTCTGGTATCAAGTGAAAATAAAACTTATTATACTTGTTTTGAGTCGATGTGCTCACAGCATCACGTCTGCATGCCTGAATGCACTTTTTCCTCCATCAGGATGCCGCAGAAGCCCGGCGCACCCCCCCCTCCTCGCAGAGACAAGCCCCCCCTGAAGAAAGCTCCCAGTCCCCCTGTGCCCAGCGGACCCCCCAGCAGGCCCTCCAAACCCCCAGTGGAGGGAGCAAAGCCTCCAACCAACCCCAAGGAGGTGGCTGGTGCAGGCGGCGGGGCGGGGGACCCCGGGGCGGGCAGACCCCCTCCACCTCGGGAACCTGGGAGACCTGTGAACCCACGGGAGGGCAGGCAGAGGGAGCGCCAGCAGCATCCCCCCCGCAGGTAAGATGCTTCCATAATTAAACATTCCCACTGAAGATTTGACAGGGCCAGTTTTCCTAGAGACAGGAAGGAGTTTGATTCTGATAATTATTCTAGTATCTATCAGCTCTTGGCTAAAATCTGCTGCAGATATTATTCTTTTTTTTTTTTCTCGTTACCCAGATAAACCACAGTCAGGTCAAAGGTTAACTCTACATTAAACATCATCATTGCTTCTAGTCATTGTGCCACCTCTTGTACAAGAGGGCGATTGTGAGGAAGGGTTGCAAACAAAATGACCCGAAGTGACCGAACACATTTGCATTTTATGTGCACTATAAAGTGTGAGTGCACGTGCGCTGCACCGCTGAGCGTTCTGGGGAAAGACCTGTGAGGCAGCGCGTGGGCGCCGGTGTGGGTTTGTGTAGCAGGAAGAACCAGACTCCTGCGGGCTTCTACTCATTGTGTTGGTGTGATGGGCAAAGAGGAAGAAGGTGTGTGTGTGTGTGGTGGGGGAGAACAGACGAGACTGTGTTCGTTTGTTTTCGTGTCTGTGGGTGTGTGGAGGTGGCTTGATTTACAGATGGAAATGATCCTGGAAAACTAGTCGCAGTTTGTTTGTTATTCTTTTTCCTGAACAAAATCAGATTATTCTGCAGCATTTACTGTTTTCTTAAAGGGATATTCCACCCAAAATTTAAATTTTGTCTGTTGATATATTTGCCAGAGTTAGATAAGTGGGGGAAACACATTTTAACCAGCCCAGTCATTCTCCTGACCCGGCTGTACTCCTTTTGCTTTAGCTTAGCATCAAAATAAAAATAGTTTTTTCCCACATATCTAACTCTGGGAAATATGTCAGACAAAATTTCAGTTTTGGGTGGAATATCCCTTTAAGATTCTTAACAGAAATGTTTATTTGTTTGCTCAACAGAGCAGCACCGGGCTGTTGGAACAGCTTCTTAACAGTCCTCTTTAGTTTAATGTGCAGAAAAGTTTGCTGTAATGCCATAAACAGGGTTTCCGCGCGGCAGTAAAAGGTAGTAAAAGGTAGTAAATGAAATGTGCTCAAATTAAGGGCCTTAAAAGGTAGTAAATTACTGCATTTGGTAGTAAAAGATTTCTGACTTGGTAGTAAATTTCTGTCACAGAATTAAAATATTTTAACTTTTCCAATTCGTTTAACTAAAATGGATTTTTATCGTGCTGACAGGACAGCAGAACCCTGACATGTTGGGGTGATGATGATGATGCGCTTATTCAGCATGGCAGGGTTTTGCAGTTTGACAAGTTTCACTATTAACTACGGGGGGTGATATACCAGAGAATTTTAACATGCACCAAACACCACAAACTGTAGAATAAATAAATAAGTCCGTCAGAATCGGTGACGCGCGACCCGCACGAGCGCATCTCGTCTGGAGGTCACCTGTGTAGACATCAGGTGAAGGGCTCTTCCCCACTCTAACGATCCGAGCCCGAACCAAGTCAGCCCGACTGCTCGGGTCGGATTTGGGTCGATTAATAATTTGAGCGTGTTGAGTCGCGTTGGACAGCAGGAGGGAGAGAGAGAGAGACTGGCGGCCGCACAATACGAGGAGATGAGGACGCGCCTCAAACCAAACACAGTGGAATCATTATTATTCCTCCATGGTGGTAAAGAAGCGCTAAAATGTCTCTGTAATGATATCGGGCGAACCTAAACTCCGTCGGGTCATTTCGGTTTCAGTCTGGGGCTTTTGGAGACTCTGCGCTGCGNTTCTCCTCCACCTCTTCATCCAGTCGCCACCTCTAAACCCACGTTTCCCGTCGTTTCCATTCACGTTTGCTCCGTATTTTGTACTCCTTCAGTCACGGGTGAATAAACGTTTATATTTTCGGACTTTTCCGCAATGCGTTCTTCAATCTATTCTGGGTCTGCCGCTAAATATTTTTTTTACTTATTAACGGAGCAACGGCGGTGCTGGTGACGAAGTTACAGGAAGCGTCATTCTGACCAATCACAGGCATGCGCTGTCCGTCTCGTTCGACGGATGTTTAAAATTTGGGGCATGTCTCCGTCACCCTCCGTGCGCCAGTCGGAGAGCCCTTGCGCCGACGCAAAATGGCGGTGCGTGCGTCCGTTTCACGCAGACGGACCGAGTATAAACCAGGCTTTAAGGTCGTTTAAGAGCTCAGACCGTAGCGGTAATGTTGCGCAAACATGTCCGTTTTATAAAAGATTACGCGATGGCGGCATAAAGGAGGTGTAGGGGAGGTCTCTGCACTGTCGCGGACTTCCATTTTTCTTGGACATAACTTGCTTCTTATTGCGATCGAAGCCGCACTCGTTAAGTTTTTATTTTAACAACCAGCTACAGGTGTGTGTCCTTCACCATCCCTGTGCAGGGGCGCCTCCAGAAAATTTTGATAAGGGTGGCCAGATGGGGCCAAAGAAAATTTTGGGGTGGCACACCAAAATAGTTCCTGTGGTAACTCTGGGAGAGTTTAGCCTGTGGCGATGCATTACATGCTCCTTTATTCTTTTTTATTAAAAAACACAATATGCATCCAAAACACTTAACTCAACTTTGAGAAACAAACATTTCAGAAAAAAATAATTTCAATTATTTCAAAATTTGTTTAAGAATTTTATTTTGTTTATTTTGTTGCTGTCTTCACAAAAACTGTGGAGATATAAACTTTTATTTTGAAAATGGTGAGCAGCAGAAACATTTATAAATATTTTAAAATTCTCATTATTTATTTACTCATTAATTGTATCATTTTTTATTGGTTTTTACATTTATGTCTTGAATAAATAAGATGTATTTATGTTTGGAGTGAACATTAAAACGATTTATCAACACTGGTCTTCCCTGGGGGACCAACTATTGTAATGGCCACCCCTTGGGGGCGCCACTGTCCCTGTGAGCTGTCAGATGATCTGAGCTGCAGATCTAATGGAGAGAAGCTCCCGGAGCACCGCAACGCTCCTGTTTCTCAGCTGGTCCTGTTTACAAAAGTGAAACTTAAGCGCGTGTTTTCAATAGAGTTCCCGACCGGAGCTTGGGATTAATTCATCACATGTATGACCTCCCTCTGTTGCGCCAACGCTTAATGTGCGTAGACTGGCGAAGCCGCAATATTACCGCAACGTGATGCCGTCATGGCGCGTTCATAAGAAACACGTTGTGGTAATATTACGCTGATTTGCCGGCATGGTGTGTCTTATAAAAAGGGCTTAAAGTCTCCGTTTTGTTTATTTTTCCGTCATGCAGACAGGAGGCTGCCACCTTGGAATCACGTGAGGGGAGAACGCGCTGTGATTGGTCACTTGGAACATTTCGGCTCAGCCAACTGCTCACGTAGTGCGCACACGGCGAGTTTCTGCCCCCCGTGGGGCGGAAAGTTAGCCTGGCAAGCCATCCTATATATGTGAATATATAAACTCTGCAAAGCAAGAATTGGTCTAGTTCACTAGGCTAGCGGAAAGTATCAAACCGGTTTGATTTTCACCTCAGCGTCTCGTGAGGCAGAAAACTGCTGAGCAAACGGCCTCGAATGACCGGTAGCTCAGCTGTTGGCTCTCGTGTGCGGCAGGCTTTAGAGAAGGTTCTATAGTCCAGAAATCCGAATCGCAGCTCACAACAAGCCGGAGCTTCAGATGTGACAAAATTCGAGTATACCAGACATGAAAACCCCTCACCTTTCGGCGAAATTCGCCGCTTTGAATCCAAAATGGGTGACCTACGTGATTCGTGCAGATCCGATGTGAAAATATTGGGGGGGGTGACGGCGCGGAGGAGAGGAGAGCGCTCAACAACAGAACGGTCAAAGTGAAATAATAATATTGTTCTGATGTGTCCGCCTGTAGAAGTTCTTGCGTATTGTTTCATGAACCAGGATGACTTCAAATGATGTTAAATTCAACTTAAAGAAAACTGGGAGAAAGCTTTAGTTTACCTTTTGTTGTTTGTTTTATCTGCTCCTCAGAGACACCATTAATGGACATGAGGAGAGGATAAAAGTCAAAATGTCCCCAAAGACAGGAGGTGGGAGGGTTAGTTAGCTGGTTAGTCAAGGAGATCCATCAGCCAGGTAGCTATCATTAAACCCTGATTCAGCCCACAGCCTCCTGCTGGTGTTATTATTATTATTATTATTATTATTATCAGCAAATACAAAACAAACATCCAACATTTTTATTAGAAGTTTAGGATTCTTTATGGTTTTAGTATCTTCAGCAGCAGCAGAGCTGGGTTCATTCTCCATCACATTTCTGAATGAGACCATTGGGTTCTAACAAAACAAACCAGACCAAACCTGTCATTTCATGTTGATGTTGATCTGATTTCATTGATAACTGGTTTAGGTTTTAAAGCTTCACTTGTTTAAGTTGTTCATTTATAAACAATCATTTCAATCTAATAAAACAACCTTAGAATGCAGGAAATGACATCTACTTCACTAAAATGTTTCTGTGGGGCCTCCAGACCAACCCCCCATCACCCTAGATCCTCTGTCTGTCTCCTTCCTCAGAGCTGAGGACAAAGCTGGGACATGTGGTTAAACACGTCTCAGTCTTGTCCTCGTCTCAGGAGGAGCAGCAACTTGTTAGCAGAAGGTAAACAAAGGCTCTGCTACTCTGTGTTAAATAAGAATCCCAACTTGATATAGAATCAGGTGTGTCTGAGCAGGGACACGTAGAAAACATGCAGCCACTGTGGCCTTCAAGGACCAGGTCTGACCCCCCTGTTAAAGTATAGAGGTTGGTCTTATTTCTTCTAATGCTCAATGTGTAGCATGTAACTCTGCTTGATTATTTTATTCCATAAAGTTCACCAGGTTGATGCTTTTAAATCTAAAATGCCCCAATATACTTTCATTTGCAGAAGATTTACTTGCTGGGGAGTGTGTGTGTGTGTGTGTGGGTGTGTGTGTGTGTGGGGGGGCTCAACCTTTTTCACACTTGACTTGTTTTCATGTCTGACTTGTTCACACGACCTTGCAATACTTTGTGTTGCAGTTGATGTTATTAGCTGCTACATGTTCTTGTAGCTGTTTCTACAGTTTGCACATTTGCAATTTCAGTATTCTATTCACTGGCTTGTGATGTCTGAAAGTCATTGCATTTTGTTTATTGTGTCCCAAGTCCTCTAGAACTGAGTTTGTAATGTTTGTGTTGAATGTCTTAATGAAGACGGCATCACACTTTTAAGTAGACAAACATTTTCAAATGATTGAGAGTCTAGTTATACGTATGGGTCAGTGCCCACCCCACCCCCCCACACCCAGAAAAAGGGCTGCTGCGTGATGTCGTGTTGGTAGTAAAAAATGTTGTTGAGGTAGTAAAAAAGGTAGTAAAAGGTAGTAAATTCAGTTCTAGGTTTCCTGTATAAACCATGTACATTTACTATGAATTACTATAATACTAAAGTATAAATGACTAAATAGACTTAAATATAATAAAATGTATTTCCAATCATTTATTATAAAATGGAGTCATTGAAATAAATGGGCAACTAACAGAAGGAACTACAAACAGGAAACATCACACTAAACTTTTGACGTCACTGTGATAAGAAATAAGACTCCAATCAAATATAATTTATAATTGCAAATAGAATGCTTTCTACGTGTACAACAGTGTGGATCTACATGAGATTGCGTCATGAGATTAAATTGCTCACAACTGATGTAGAAAAGCACTTTGTTCCTGGGTATAAATTTCATTTCATATATAGTTCCACCCAAGTCTAGCGATGGCAGAATGAGAGGAAAACCCATTAAGCTGTGATGCACAAAAGAAAACCTAAAATATTTTTATGTATGGCCTCCAATGGTACAACCTCCAGCTAAATGTTTCCATTAGATTCTTTTTCCAAGCATCAAGGCTCCCAAAAGAACCCATTTTTTATCTGCACTGACTTCCTGTTTGGACCTCCAGGCTACCGTAGAATCTCTTCTCTGCTTTTATAGCCTGTCCACCTTTTCCTAATGTGACTAATTAATCAAGAAAATTAAATCTAATTAGTTGATGTCTACACCTGTTTTAAACAAACATCTGAACGTCATAACAAATGTTTGATTTATTTCTAAATAGACCTGATTTTAGGTATGGTTACAGTAGTCAGTATTGATTCTAGGATGATAAAACTCATTTTTGTTCTAAACTTAACTTGGATTAGACNGGGGTGAGGGGGGGTGACGGCGCGGAGGAGAGAAGAGCGCTCAACAACAGAACGGTCAAAGTGAAATAATAATATTGTTCTGATGTGTCCGTCTGTAGAAGTTCTTGCTTATTGTTTCATGAACCAGGATGACTTCAAATGATGTTAAATTCAACTTAAAGAAAACTGGGAGAAAGCTTTAGTTTACCTTTTGAGTTAGATGGTTGTTTGTTTTATCTGCTCCTCAGAGACACAATGGACATGAGGAGGTAATAAAAGTCAAAATGTCCCCAAAGACAGGAGGTGGGAGGGTTAGTTAGCTGGTTAGTCAACCTTTTTCACACTTGACCCGTTTTCATGTCTGACTTGTTCACACGACCTTGCAATACTTTGTGTTGCAGTTGATGTTATTAGCTGCTACATGTTCTTGTAGCTGTTTCTACAGTTTGCACATTTGCAATTTCAGTATTCTATTCACTGGCTTGTGATGTCTGAAAGTCATTGCATTTTGTTTATTGTGTCCCAAGTCCTCTAGAACTGAGTTTGTAATGTTTGTGTTGAATGTCTTAATGAAGACGGCATCACACTTTTAAGTAGACAAACATTTTGAAATGATTGAGAGTCTAGTTATACGTATGGGTCAGTGCCCACCCCACCCCCCACACCCAGAAAAAGGGCTGCTGCGTGATGTCGTGTTGGTAGTAAAAAATGATGTTGAGGTAGTAAAAAAGGTAGTAAAAGGTAGTAAATTCAGTTCTAGGTTTCCTGTATAAACCATGATAAAGGTGTAAACACACCTGTGCACAGGTGCAGTAAACTTTAGTTTGTGTGTTCACACACGGAGGAAAGGTGCGATCCCTCCAGGGTGGGTGTAGAGGTGAGCGGGGACATTCAAATGTTGTTTGTGATGACAGATCCACTCTGTGATGACTGGAAAATCAGGAGTGGGAATAACATCTGATCTTAAAAAGACATTTTCCAAGTCGTAATCCGAGCTCAAAACCAGCATCAGGAATTCAAATGTTTGGAAGGTTTTATCAGCTGATATGGCGGTAAACACGCTAGCTGTTTATTATGCAATACTGGTGCACTAAAGGCTTCTGAGTCAGCAGATTTCTAATTCTCTTCCAATAATGTTTACATTTAAAAGTAGTGTTTGACCCAGGAAGTGGAAACGGCATGTTTACTAGAAGAAAACCTTTATTGTTGCAGATGAATACAATGAGCGGTGTATTTGACCTAATAATCACATAAAAGTACAAAAAATCACTAATGATGAAGGAAAAACAATAAGAAGGAAGTAAGAAAAATCCTGGTTTCAATGTGCCACCATGTGAAAACGACTCGAAAATTCCCCCGCAGACCGAATCTGGGGCTCAGAGAGGTCGTGACCTGTGAGAGAGGTCCTCAAGGGATAAATATGTAAAATACAGAACTTATAAAAATACATTCTGATTATTATTTAACTACTTTTTAATGTGAAGTGTGAATCTTAAAGGAGTTTTGTCCTTTAATCCTAACTCCAGCTGTTTTTGAGAAGCTCCTGTGCTTCTGGTCATTAGAAACCAACTTCATCTTTTCTAGAGCGGAACCGAGTCATCTAATTATTCAAGTCATTGTTACAAAATCTGAGCTGATGCTGCAGAACGTGGAACAGAGAGAAATGTCTAATTCAACTCTGCAGACTCGCTGAGAACTGAGTTATTTTTTATCTCTGCAGACGTTTTGCTGTAGGAAATTCTGATGTTTAAAAAAGGACTGGATGATAGGAGAAAAGCATATCTGCTCTACATGAATCAAACAGCTGTTTACCATTAGATCAGTAAATAAATGAATGCCAGCTCTGTAGAGACTCCATCCTGTTTGTCTCTGTTGCAGGTAAACGGGCTACATGCACCTGCGTTTGGTCGGGTTTAGGATTATTCCGCTCTCTCGTGGACTTTATTTCGTTTTTGAAAGCGTGTTTGGTCTCTTCCAGGAGAACAGTGAGCGGGAGTGTGAGCGGAAGCGGCAGTAGTTACACCGGTTCTAGCTCCAGATCTTCCTCCAATTCCCTCTCACGCTCGGGATCCAAAAAATCCAGGTACACCCCCACCGTGCACGCTCACCTGAAAAGCAGTTTACCTGAGACTGATTTGTCTGAAATGAATTGTCATTTTATTTAAACAGCCTGAAGTGGTTTATTACATAAATCTAAACATTGTTAGAGTTCTGCTGTTGGTTTCTTATGTTTTTAAATGATGGTTTTTGTGGTGAATTTCTCATTTTTTAATGGAACAGAGATCTTTGCTCTTGGCCGTGGGTTTAGGACGTGGATAGACTTTTATGGACGAGTGTCTTTTATACAAGTAATAAACTGAGAAGGCTCCTGAAGTTGCTGGTGAAGGTTCTCAGTCATCCAGGTCATGGTAATCCAAGGGGTTAAAAAGAAGTCCAGTTGCCTTCATTTTAACCCCTTGGCTCCTGAAGTTGGTTACCTGTAGAAAATACACCTGAGAGCCAGAAATCGAGCTGATGGTGGGGATCAAATAGTTCATCCATGAAAAGCTGATTGTTTCATGACTTTTTTAATGGAATTCTCTAGGTTTTTATTTTTGTTCTGATAAACCTTCCATTGAAATTATAAAATGATCATTTCTTAGTCCTTTGATTTTTATGTTTTTTATGTTTTGCTTAAATGGTGAATAATTTAAAAGATGAAAGATTTTAACATTTGTTTTAATATTAAACTTGTTTATATGATTTATTAGTTTTTGCTGCAGGATTTAAGTTTGAGGATCAGTTTCTAATTTCTCTGAATTCTGTCCTCTCACTTCATGCTCGTTGGAAAACCTTCCAGGAAATCCAGGTGAGAAAATTCTTCTGGTGCGTGTGCATGCATGCGTGCGTGGATGTGTGCGTGCGTGCGTGTTCACATCTCTCTGTGAACTCGTTTTCCTCTCAGGTCGCTGAGCGTGAGCAGCGTGTCGTCTGTGTCGTCTGCGTCGTCCAGCAGCAGCTCGGTGCGCAGCGCCGACTCTGATGACATGTACGCCGACCTGGCCAGCCCCATTTCATCAGCCAGCTCTCGCTCGCCCATGCCAAATCACCCCCGCAGAGAGCGAGGTGCTGCACGCGACCGGTCCCCGCAGATGCGGGAGAAGACCCGGGGTGAGTGCAGACCGCAGCATCAGCTTCCACTTAGCTGTAAACGTTTAACCAAGGGGCTTATTATCTGAAAATGGTTGTAGAACAATAATGTTTATGTTCTAGAAACAATGAAAAGGTTGTTTTGAACATAAATGTTCTGGTCCTGCATGTGTACTTCTCCACCGTAAGATGCTGAAAAACCTGGAAAACTCACCTGGGAATTCCTGAATTTGAAATTGAAAAAGGTGCAAAATTTTTCATTAAGAGGCGACCCGGGTCGGTCCATCAGGGTCAAGCTCTTTTGTCATTACCAGACAAAAGAAAGTTAGACACAAGAACGTGAATAATTTATTTAACTAAAGCGTTTCTCTGCTCTCAGAACGACCATCGAAGAAAGAAGAGCCTTTCAGGGACGATCGCAGGAAACTCGACCCATCTGGGGGCCCGCCCCGAGGAGGGAACCCGATGCCCAGATCAGGACCCGGTACCAGGGGAGGCAACCCCGTACACCCCCGACCTGGCAACATGGGCCCCCCTGGGAGCTACGGAGGTTCAGGTTCCCACAAAGACATCAAACTCACCCTCCTCAACAAGGTGACCGCCGGGCTCTACTTCTAAAAACACTTCAGGCAGAAACGAGACGTAAACCTCAGAGGGGAACAGCCTCAGTGGCTGATGCACAAACTAGAACAGATAAAGCATTTCGTTTTTAGTCGTGTTTATTTAAAGCCAAATGCAGATGTGAGCAGATTTTCCTAATTTTCAGAGTCAAAATTAGGAAAGCCATGTGATTCTTTGATAATGTCTCTCTAGCCCTTTTTATAAGACACACCATGCCGGCAAATCAGCGTAATATTACCGCAACGTGTTTCTTATGAACGCGCCATGGCGGCATCACGTTGCGGGAATTTTGCGGCATTCGTGCCGCCACGTAGTAATATTGCGGTAATATTGCGGTAATATTGCGGCTTCGCCGGTCTTATAAACGCACATTAAGCCTTGGCGCAACAGAGGGAGGTGTCATGACCATGTGATGAATTAATGCTGCGCTCCGGCCGGGAACTATGTTAAAAATGAAAGTAAACATGCGCTTAAGTTTCACGTTTGTAAACAGAATCAGCTGAGATGATTAACTGGACCGATGCGGAGCTCCGGGAGCTTCTCTCTGTTAGATCTGCAGCTCAGATCATGTGACAGCTCACAGGGATGGTGGAGGACACACCTGTAGCTGGTTGTTAAAATAAAAACTTAAGGAGCTCTGCTTCGATCGCAATAAAAAGCAAGTTATGTCCAAAATACACGGAAGTCCGCGACAGTGCAGAGACCGCCCCCATACCTCCTTTATGCCGCCATCGCGTAATCTTTTATAAAACAGACATGATTGCGCAACATTACCGCCACGGTCTGAGCTCTTATAAACGACCTAACGCTCCCTGATGCCGCCTCGACGTTGCGGCAAATTGGCGGCATTGTTTTATAAAAGAGGCTATTAAGACACCATAAACACATTTAAATGGATCAAGACTTTTCTATTTATAGATTTTTTAAATATTTACAGAAACATAATTAAAATGATGGGATTACAGCTAAATCTCAGTTAAAGTAACTCAGGTGTCTCTAACTTTTGCTTTGGTTCAATAAATAAATGAAAACAGAACCATCACCAGTTTGCTTCAGCTCTGCTGTTAATAATCACACGTTGGTAAACCTACGATGTTTACCTGCCGGGAGGTTTTCCCCAGCGTAAAGCCACCAGTTTGTCTGATACTCTGATAGTTCTGTTTGGACCAAACAGGTGAGTCAAACCTTTAAACAGGTGAGCTGGAGATCAGATATTGGGTCAAAGGCAGGTTAGCTATCTATGTCTGTGTTAAAATCATAAACATCGTTATCTATGTTCCAGGATTTCAGCTTCTATGTTTGTATTTACCTTTAAAAAACACAAATGAACGCTGGTACTTACCCCAGCGCCTCATTTCTCAGCAACAGGCCGACAGAGGCAACAGGAAGCGGTACCTGCCTGCAGATAAAGACCGGCCCAGCCCCCCTCTCAGCAAGAGAATGGCCATGTCTCCAGACAGAGGTGAGATTACAGACACCTGATCAGTGAAGTTTATTTGAATTTAACTTTTTGAAGTTGCAGGTTAACCTTTGATTTAAATCGTTGCCTTTTTTTGCTGTTATACGTTCACCCGTTTCTGCTGATTTAAACGCTTCACCGTCAGGTTTAAAGTTCTGCTGGCTCTTTCTCACACACTCCCTGTGAGCGGTCTGTATGTAAAGGAGATATAAAGGAGTAAACCACGGAGCAACAGAGGAAAACACGGGCAGAGACGTGATTTTCCTGCTGAACAAAAGCATCGCTTTCCTTTAAGATGTAGAACTGACGTATCAAAGCTCCACGTAGTTTATTCTTGCGTCATCTGACATGAAAAAGTTTTCATTATAAAAGCAGCAAGAATTTTGATTTACTTAGCGGTGTGGCACTTCTGGGACGCATCTGAAAATTTTCCGCGCCACGGCCGGTTTGGATCATGGATTCTATTTGAAGCAGCAACGTTCCGCACTGCTGATGCGTCCCGTGTGAAGTCGGGGTAACCAGAGGAAACCCCGGATGTGCAGTCGCCAAGCAAATACTTTCCTCCCAGCCGTGGACATTTTCTCCTTTTAGACGTAAACCCTTCAACTGCTGCCGCTAGCTTGTTCAGACAGCGGCCGGCTCTGGACTCTGATTGGTTCTTTTCTCATCTAGTCCCGCTTGTTACATTTGGTGATTGGTTCTATTCTTTGTTCTCCCATCTTTTGCGTTTTCTGATTGGATTTTCTTTACTGTCAATTTTTGTTGTCATCTTTTATTCATCGGAAAAAATGTCGATCAATATTTGTCATAATTTAGTCTTTTTTTTTTGGTGTTTTCGTTTAATTTTAGTTCACAAAAATTAATTTGTCACAATAAAAAGAAAATATTTCATCAACAAACTTGACACTGATTGAAACAAATGGTGTTTTTTTTTTTTCCAGGTCGTGATAAAAGGATTCTGGGCCGACCCCCACAGACCCCTCAGATGGATCGGCCCAGAGGCCAAGGACCTCGACCCATGCCCCCCCAGGCCGACAGGTTTGTGGTTTTCTGGATGGTGGTTGTGTGTTCGTCACTCAGCTGGAAGTCGGACTTTCTGAAGTCATCTTTTGTTCCTGATCCGTTGACCCCGTCCTAACATGCCAGGGTTTTCAGAGCAAGAGGTTTGATTACCAGGAGGTTAGCCACAAAGAGGAACATGCTAGAAAAGTGGAAGCTAGGATATTAAAGTATCACCAAAAAGTCATCGACCCTTCACAAAAACCCCAGAATTAAATAGATCCTTTGTAAATAATCTGATTCTTCAAGCCTAAAACAGTCGGATACAGAAATAATCAGATTTTTGTGTCACTCTTTCGCTTGATACTGACATTTATGTTTGTGACAGTTTCACGTTGAAACGTTGTTCCTGTTTAAAGAGCCGCTGATGAAAACAACCAGATATAGATGAGGAATTTATCCACATCATTTAGATTCAAATAAAAGAGAAACCAGTCACTGTGTTGCTCTAAAATAAAGCAAAGAAGTAAAGACACACACAGCGGTGGTCAAACAGGAGATGTCGGTCCTCGGAAAAGTTCAACGTGCAGATCTGCTCTGAAGCCACGATCTCAGAAACACTGACCTCTGGGTGTGATTGGATAAATCTTTGATTTTTCTACGTGATGTTTAACTTTTTAATCTGATGATCACAAAGAAGAAGAAACAGCTGCTGCTGAGGAAAAGAGGTCCGCCGCAGGCATCCAGCAGAAACACGGCTAACGCTAGCAGAACATCAAATAACGCCCACGACTTGGTAGAACTTTCTAGTTTTATCAGTGTACGATTGGCCAGAAACTCACCCCCCCACTCAAAAAAGCAACGACCTAGCGTTAGCCACACGTTCAGCTAACTGTTCCTCATAAACGCATCAGAAGAGGAGTGTTCTCGTATGAAACACGTACTGTTACTGAAACTGTTAATTTAACAGGCAGGTTGTTGAGCAGCTTCATTCAATTTTCTACTGAAGTGAACTTTTTGTTGGATTTTTGTTTAAATTTTTGTGACATTTTGTTGTTTTTTATTATCAGAAACATTCTCAAGTTCCGTTAAATCATAAAACAGGTTACAGACAAATAAAACTATATATGGAGAAAAGTAAAATCAACTTTTTTCCCTCGATCTTGATCGTGAGAGTTTTGTGTTTCTCTGCACGAGTCCCAGACTCTGGATCACTCGTCACTGAAAGTTTTTAACGTTTTTCCTGAGGGCGTCTGAAACTTTTCTCACTTCACTTTCTGAGTCAGAAAGTGTGAGCGAGAACTTTAGGAACGTTGGCAACTGAACTGGGACGCCTGCATGCGACCTGGCTCATCACTGGAAACATCACCCTGAATCAGCTGTTTTTGTTCTCCTTTTCGACGCTCGATGACATGAAACCATAAAAGCGTTTAAATTCCTGAAGACTTTTTCCTGTTTTTCATTAGAGCAGCTGTTCCTGTTTGCGTGTTTTCCTCTCGAGTTTCATTCCTGTTTAGCAGCGGCGGAGTTCTGATAAGATGTCTTAGAGGTGACGTTAACTTCAGATTTAATCATTAACACAAATCTCTTTATTTCAGAGGGTTTTTGTGTTGTTGGTGTTTTACAGCAGAAACGTTACTTACTCTGATAAACGTCGAGTTTAATCCCAACTCATCTTTAGACACGTAGTGATTTTGGAGAGCATTGGCCGTCTAATCAGACAGAAAGTGGAAATTGCCGCTTGTTCTTTTTTTGTCGTCAGTTTTATTTATAGAGCACATTTAAAAACGACGTGGCAGCCTACCAAAGAGCTGAACAAAGACGGAGCAGGGTTTCCCTGCACAACACCTGTAGCTACCGGTGAACTGGGACTGCTGGTGTCAAACTGGGAATTAATGGAGACAGGTGATTCGCTCTGTTGACGGCCAAAGGGAAAAGCTGAAAGTGAAATTGGTCCGTTTTGAAGGCAGCGAGTCATGCAGCTCTGTCTTTTCCAGCATGTTGAATGCCTAGTATGCGCACATTACAAGTGGCTGTAGCTCTGCCTTTGCTGTCTGGTTTCAAATACCACCAAGCTGCAGACATGTTGGCTCTCCTGACGAGACACGTTAGCTCATCGTTAGCCTGCTTGCTAACAGTTTAGTGTCTGAGCGTTGTAGGTGAAAAGAAGAACTTTAAGCTGGACCTGATAGACTACAGCGAGCCAATGCAACTCAGCCAACACGGGAGTAATATGATTTCTTCTGTTCGTACCAGGTAGAAACATTGCAGCTGCGTTTTTACCTTTTGTAAATGACTGAGAGAGCTGAAGGGGCGGGAACAGATGTTCTATTCACGCTCTTGGGTTTAAAGATAATAGCCTCGGTCTCATCTTCCTTCAGCCAGAGGAAGTTGGATGCCAGCCACGCTTTACTGTCAGAAAGGCATTCAAGAAGCTGGTTGACAGATTCTGCCTGATCCAGAGAAAGATAAATCTGACAGTCATCCTCATAGAAATGATACTGCAGGCCATACCTAGTGAAAATAGAACCCAGAGGAAGAATGTAGATTGTGAAAAGCAGCGGGCCTAAGATTGAGCCTTGGGGGACACCCCAGGGGTGCGGGGGATGGGGAGAAGAGCAGTCACTGATATTGCCACTAAAATATCTGCCCAAAGATTTAAGCCAGCGTAATGCAATTCCCTCAATCCCAACCCATGATGCTAACCGATCCAAAGGAAGAGATCCAGAAGCAACAGCAGGACGTAGCGCCCAGCATCAGTTCAGACCAGAATGTCATTCAACACACGAATATGTGCTGACTCTGTGCTGTGACTCTGCCTAAAGGCTGGTTGAAAGTGGTCCAGTAGGTTATGTATGATCTGCGAGATGTTCATACAACTCCAAAACCTTAGATATAAAAGGAAGTTTTGTACAGTTACCGCTTCCACATGCGTTTGTTTTTGCTTTATTGATGGCGTTATCTACTCCGACATGGGAGCTTCTAGTCATTTCCCTCCGTTTGAACTGTTTCTACTTGGTTAGACGATGTAAACAGGAATCAGTGCTTTTCATGTCCAGGAGGACGAGTTTAGGTGGCGAGACCCGTTTTTATAGAGCCAGTAAATTTCTGCTGTTAGAATTTACAGCAAAGCTTCATTCGTTTGTGCTGCTACTGCTGACTCAGACGGTGGAAATGATCTTTATGTTCGCGTTCGCATGGCTACGAGCAATGGTGTTAATAAAGTTCGTTCATAGAAAGGCGCACATGGCTCCTGGTGATGTAGCGCACCAGCACGTTTTATGGTTTCTGTGCAACAGCAGAACAGTGGCTGTAAATCACAGCGCTGCCCTTATTGTTCTTTTGTTCTCTGTGAGGTTTGTTTAAAGTGACTCACTGGTGTTTGCATCAGCGATGGCCTGCTCAGTGCACAGGTGCAGCTGTGGAAACTTTGAACTATTTCAGCTAATAAAACAAGTGAAAGCACGTAGAAATGTACTATAATCGCTCTTGGACTGGGGCGCGGTACAAAATCATTTTCTGACTTTATAAACTTGAGAAAAAAACGTTGAGAACAAATGAGATCTTTAATATTTTTAAATGATGGATCTTGGAGAATAAAAGCTGAAATAAAGTCTGGATGCTTGTTGGAGGGAAATTTACCTGCTCTAAAGACAAGTCAGGTTAGACTTAAGCTTTCCCCCAAATTTAAATCCCAGCAAATATTATTTTATCCTCATAATTTTATGTTTTCATAAAAACGTGTCCCACATGAGAGCCACTCATGAGCTTTAATTATAGAGCAGCATAAACGTGAGCCCTCTAGTCTGGATTAGATCAGGGTGACGTGTTTTAATCTGAGTCAGCAGAAATAAAAATGACCTGACCTTAATAAGCGGGCAGTGAAACTGTCTGCTTCCTCCTTTAGTCTTACTGCGTGAAGTTTAACCTCTGACCTCTTGTTCTCAGAAAACGTCCTCTCTCTCCACCACCCAAATCTTCTGGGAAAGGCCCGGCGATGCCCTCGAACAAGCCGGCCGCTCCGCCCTCGGCGCCGGCGGCCGGCTCTTCCTCCGGATCCGGTAAACCCAGCAACACGCTGTCTCGCCGAGAGGAGCTGCTGAAGCAGCTGAAGGCCGTGGAGGACGCCATCGCCCGCAAACGAGCAAAGATTCCCGCCAAATAAAACGCCGACCCAGCTGCTCGTTTGCACGGCATCGCCTTCCAGCGGCGGCTGAGGGTCAGAGGATGGAGATCTGGTTTGCGTTTCACCCAGACCTCCAGCAGCCGCCACCAGAACCATCCTGTGCTTTTTTGTGTCGACAAACAGGAACAGGATGGAAGTGACTGACTTTGGTTCCTCTGAAGCCTTTCAGTGTCTGAGCTGCAGCAGGTAACCTGATGGCTGAAGCCACGGAACGAAGCTGCACCGGAACACCGGCTGGAAGCGTTTTCCTCACACGATGAGACGAATTACAGATTTATACTCCTGGACTCTTCTGCCTGTCTCCGCCCTTTTTCTCGTCTTGTCTGTTTTTGGTTTCCTGTGTGGCGTGATGTGACTGTTGGCTCAGCTCTGCAGGGCTTCACCACAACTCTGTATAAATCTACCAGTTCATCCACGCCGGCCGCCCAACGAACCCAGTTCTGCCAAGGTGGGTGTTTCCGGGCGGGTCTCACCTTCACACGTTGTACAGAAACAGCAGATTTTTCCCGTGTTGATTACAGAAAACAGTAATATGGAGGTTTTTTATCTTCTACCTTTGGTTTTCTTTTTAGCTCTCCGGTGATAAACAGTGTTTTATTTGTGTCACACCTTTAGTTGGAGTCTAAGTGGTGGAACTGGGACGCTTAGAGACGAGCCTCGTCTTGCTTTTGTGACAAAATAAACTATTTTAATAAAGAGCAGCTCCCTCGCCTGGTTTCTTCTGTCCGACGTTGTCTCCTTTGTGTCCCACTCATCCGTGGGACTTTTTGTTCTCAGCCAGACACGTTCCACATTTCATCCGCGTGATGCAATTTAAGCTCCGTTCAGGTTCACCTGAGCCTTCTGCTGCTTCTGCGTCACGTCTTTGATGTCCTCCGTCCACGAGGGTTAATCCACCAGAGACGAACGTATGTTTCCAGCAGCGCTACGACAGCGTGAACCCTTTAACCTCACCAAGAAGACAAGCTTTGAGGGTTATAATATAATGTACATTATTGAGATATATTATTAATATGGTTGTTATTTTTTTGTTTACTATTTTTTTCTCCCTGCTTTTAGACGTTAAAGGAACAAAAATCATTTTTACCAAGTGGTTAACCTGCCACTTAAAGGGTTAATAACCGTGTTATACATGAATAGAAAATGGGTATCGGCTCTAAATTTGTGCCTTTTTTATTTTTAATTAAATCAAGTTTCTCTCATGTTGTTTTTCCATAAAGCGCCCCAACGAAAGTCGTCCAAGTGATTTACAAAATCAAGTTTAGATCGGAGCGAGTCCAGATTCAGATTTAGTAATTATGTATTATCAGATTGAATTTCATTTTTATTTCAACTTTATCCAAAACTGAGAGTAAAGCCAGCAGAGAGAAAGTGTGGCGAGTCTGAGCCTGCAGCAGCATAACTAAAGGGATGAGCCAAGATCGTTATCAAAAGATAAATGTAAACAAGTCCCTCATATTTATCGCTCGGTCAGAATAAAATAAGATTTTCACTCTAAAATAGGAGGATCACTAAAAACCAAAGATTCATTGTTGAGTCGGTCTGAGGAACTTGGCGTTGAAAACGGATCGTCTGTTTGCTGTGGTCATAGATTAGTCTTCCTCTTTTTTCCCAGTTCTCAAAAATCCAACAGCAGGTTTTGGTTCAGCTGATCCCAAACAGGAAAAGAGACTTTCCAGCATCTCACACCCGTACCCGTGACAAATGTTCCCATTCAGGACGTTGTCCCGAGTTTCCTCCAGAGCTGACCATCTGAACCAGGAGTTTGATGGAATAACTCTGTTTAAGAAAAACTCACCTATTGAGTTAATCTATCAGGAAATGTAAAAATGAGTTTTGAAAGATTTTATAAAAAGCCTAAAACTAAATTCAAATGAATAAAATCAATTTCAACTCTTGAGATTAAAATTTTCCAAAAACAAGACGAGACTTCTGGGAAGAAACTGCAGCACGGAGCTGCTTCCATGTGAAAAATTCATTCTGATACACAAATGACAAAAAAAAAAAACACAAGGAAATAAAAAAAACGAGTTCAGGAAAAAGATGTGAGTTTATATTATGAGTCAAATGACAAAAGATGCAAAGAGGTTATGTAAATGTTTACAAAAAACAGGATTGTGGCGTCATGAATCCGTTGCAACATGTCAGCTTTTAACGTAAAATGTTATAAAATCATTTCACACCTCAAAAAACGTAAAGTCTCACTTTGATTGTTTAAACTGTTGAACCCTTCAGAGGTCAGGTGACTGGATCTGCAGCCTGAACCAGAAATGTTTAACTAGAAATAAAGTTTTAAAAAAGAATGAATTCAAGGATTAAAACTTTACATTTTCCTGGATTTCAGTTGTTTTATTCCTAGAAAATTAGGATTTAGTTCAGAATCCAGCTGGGGACTCCTGATTTGCGTTTTTCCATCTTAAAGCAGCAAACAGACTTTATGTGGTTTAGTGAAGTGTGCCTCCAGATTTCCATAATGCTCTGAGCAGGCCGCCTTACGTCATCGGGTAAATATAAATCTTTACGAGGATCGTCACGCTCTGAACACCTGAGGCAGTCCAGCGTTGCATCATTCCCACCAGGTGAGATCTGGAGGCGGTTCATACCTGTGGAGAAACGTGTCACAGCAAAAGAAAAACAAAAGCTTTGAGTCATTTGAACAACGAAAGCATGACATCAGTTTATTTACATGTGTGGTTTGATGAAGTTTCACTTGGTCAAACTGAACTTTGCTGCTTTTACTGGTTGACGTCCAAATCTGGACCAGACCAGAGAAGAGTCCCACTGCAGGTTAAACCCAGCAGGTTCTAGTCAAACCAGTCAGGATCCAGAAGGACTATGTTCAGACCTGAAACCAGCTCATTCCACACCAAGACCAGGAACTCTTGAGTCTAAACCAGGTGGTCCTTAGTGGAGACCAACTGGTTTTAAGTCTGGTTAGGACTGACGCTGACTTAAAACCAGTTAAAACTCAAGACCAGCAGGTCCAGTGTTGGTCATGGTCTACAGCGAGTCCCCGGTCAAGACCAAACAAGTTCTAAATCAGGACCCACAGGCACCAAGTCTCAACCAGCAAGTTCTGATCTTTCTTAAAGAAGGAACTTGTCTGAAGTCCAGACCGGTCCGGACCAGTCCAGATTCAAAGCCCACCAGCTGAAATGATCCAGATCCGGGTCAGGACTAAAGAGTTCCAGGTAAAGACCAAACTCCAGGTCTGGGAAGTCCTTGTCTCTTCCTGCTTCAGGTTCCAGTCATCCTGCTCCCTGGACCCAACAGGACCCATAAAGAATGAGTCCTAGTTGACAGAACTTTGTCCTCCAGAAGACCGCCGGTGCTGATCCACAACAATGAAACCATGAAGCATCAAGTCCCTTCAGTTCAGATGGACTCGCTGTGGAAAGTTGACATTCCCTGAGACACGGATAAGAGGACATTCCCATCACACAATGGATGACGAGCTGTCCCTCTGTGCTCGGTCTCCATGGCGACGGGTCTGTGTTGGCATTTTAGTTCTAAACATTTTAGGAGTTTGGTGGCTTTCATCAGGCTGCTGATGCTTTTAGAGGACTGCGGTTCTGGAAAACAGGCGGGTGCGTTTAACGAACGCCTATTTATTCTCTTCCTCTCAGCCATAGATAAGCTGCTGCCCCAACAAACAACACAATCAAAGATGGCTGATGCCACCACTGAGTCAAAGAAGGTCTTTAGGAGCACCTCTTGCACCCCAAAGGACCTCAGTCTCCTCAGCAGGTAGTCTTCTCTGACCCTTTCTGAAAACAGCATCAGTGTTGTGGCTCCAGTCCAGCTTGTTGTTCCGATGAACACCATAAGAGTCCACTACCTCAGTGTCTGTTCCCAGGATGTTCATCGGCACCAAAGCAGAGGGCCGGTGTCTGCAGAAACCCACCACCAGCTCCTTGGGTTTCCCCACATTGATCAGGATGTGGTTCTCCTGAAACCAGTCCTCAAAACCCTGTATCCCTATCTGAGTCGTCCTCACCAGAGATGAGTCAGATGATGGCGGAGTCATCAGAGAACTTCTATAGAAGGCAGCCAGGGGAGTTGATAGAGGAGTCTGCAGAGTAGAGGGTGCGGTGCCAGCACAATTCCCCAAGGGGCCCCCGTACTGTGGGGTCCACATATTGTGGGGCGTCCCGTATCCAATGTGAGGAGTGGTCTTTTCTACCTTCTAGACCAGCCGACTATGGTTCTGATCCACATCACAAAAGAGGGGGCGGGTTCTGGACTGGCCCGCTCCATCCTGGACTCGGACGTGCATTTTCAGATAAGAGGAAAGAAACCAACAGGCTGAGGGTAAACACACCTCTCGGCTCGGACTGTTTCCTGACATAACCTGCAGCTGGTTAATGGGTAACTGGGAATGCTGGAGAATTAACATGAGAACTCATTTATTTTATCAGCTGATGTTTGACTAAAGGAATGTTGGTTTGGAAAAGTGAAAGCTGAGAGGACAAAGGGTTTGAGGAACAGCTGGAATCACCGGAACTTTCCTTCTCCTCTCTGATTTTTAACCCTTTACTGCAGATAATGAAATAAAAATTCTCTTTAATGAGATTTTCTCACCTTTTCTATTTGTCCTGGTGTTTTTCTTCTTGTCGGTTTGATATTTTCTATTTTTAAGACTGATTCTTTTGTCTGTTATTTTTTATTTATTAAAAAATCAGACTTCTGTACTTTGAATTTCAGTTTATTTATTCAAATGTTTTCTGTTCGGTTGGTTTTGCTGCACAGATGATGATGTGTTGTTGTTGTTGTTGTTGTGTTATCTCTGCAGACCAGAGGAACGCATTTGGAAATTCAAAAGCAGAAGTCGTTTAGCACCTCGTGTTATTTGAAGCTTTTGTTTGTTTTACTGATTTTGCTTTCGATTGGATTTTGTTTCCTTCTCTGAACTTTTGCTGATTAGAAATGTATTTATGGCACTTTGCATCATTTATTTTGCTTTTTATACCTTTACTTTTATTCTAGTGGGATTGGGAAGAGGGGGGGGTACTTAAAGTAAAATACAGTAGACGATAAAATTAAGAAGAACAAAAACAGTTTTCTGTAAACCAAGAGCAAATGATTATTTTATCATTAAATACATCATAAGTGAATAATTCCCAACAGAAAGATGGAGGCTTTTGTTCTTCCCTGCTCGTTTCCTCCCAGCTCTTTGAGGTCTGAACGAGTTCAGGAACTTCCAGGATAATTGTTTTCCTTTGCTGACGTCAACGCTGCTCATTTACACCATGTCACTGACTCAGGATCAGTTTTCTGGTGTGATGTTGCAACAGCAGACATGAATGTGGGAGCGTCGTGTGCTGCTGGAGATGAGAAACTTATCATCGGAGCACAAAGGACTCAGCGGAGAGGTCGACGACCCGTATTCCTGGCGAGAAGCCTTGGCAGCGTTTCTAAACAAACTGCTGGAAAATCTGCTGAAGCTAAAAATAACAAATTCAGCTGTTTAGGAATTTGTTTGACATCTGAAACATGTTGTGTTGCATCATCAGACAGCTGTGTAAACAGAGCCGTGCCTCAAGTCTACAAAAGGTGCCCTTAGATTCTGGTGGTTCTGGGATTACACATTTGTTTTTGTTTATTATTTAATGGATTTTTTTTAGTTTATTAATCTGAGTCTGCAGATGAGTCATCAGATTTAATATTAACTAAGATTCAATAATCTGAACTTTAAACATTCCTAGAGTGTTTTGTGATTCACCAGCAACTATCGACTCACTCTTTTGGCGGGTCTGGTTTCTGGATCCTGCAGGAAGTGACGTGTGAGGTCATGACCCTGTTTACACGGAGCCAGACACTGACCCGGTCCTGCTTCTTCTCACTTAGCAAATCTTGGTTTTTTAGGAAGTTTTACATCACAAGTCTCAGCTTCAGGGTCATGTAGTTCAGCTCCTTTTTACAGCGCCCCCTGCTGGCGCTGCAGGAGCAGGACGCTGCTTCCAGCAGATCCAAAGCCAGCTTCCATCCATCACACCCACGAGTGCTTTAAGGTGTCGTATCTTCTTTGACCAGAGACGGATTTATGTAAATAACAT
Organism: Aphyosemion australe; assembly: GCA_006937985.1. NCBI lineage: Eukaryota > Metazoa > Chordata > Actinopteri > Cyprinodontiformes > Nothobranchiidae > Aphyosemion > Aphyosemion australe. The sequence continues at coordinate 989,480 of SSNS01000063.1, forward strand.
AAAGAATAAGTTATTATTTTAGGTTTCATTTCTAAATTCTGTCTCTGATTTGAGTTTAGTCTAAAACTTTCACTGCAGTGACGACGTCCTGCTGAACCATCACAAACACGCACATTTCCTTATGAAGGTTTAGAACCTCTGACGTTTGGTTCTGATCCAGTCGTCGTCTCTTTATATTTTACCTCCACTGATCCAGATTTCCTTGAAATATTTTTGAGTGGACTCCAGATTTTCATTGGACTATGGAAGCTTTTATTTGAAAAGGACTGGATCAAGAATTCTGAATGGATCAGGAGTTCTGGACTGGAGCAGGATTTCTGGACTGGATCAGGAGTTCTTTACTGGATCAGGAATTCTGGACTGGATCATAAGTTCTGGACTGGACCAGGAGTTCATGGACTGGACCAGGAGTTCATGGACCAGGAGTTCTGGACTGGATCAGGAATTCTGAATGGATCAGGAGTTCTGGACTGGATCAGGAGTATTAGACTGGATCAGGAGTTCTGGACTGGAGCAGGAGTTGGACTGGATCAGGAGGAGTTCTGGACTGCATCAGGAGTTTTGGACTTGACCAGGAATTCTGGACTGGATCAGGAGTTCTGGACTGAAGGAGTTCTTTACTGGCTCAGGAGTTCTGGGCTGGATCAGGAGAAGGAGTTCTACACTGGATCAGGAGTTTTGGACTGGACCAGGAATTTTGGACTGGATCATAAATTCTGGACTGGATCAGGAGTTCTGGACTGGATTAGGAGTTCTGGACTGGACCAGGAGTTCTGGACTGGATTAGGAGTTCTGGACTGGATCAGGAGTTCTGCACTGGACCAGGAGTTCTGCACTGGACCAGGAGTTCTGGACTGGATTAGGAGTTCTGCACTGGACCAGGAGTTCTGGACTGGATTAGGAGTTCTGGACTGGATCAGGAGTTCTGCACTGGACCAGGAGTTCTGCACTGGACCAGGAGTTCTGGACTGGATTAGGAGTTCTGGACTGGACCAGGAGTTCTGCACTGGATTAGGAGTTCTGGACTGGATTAGGAGTTCTGGACTGGACCAGGAGTTCTGGACTGGATTAGGAGTTCTGGACTGGACCAGGAGTTCTGGACTGGACCAGGACTTGTTGCATTCTGACTGTTTAGAATCAAACTTGTTGAAAAATGAAATTCCAGAACATTAATAATTAATTTGCTGATTGATGCTCAGGTGAAGTTAATGATTTTAATCAGTGAAACCTGGACCAGGGCCTGATGAGGTTCTGGTTTTGGTCTGGACACTCTGAACTGGTGTGTGTGTGTGTGTGTGTGTGTGTGTGTGTGTGTGTGTGTGTGTGTGTGTGTGTGTGTGTGTGTGTGTGTGTGTGTGTGTGTGTGTGTGAGAGAGAGAGAGAGAGAGCCCTCCTCTCACCTGTTGCCTCCCTGGAAAGAGGAAGTTCAGCACGCTTCCTCGTACTTCCCCAGCTCGGAGCAGATAAAAAGATGAGCGAGTCGCGTTGTGAATCAAAGACGAGTCCTCTTGCTGAGACTTTTAGACTCTGGACAAACCTGAGAGACCCAAATGGACCTGAAACAGGTGAGAGACGGACCGCACCGGTGCCCTAGCCTCCAGCATCATCTCCTCCATCATCATCCTCATCATCACCTCCATCATCCTCTTCTCTCCACAGATCCTCGTCCTCGCGCTGTGTCTCGTGTCCGTGTGGTCATGCAAACACCGGTGCTGCAATCAGAACGAGCTGGCTGAAGCGGGGCAGCGGAAGCTGCAGAAGCAGTTCCCGATAGACCTGGAGCCGTTACCTGAGTCGAGGACCAGCAGGTCGTGTCCAGTGGAGCTCTACCAGGGTCTGTCCAAGGACATCAAGGACCGGTCCCTGTCCCCCTGGAGATACGTGTAAGTCACACCTGACGCGCTCTCTGGTCACGTGATCCACATCTGTTCGCTTTTAGTTCAAAACCAGGGCTTAAAGTTCGTGCTTTAGATTTTCCTTTAGCCCAATAAAACACCTGCGTAACTGAGCCGCAGGTGTTCGGAAACCTGTTCTGTTCCGGACGGCCAGTTAATGGAATGCGTCCCATAGCTCAGCTGTCGAGGGGAAATCCCGATTCCTGCAGTCCTGATGATCCAGCTGCAGCTCTGGATAGAAAAATTCAGCTTCATTCAGGTGTTTTAGGCACAAACGTTCAAGAGGAATACCGACCTGACGTCACTCGGGAATAATGAAACGTCACACTGGTCAGTTCAGTAAATGATTCCTCAGGTGACGTTTGTAAATAATAATAATTTAGAATCAGCTGTTTCTCAGTGTCACAAACTTTAGAACTTTTACTTTTTAGTAAATATTTAAATAGAATAAATATTTTAATGGAGGAATTTATTTATAAAATGTATATATTTTATATTAAAACTCGGAGTTTAATGATGTTTTTGTCTGTTTGAGAACCTTCTGGTTTCTTTTTCAGGCAAGAAACTAGCGAGGATTTGTTCCCCTCCACCTACGTGAAGGCGGAATGCCTCTGCTCAGGATGCATCACCACAAAGAAAAACTCGGACGGCATGGAGGAGAACTTTGACTTCAACTCCGTCCCCATCTTCCAGTCCCGCGTGTTTCTGAAGCGTGAACGAGGCAACTGTGAAGATGGCACCTACCAGCTGAGAGTTGCTAAAGTGGACATACCTGTGGGGTGCACCTGCGTCAGAGCCAGCCGCACCTCATAGGTCGACCCCAGCTGACCTCCAGGATGACTGCACACCTCTGGACATGAGGGGAGGGGTTACAGCAAAGGTCCACGGCTGGATTTTGATCTGGACCGGAATCCTGCACCAGCCTGTGTTATAGATGTATTTATTGTTCTATTTATTTATCTCTAATGAGTTTTGGGTAGGTCTTCATGGGCCGTGTTTGTTCTTTATCACACTTAAAGATCTGCCTTGGGCAGCTAAGGTAAACAGGTATCTAATACCTGATTCATACTGATGACATGTCATCATTAAAAAGCTATTGTATAGTGTTAATCAAAGCATATTAATGTATTTGGTTCGTTTGCATGTGAAATGGTTGAACATGTATTCTCTTCATCTGATGATGAGACTTTGGTGTTTTTGTTGTGGAAAATTTCAGTCCCAGTGGGACTTAAAGTTTCAGCTTCCTTGAAGCAAAATAAAAACAAAATAAAATTTTTAATTTTGCACTTTAGAGACAACGCGTTTGTTTGTTTTTAAAGATGAACGTTCACCGGCCTGAGGTCAGAGTTCACTACAAACATAAAAGCATCATCTCAGACGCTCCAGGAGTCAGTCTGCAGGTCAAAGGTCACAGCAGGTCAACAAGAAGGAATGCTCTCATAACTAAGAGTTAACTATATGGATCCTTTCAGGGATTAATCAAATCAGATGAGTAAAACACATTAGGTCAAGTAAACCACCTGAGTAGCTTTTCTGTTTTACAACATTTTACCAAAGAACAAAGTAATTTTCATTGTATTAAATTAGAAATGACAATTAGGTCTCTTGCTATTCAACAAAGTTTTTTTAATCATTAGGATTCAGAAAATATATTATCATAATTATTGATAACAGAAAATATGCAGACAATATTAAACTTATTTTATTGTGTTCTTTTTTTAAATACCAAAATAAAAATAGAAGGAAAATCAATTATAAACTGGATTTTTATTTTATTTTAAAACCTGTTTAATTGTGTCTTTGAAGTCTCTAACTCATTTTGAAAAATTTACGTCTTATTTTTTCTGAATCACAAAATAATTTCTGCATTAGGATTAGAACGAAGGCGGGTAGGAACTAATAACACGTTGACAATCTTATTATCGAGCTGTTTTCACTGTAACACAAACGGGATAAATTTGGAGAAGATTGCTAGCTGCTAGCTTGGAGTCCGGTAAGTTTCTGCGACACCCAAATGATTCTGGCTTGATATGAAACAGTAACATCGAATCCGGTTCGGTTCTACACCCAGACGTCAAACCGGTTTGACTCGCAGCGGTGTCGCAAAGCTAATATTGCTAATGAAGCTAGTGCTAGCCCGTAGCTAGCTGCCCCTAGTAAGCGTTACGACCAAAGACTGTATATCAATGATATTATGACCCAGACTGTTGCACAAACAGATCTGACCTGAGAGCTTTAGTCAGTCTGACAGCTTTACTTTTGTCAGCGTCACCTGAGCAGGTGTTTGTGGCTTCGTTCAGCCCACAGCTGCACCTTGTTTAGATTATTAAGACAAATATTTGCGTCTACTCGATTTCATTCTGGCTGTTTAGGCATAAAAATGAAGCAGTAGAAATTAAAAATTCTTATTGAATTGGGTTATTATTTAGAAAAGTTAATTGAAGGCTGTATATATTTTATTATGTGTATAATTTTATTATGTCCTATTTATCTTATTGAACTATCCCCCCGTCCAATCTTGGTCCTCCAGGGCCACCGTACTGCATATTGTACACTAGGTTCTGTCTTAAAACCAAACACGTTAGTTAATCATGATTCATTTCATTTTCTCTTGGACTAAACCTAAAATGGCTAAACTTAAACAATTTCCCTTTAAATTGTTCTATTTCTGGTCATTAATTCTCAACATTGATTTCTGCAGTGAACAATGAAAAAACATGACAAAACTGCATTTGTTTTATTTGAGCTATTTAATAGTTTTTCTGAGAGCAGCAGGGAGAATTGATGCTAAGTCTGTCCATTTATTTGATAGGTATATTTATGAATTTTAATAATATTCAGTTCAAATGGTAAAATGGTAAATGGCCTGTATTTGTATAGTGCCTTCTTAGAGTTCTACAACCCCCCAAGGCTCTTCACAACACAATCAGTCATTCACCCATTCACACGCTGGTGGGGATGAGCTACGATGTAGCCACAGCTGCCCTGGGGCGCACTGACATAGGCGAGGCTGCTGAGCACTGGCGCCACCAGTCCCTCCGACCACCACCAGCAGGCAAGGCGGGTTAAGTGTCTTGCCCAAGGACACAGCAGCATTCTCTGGCCGGAGTCGGGATCAAACCTGCAACCTTCCGATTACTTAGACAACCTGCTCTACCTCCTGAGCTACTGCTGCCCAGTTCAGTTTATTTATATAGTGTCACAACAGGAGTCATCTCAAGGCAGTGTACAAAGTAAACATTCTAATTGAACCTACTTATCAGTGCATTGAGTTCAGTTCATTATTTCAGTTGGTTAAAGTTTTCTGTATAAGGAACCCAGCAGGTTGCATCCAGTCACTGACTCATACTAAGCAAGCATGTAGCGACAGTGGAGAGGAAAACTCCCCTTTAACAGGAAGAGACCACCAACACAGTATGAAGTTAAAGTCCCAAGTCATCATCACACACTGGTGAAATTACATCTCCGCATGTGACCCATCCCCGTGGTGGGGAGCGGTGAGCTGCAGCTGTGGCCGCGCTCGGGAACTAGTTGGTGGTTTAACCCCCCAATCCACCCCCTTAGTGCTGAGTGTTGGGTCCCATTTTTTCAAAGTCTTTGGTATGACCCGACCGGGAATCGAACCCTGATCTCCCAGTCCCGGGGCGGACACTCTACCACTAGGCCACCGAAGCAGCCATCTGTGATGTAGCGACGTTGGAATAAATAGAGAATTAAACAAATATTTCATTATATTTTACTTAGATTAAATCTGGAGACAGAAGCGATGAATAAACGTGTTTTGTTGTGTTTGAGGTTGCTCTGATGGCAGGAGGAGAAGCAGCAGGCGTCGATCTCAGCAGGAAGTTTGTATCGGAGGCAGAGCTCGATGAGAGGAGAAAGAAGAGGCAGGAGGAATGGGAGAAAGTCCGGAAGCCGGATGATCCAGAGGGTAGGAACACTCTGATCCAAACCACACCTGCAGCACACGGGCTGCTGCTCTGAGCACCACACATGTTTATCTACTCTTCAGAGGTCCCGGAGGAGGAGTACGACCCACGTTCGCTCTTTGAACGACTGCAGGAGCAGAAGGACAAGAAGCAGCAGGACTTTGAGGAGCAGTTTAAATTCAGTGGGTGTTTTAATTCCATTATGTTAGGAGTCTGCTTTGAAAGCTTTTATTTGACTTCATTTGAAAATATTTTGAGCTGCAGAGAAGATGGACGGAGAAACTTTGAATTTAAAGGACAAAAATATTTTCTATTTAAAAAGGATTTTTTTCTGCTCTGGACTTTGAAGAGAAAGACAAAGCAATGTTCTGGTTAACACTTCAAGTATTTTAGGGTGTATTTTCACTGGTGTTGTCTCTAGTTCATTTTTATTTATTTGTTGACTAAAAGTATCAAACTGAGAATAATTTGGGTCATTCATGTATGAGTGTTTTATTATGTACTTGTGTGATGATGATGTGTTTCCATGGTAACAGAGAACATGGTGAGGGGGTTGGACGACGATGAGTCCAGTTTCCTGGACGAAGTTTCCCGGCAACAGATCCTGGTGGAGAAGCAACGACGGGACGAGGAGAAGCAGGAGCTGCTGGAGTACAGAATATCCTTCATCGTGTGACGTTTCCACTAAAGCTAACAAACACATCGTTTATTATCTATCATCACTTAGACCTGCAGACGAGAACATTGTGAGTTATGAGCATCGACCCCTCCGGTGTGACTTACTCCTTAACTCTTTGCTGCCACAGCGCTTTGGCGAAGAAAGCGTCAGCAGAGAGCCGCCGGGAGCCTGAGAAGAAGTCTGCATCTAAACCTTCAGGGGAGCAAAAGACCAGCCACCTGTCTCAGGCACATTTATTAGTGGGAGCTGTCAAAAGACGCAAGTACGCACAGCGAGCGGCTTCCTTTAGCTCTCCAATAACTCCTCCTGTAGCCAGATCACCAAAAATGAAGATAGAACATCACGAATCTGTTTCCTACTAAGAGTTAAACGTTTATTTTGGTTTTTTTTATGTTTTTATTTATTTCATCACTATAGTTCCTCTCAGTCATCAGAGAGCAGCAAGAAGCAGAAGGTGGAAAACTCCTCATCGTCAACAGGAAATGGAGACGGACACACAGGTGGGCTGCGGTGTTTTATGAGATTATCGGTTCTGTTAGAACCGCTGCTTTCACAGGAAGTCGGGCAGTAAAATAAACCATTAAAGCGTATGGATGAGTAAATGTAAATGTAAAGATGTAGACCTAATAAATTCAGGTTTGGTAAATTATTAGTGAACTGACGGAGTTTTAGATCGGAGGAGCTGACTCTTCCCTCAGCACCGTCCAACCTTTAACTCCTTTTAAACTCAGAGCTATAAACGTTAAAAGTGGGTCCTTTATGGACGGTTCGTGTTTACTCTAATGGAATTTTACAAAAAAAACAGTTCACCGGTTTTCCCACTTCCTGTAACGGGATGTTTTGTTGTTCAGAGCAGGAGGGTGGAGCAGGAGGAGGGGCGGGGGCTCCTGAGGACCACCGAGCCGTTCCTGGCCTGGCGGCGAAGACCCCGTCGGTTCCCCTCAGCTCCGCCCAGGGCGTGTTGCACCTCCCGTCTGCAGCCGTGTGTGTCGGCGTATTACCGGGACTCTCCGCCTACTCCGGCAGCAGCGACTCTGACAGCAGCTCAGACAGCGAAGGTAGCGTGGACGCAATCATGTCGCCGTACCCGCGGCACAGCAGGGCCTACAGATAGACACACACACACACACACTGATGTAGTTTGCAGTGGTTTCACACAGATTTCAGCTTTTAGAAGCTCAGACTCTGTTGTGTTTAGTTTTTATTTATTTATTTGCTGTTGTGGCTCTGAAACGTGACACCTTCCCTCAATCACGTCTCACACAGTTTAAGCTGAGCATCCAATCCCGCGTTGCCTCCCCCGACGCCCCCCCTCCCATCCCAAGCCACAGCGACTGTGCTTTTGGCTGAAGGAACAGTGATTGACAGCCGTGGAACAAAGAAGAGACTGATCTAATCTGTTTTATCTGTCAGCAGCTGAGGACCGAGAGGACGGTGTGTTTGTCTCACTCCAGAGTCCGAGTGAAGCTAAAAAGATTTTATTTGTGTTTTTAAAAGATGCTGGACTTTATTTCCTGTCTCAGATGTTGGAATATCATTCTCTCATCAAATTCTCTACAGAAAAATAAAGAACTTTATCTTCGTTTGTGTTTTCTGTGCGTTTGTGGTTCTGACCCGGCTTTTCCAGAGCTCCTCGGTGTCCGGCTCCATCAGCAGCAGGTCTTTAAGTCCAAGACCAGACATGTTTGTCCAGAACGTCCCACAGATCAGTAGTCACGCTGGATTTTGTTTTTTAGATAAAGATTAAAGACAAAAGGATCCCAGGACCAAAATAACATCATAGAAAATAAAAATATTCATGTGGAAAACGTAAACACCTGATATATTTTATAACTGGCTTTGATGTTATTAGAATAAATAACTGGACGTGTTGAAGTCCTGATGGGTTTGGGGGACTCTAGTGAGCTGTTATTCTAGTGTGGAGCGCCCTCTGGTGGTGAGACAGGGTCATGTGTATCAGGACTTGTGGTGCAACATAAATGACAACGGTTTGCTAAAAGTCACAAGATTTATTTCTACTGTTCCGTGAAACAGATGAAACTTGACTAAACATTTGAAATATATTTTTATTACAAATAAAAACTCGTTAAACGCTGAACTGAGCTGTTGGAACGTCTCAGCTCTCAGACGGTGGCGCCGCCCGGCGGACCGCTTTGGTCAGGGCCTTTTGGATAACCGGGTAAAGCTTGTAGCATCCTTCGATGCAGGTCCGAACCCCCGTGGTCAGGGTCTCCTCAGACATCTCACCGTCGGACTGCAGTCCAGAAATCTGGTTCAGACTGGGCAGGAAGGCCACCGTGAGCCCGCCCCGGGTCTCGCTGCTGCTGCCAGAGCTCGAGCTGTTCTCCTCCGTGTAGGACGGGTCGACCACGTAGGAACTCCTGTCCTGCTGCAGGGAGCAGCCGAGCACCAGGTCGTACATCTCGATCCCCGCATCCGCGAGCGCGAGGGAGGCACAGGTGACGGCGTGGGCCAGAGCCGAGCCGCTGTTCTCCAGAACCATCACGCTGACGTCGATCTGAGAGCGCGGGTACTTGTGGAGGCACACGGCTGGCTGCAGGCTCTCGTGCAGCATCAGAGACAGGTCCTTGTCCTGGCTGCCCTGGATCCACGGGACCCTCTCCGGGCAGGAAAACGGAGCAAAACGCACGTCAGTGGTCAGCCTGGAAGCAGAAACGCACACGGAATTATTTTCCTAAACAAAAACATTCCAAACATCAGTCTGATGCAAAAGAATGACTCCAAAATAGAGCTGGGCGATATGGCGGTATATTGAGGAGTTCACCCCGATAACGATAAATGGACGATAACATGAATCCTTCATAAAAAAGCTAAAGTTGTCCACTAGATGGGGCTGCCACGTATTAGGTTGAGTCAGGTCATGTGACTCAAGGTGGTACAGCTTCTTAAAGGGACACGAACGCCAACCTACACACATCTTCATTTTTTCATTTATTGACACGGGGGAAATGATATTGATTAGTCAGAAATTTTGATAAAACTAAATTTTCAATTTATCACCCAGCCCCACTCCAAAATGATTCTGTTTTCAGGTTAAGATTCATGGAATCACTTGGAAAACTGGTGGAAACAAATTTCCTGGTGGAACGTTCCTTTGCTTGGGAGTCTCTGTTTCAGGATGAGGAGTTCAAGCACCTTGGTGCCTCCTGAGTGAGTAGGATGGAGGAGAGGTGGACCCTTGGATCAGGAATTCATAAAGAGCTGTCTATGTTCCCAGATCCTGGATCCCAACAGCTGAGATGATCTTCCTCTGTAGGATGGCTGCGCTCCACTCTGGAGATTAGGCGAAGAGCCCCATCATCTGGAGGGAGCTTGGAGAAAAGCTGCTGCTGCTCCTCATCAGTAGGAGTCAGCTGAGGTGGTTCAGGGTTAGCACCGATTTAAAAACATAGAAATTTAAAAGTGGTATGTTTTATTTTGAAAGTCTAGTTCAGGGTTATGAAAGCTGTAACAGCTTCTGTCCGCCAGAGGGCGTTAATTCTTTTTCTGCTTAAAACAAAAACGTGTTTCTTTAAAAATAATATGTTTTATGTCTGCAATAATGTCTCCTTGTGTGTGTTTACTATGTGTAGCTGGGTGTTTGTTGTTCATGAAATAATAACTAATAGTTTTGTATCTGACATGTTTGATTTGACCTGGGACCCCCCACCCCCGGTCATTTTTAACCCAAAAATTGAAAGGTGTGCCCTCTTGAGGTTTCCAAGGCACCGGGAGGAGATCCCGGGGCGATCCTAGTACCCAGTGGAAGTTTTATAACTCCTGCCTGGTCTGGGAACACCTTTGGATCTCCTGGGAGGAGCTGGAGTGTCACTGGGAAGAAGGAGTTCTGTTGCCTACGTCACCTGACCTTAGATAAGCAACAAACTAAGATTTAAAGGATTCAAATCTCCCACCAGTTGGAAGGTTTGATGAGGAGGAAGTCAGTTTTCAGGATGAAGAATCATCACAGAACAAACACTCAAACTTTGATCAAATCAGCCTGAACCAGCCGAGCAGAAAACGTGACTGTGAAAAATCAGCGTACCTCCCACTTTTCATATCAGTCTCATCTTTCCGATCGGTTTCTCGGGGTCCGTAAACGCAGCTGATCAGCTTCGTGTTTCCGGCTTCGATGTACGCGGAACCTTTAGCTTGACTCACCAGGCCGCAGCGGACAAAGACCGGCCGGACGTCAACCTGGTCCCGTTGCCGACCGTCTGCTCGGGGCCCACGCGAGGATGGAACCGCAGCGGGTTTGTACCCGAACAGAACCGGGCTTTGAGACACCTCCGGACCGCGAACTCGCTTCGAATCTGTCGGCATGGTGCATGCGGAAGTGGATCGCTCCTAAAATTTGTCCCCAAAGAACTACGGCAGGAATGAAAGAGTTCCCATAATTTTAAGTTCCCACTGTGTTCCGCAATGTTTCATCATCTTTTTTCTTATATATTTTTAAAGATTTTGTAAAGTCACACAGCAAACCGATACTGTTCAGTATTTTAAACACATTTAACACATCATACCAGTCAATACAGTACCAGTTCCATTCTTTCATGCTGTTTATTAAAGCCCAGAAAATTATTAAAAAATTGAAAATTAAAGTTCTGATCAATAAATGGCACTGGATTCACTTTGGATTCACTTTGTCAAAAAGGTTAAAAACAATGTTAGAAAAAGTTCTTAAATAATAGTAAATACATTAGAAATCTACTAACAGTCTAACAAAATAAGTCAGTCACACATGAGACATTTAAGACTGAATATTGACATGTATATTCTTTATTTATGATCTCTTTTCATCAGAAGACACTGTATGTTATACAATTATAATTACTGTATTTAATACATTCAAATATATAAAAGTAAATAGGTTTGATTATTTCTTTGGAAACACTCGTTTGTTGTAATGACAGCTGATGACCAGAAGAGGGCGACAGTTATCCAGCAAAAGCAGAAATCAAAGATTAAAAAGCTACAAGACAATTCACTGCTTTGTAATTTCGAATGGACAGATCTACAGCTAACTAATCCCAAATGTCTACTTATCCACCTTGATTTTAAATAACTTCATTTTCAAAAATACGTTATTCTAACACGTATTAATGATCCAAAGACAATTTTACCTGGAGAAAGTTGTTTAAATTGTATAATTTCACTCGCTCGTTCCTTTACACAGCAGCGTTACTTATTTATTTAATAGACTAAGAAACATTTAAAACACAACCGCTGTCTAATAAATAAGTGTAATGGTTTACAGCAGAATTAATGGTAAAATGAATCATTGATGTGCCTTGCGCAGTGCTCAACATCAACAAAAAATAATTATTAAAGTTCTTCAAAACATAAATAGACTGTATTGAAGGTTTTCTTCCTTTATTGATTCTAAACATTGTAATAATCACAGGTTTTACACATCAGTAAAGGAAAAAGGCTGTTGGCACCTTCGTCTTTTTCATTGCATCAGCCAGAGCAGTAAAGTTTGTACCACTGATGTGGCGGGCTTGGCCAAGACTGACAGCGGTATTATCCAATGGGATTAGACGTTTGATGACGTACTGCTGTGCCTGGACCAATGGCCGGGGTCCATGGGCGTGTTCTCTTCTACGCTTTCCTTCTGTCCGAGCAGCGTGGGTCGAGGCGGCGTACCGAGGAGCTGAAACTGATTCATTCTGTGAGAACAGCCACTTCTGTGAGTTTTATCATGCGCCTACGTGTTGTTTAAGTACAATGCGTGACCAAACCGCTTACCTGAGTAGGTTACCTGTCACAGTTGAGCTCTGAATTCTACAAGGTAGCCAAAACAACAAAGGTAGCTTGAGATGCTAGCTTGCTAACCTGTCAAGCTTGTGTCAGCCCGGCTTTTGAAATCAGTTTCTACTCGTGTAAAAACTCAGAAATGAGCTTTAAGAGCTGTTTAAGATGATTCAGCCTGTACTACATCGCTGTCAGTGATTTATGTAATCAAATTCTCTGTATTTGTTTACATCACAGGTTGGAAATGTTTTGAGGAACCCGTTTTAGTGACTTTTAGCTTTATTCTCCTCTTTCAGTGTTTAAAAACCTGCATATTTCTCCCCTGTGTTCCTGCTTCCACTTTTTGGATCGTTTAGTTTAAGACCACACTGGGCAGAAATTTCCATCCCATCATAAACATGGGATTTGGTTGTGAGGATGGGGACAGCTTCTTGTTTGGATCTGGGACCGGTGAAGCCCTGCGGGCAGGCTCCCTGGTTGAATCACTCAGGAGATAACTTTATTATGTATTATGCTGTAATAAGTAATATTTAAAACCTGAAGATGTCACTTTTATTTTTTCAAGTGCATTTTATTACTGTATTGATTTGCATTTTTATTGTGTTTTTAGGTAAACTTAGTTTATTATTTTACTCAGGCAGACTTTAACTTTTAAAATAAACTTTTAATTTATCAGTACTTCTGATTGTTCAGGCTCACATTACATATAAATGTGAAAAAGCATCAATCTGTATCAACATCCTGTGCCGGAGGACAAAATTCAAACCTTACTGAATTGTAGTTTTGTGCAGAGCTGCACAAATTCACCTGAAGTTGCAAATGGCCCACGGACCACACTGCAGAGGATTGAAGAGCAAAAGTGTAATTCGTGGCAAATGGAATTGTCACTCAGATGTTACTAAACAGACCGCCTCTCTGAGCTGTTTGGGATCGTTCTTCTGGGTGTGGTTTGAACTGAACGCAGGATTAATTCTTTGCCGTCTCACAAGACTAATAAACTGCTGTTGGAGCAGAGACTGGCTGTCAGGATGCACACCTTAAAAACTAAATCACTGCAGGCAGGAGAACTGGTTAAATAACTGGTAATTACCATGCAGCTTTTCTCTGTGAAGCTCTTGGGTCTAACTTGTTTCATAAAAATAGTTCAGTCAAAATGATTCCTTCGAGCTTGAACTTTGCTGCTTTACTTCCTGTTTAATCTGAATTTGTGTTTTTGTGCAGAGCGCTGATTCAGAATGGACTCATCTTTGAGCGCAGCTCAAATTCGCCAGAAGTTTATCGACTTTTTCATCCGATATGAGCACCAGTATGTTCACTCCTCGTCCACCATCCCACTGGATGACCCCACGCTGCTGTTCGCCAACGCCGGCATGAACCAGGTACCCGCCATAAATCAGCCTTAGCTCGTTTCTTCACACTTGCCAACAGTCTCAGGTTTTTTTTAAAGAAAAGCAGTTTGTAGTTTTGAAGCCATCCTATGCAACTTTTCCATATGTTTAAATCCTGTTCTTGAGCCAGTTTGTGCTAAAATTACCCTTTACAGGGTTAATGATGTCACTCAGACCCCCACCGCCCTCTGTGGCCAGAATACCACACTTGCAACTTCAGAGTGGCGGTCCGGTCCCTGTTGGACTTAGTAAAGTGGAGCTGACATGCCTGGTGCTGCAGTCTGCTTCCAGCATGTTTCCTGCATGTTTTAGATCATGAACACAGCTGATGTGTTTGATTTAGTGATGAACCGCTCCTGTAGACACTAATGAAGGCTGAGGAGACATTTCAGCTGTTAGATTAAGGTGTTAAAAAGACCAACGCACAGCCAGGAGAGACGTTTACCTTTTGTTTCTACTAACGGACACTAGGGGGTGCTAAAAACAAGCCAAACCTGCATAGAATCCCTTTAATTCTGTACCTTTTTCTCTCAGTTCAAGCCGATCTTCCTGAACACCATCGACCCCTCCCACCCCATGGCCAAGCTGCACCGTGCGGCCAACACTCAGAAGTGTATCCGTGCCGGAGGAAAACACAACGACCTGGACGACGTGGGCAAAGACGTGTACCACCACACCTTCTTTGAGATGCTGGGCTCCTGGTCCTTTGGGGACTATTTTAAGGTAAAGTTGTTGTTTTTTGTCAAATTCCAGTTGTTGTGCTTTTGTTTGTTAAAATATTTATTTCTTTCCTCTGCAGCAACTGGCGTGTAAGATGGCTCTGGAGCTGCTAACTCTGGAGTTCGGCATCTCCATAGACCGACTGTACGTCACCTACTTCGGGGGAAACTCCGACGCCGGCCTGGAGCCCGACCTGGAGTGTAAGCAGATCTGGATGGACCTCGGGTGAGTCTGGAGCAGCGTTTCAGATCAGATGATGTGTTCAGGAATCTCTGATGTCACTTGGTAGGAAGGCTCCATCGTTAAGTTTTAGCTTAAAATGCAGCAGTGACGTTAAAACGGTAAGATTACAGACCTCAGGTTGACCTCATCAGTCTGGTTCTGGAGGAATTCTGACCCAGTAGAACCTCCTTCATGGTCCAACATCTCCTGCTCTGCTTTTATGCCATTCCAGGTTTTTTGTAGTTCACAGGGTAAATCCTGTGTGTGTGTGTGTGTTGCTCAGGGTCGAGGAGGACCGCATCCTGCCGGGAAGCATGAAGGATAACTTCTGGGAGATGGGAGACACCGGCCCCTGCGGTCCCTGCAGTGAGATCCACTACGATCGGATCGGAGGAAGAGATGCCTCCCATCTGGTGAACATGGATGATCCCAACGTTCTGGAGATCTGGAACCTGGTGTTCATCCAGTTCAACAGGTAATGGCTCCAGGCCTGCAGGAGCTTCATTTAGGAACAGAATCATGTTTATGGAAGATGAACTTCTTGTTCCTGGTGCTCAGAGAGTCGGAGACGGAGCTGAAGCCGCTTCCCAAGAAGAGCATCGACACGGGGATGGGTCTGGAACGTCTGGTGTCTGTCCTCCAGAGCAAGATGTCCAACTACGACACGGACCTCTTTGTTCCTTATTTTGAGGCCATTCAGAAGGTTGAGAGGCAGATTTATTCAGCTGAAGGTAAAAGTGAGAGAGGTTTAACAGTGTTTGTTTCAGGGAACCGGAGCCCGCCTGTACACCGGGAAGGTCGGTGCTGATGATGCCGATGGCATCGACATGGCCTACAGAGTCCTCGCCGACCACGCACGCACCATCACCATCGCCCTGTCCGACGGCGGCCGGCCCGACAACACAGGGAGAGGGTGAGTGGATTTATCTCCGTGAAGCTGTGATTTTTGAGTTTTTTGTATTTCGTCGTGATCTTTTTGTTTTTCCAGCTACGTTCTGAGGAGGATTTTGCGTCGTGCCGTTCGTTATTCACACGAGAAGCTGGGAGCTCAGAGGGGGTTCTTCGCTTCTCTGGTGGACGTCGTGGTCGAGTCGCTGGTTTGTTTCCTGTTTCTGTTTTATTCTAATTTGTTCCTCAGTCTAACCCCAAAGATAACTTGTAACCCGGTTCTTCTGGTTTTTGGCTCAGATTTAACCTACATTTAGTCTTTTACCTAAATATGTATTATGAAAAAACAGAAACACTGGTGTGTTTGTCACTACTGCGCTGAAAAATACGTTTAAATGTGATTCTGATGTTTGGTTTGTTGCAGGATTAAGAATCAAAGCAGATTTTTTATGAGTTATGAACAGAACCCAGACTCAGACTGATGTGATTATTAGAAACCAGCTGTGTTTGGTCACTTGGAGAGGACAAACATTTTCAGGTTAGCATCGTCACGCTGCGATACCTCTAACCCCCCTCCCCCCATCCATCCTGCAGGGCGATGCTTTCCCAGAGCTGAAGAAAGATCCAGAAATGGTGAAGGACATCATCAACGAGGAGGAGTCGCAGTTCCTCAAAACCCTCAGCAGAGGGCGCCGCATCCTGGACAGGAAGATCATGAGTCTGGGAGACTGTAAGATCATCCCAGGTGAGACGCTCCTTAGATGTCTCTATAATTATTTTATTATTGTAAACAACCTAAGATCAGAGTTAAATCAGCCGTGATCATAAACCTCCTGCAGGATTTTAACGTTAGAATGATTAAGTTAAATCTGAGGACGTGGTCCGTGCACGTTGCCAGAGCAACGGGCTCCTCTTCTGTCTCTGACCCGGCTCTTTGTGGCGTTTCCCAGGCGACACTGCCTGGCTGTTGTACGACACGTACGGCTTCCCTCTGGACCTGACCTCGCTCATCGCTGAGGAGAAGGGGATGGGGGTGGACCTGGCGGCGTTCGAGGAGGAGAAGAAAGCAGCTCAGGTGAGACAGAAGCTTTATGCTGGGGTTTGGTTCTGGTGGGATGTTATTTCAGGGTCGGTCAGGAGAAGCTAACCTCTGCCGGTGAACAACGATCCTAACCCTATCCTAGTATCCTCCCTGACCTTTAGATGTTTTCTGTCATTTTCTGATTTCTCTCTGAGAAAAAACAGCCTGTTTTTATTTTTATTGCCGTTTAAATAAAACTGAACAAACCGTGGTGTTTAGTTGAAGTCTCAGGGTAAAGGCGCCGGAGGCGAGGACCACATCATGCTGGACATCTACGCCATCGAGGAGCTGAGGAACACGCAGGTTCCCGCCACAGACGACTCCCCCAAGTATAGATACACCTCAGACCCAAACGGGAACTACGGTGAGTCGCCCTCAGGTCCACGTCTCGGCTTCTCCTGTTCAGAGAGGTTAAAGCGTCCGATCTCTGCTCAGAGTTCCAGCAGACCTCGGCTACGGTTCTGGCTCTGCGCCGGGACCGGGCCTTCTGCCAGGAGGTGACCACGGGTCAGGAGTGCGGCGTGCTGCTGGACCAGACCAGCTTCTACGCCGAGCAGGGAGGACAGACGTTTGACGAGGGCTACATGCTGCGAGAGGACGACAACATGGAGGATGTAAGTGCAGCGGTCTGGAGCCTCTGAGGCGTTGCCTAGCAACGCCGACCGTAACTCACCTAAACTCGTGTGGTGTTTGGATTTAAACCGACACCAGAAAAGGTGCTTTAGCCGTGACCCCCACTGATTCCTACAGCTAGTGCATGAATAACGGAGATTATTACAGGAAGTTTGTTGTTTATTGATGAGGTCACAGACCCCTGAGTCAGGAGTCTGAAGGAACAGAACATCTAAAACATCAGTTTAGTCTCTCATCTTCGGTGGTTTTTGTTTTCCTGCAGCGGACCGAGTTCACGGTGAAGAACACGCAGGTGCGCGGCGGTTACGTCCTCCATATTGGAACCGTCTACGGAACGCTGAAGGTCGGAGACCGGGTCACTCTGTGCGTGGACGAGGTGAGACGCCTGTTCAGGGTTTTGTTCTCACTAGGATGAAGTGATCAACCAGAACCGTGTTTCCAGGCTCGCCGTCGGCCCATCATGAGCAACCACACGGCCACTCACATCCTGAACTTCGCCCTGCGGGGGGTTCTGGGCGAGGCGGATCAGAGGGGCTCTCTGGTCGCTCCCGATCGGCTTCGCTTTGATTTCACGGCTAAAGGTGCTCTGAGTACGGCCGAGGTCCGCCGGACCGAGGAGATCGCTTGTGCCATGATCAAAGATGCAAAGGTGAGCAAGAAGATAACGGCGGTCCCAGGTACGCCGCGTTTGAGCTGCTGATGCAGCCGGGTCCAGTTTCCTGCCAAATAGTGAACCAAATCTGTTTATTTCAGACTTATTTTCTAATCATGAAGAAACATCTTTTATGATCCTTCATAGGCTCCTTTTGGCAGTAATAAAGGTTTATTAGGTGCTGCATGTTTAGTTTCACGTGATAAAATACAAATGTTTTTACAAAGGTAATATATTTTATTTGTTAATATTAATTACCCTAAACTAAAGTGGCACCCATAAACTCAAGACGGTTTAAATGTTGAAGACAACCTGGAAAAGAATCAGTTTAAATGGTGTTTTTGATGTTTTATCTATAAAAACTGAAATATTTAATGATTTTATTTGTGATGCATCCACATCAGCCGGTTTACGCCAAGGACGCCGCTCTCGCAGAAGCCAAGGCCATCCAGGGTCTGCGGGCCGTGTTCGATGAGACCTACCCCGACCCGGTCCGGGTCGTTTCCATCGGCGTTCCCGTCGAGGAGCTGCTGAGCGATCCCAACAGTCTGGCGGGTTCCCTCACCTCCATCGAGTTCTGCGGTGGGACGTGAGTACGAAACCCGGCTCTGTTCCTGCAGCGGCTCGGAGACGTCTGTAGTTTAGGAATCAGATGGTGCAGTACCAGTTAGCATCAGCAGGGGGCAGAGCTGCTCTTCAGCTGTTGAACAGATAATTAAAGTTAATTTGGCCTTTTTATATAAATGTTAGGTTGATCTTTGACCTCATGACCTCAGCCGTCGTATTCAGAAATAAAGAGACGATAAATACATTCATTTTAATTTTAGACTTGATGGTTTTTTATAGCTAGTCGTATAATTTTTAACTTGCTATCAGACTGACAGATTCTGGTTATGAAGGTTTTCTGATTTTTTTACTCGTGAAGCAGAAGAAACAACATTTTTTCAAATCAATGAAACATGAATAAATGTTCTTTATTGATGCTGCAGGAGTCTGTTTGTATTTTAAACCCTGAAACGACTCGCTGCTTCAGCTGCTGCAGGTTTTAATCTGCAGCTTCATCAGAGACCTGTAGTGCTTCTGCTGTGACGTTTCCTCTCCTGATGTTGTTCCTCTTATCTGCAGCCACCTGCAGAACTCCAGTCACGCCGCGCCGTTTGTCATCGTCTCAGAGGAGGCCATCGCTAAGGGCATCCGCCGCATCGTCGCCGTGACGGGAGCAGAGGCCCAGAAGGTCGAGACACACGCATGAGCGCCCAGCTTCACCCCCCAACACGCACACATGAGACTGACAGAGAAAAGATTCATCTTAAAGTTTTTGTTTATGATCTAAAAAATAAACGTTCCTGTTTGGACCGAGACCCTGGAGGCGGGTTTTCCTGTTTCTGTTTGATCCTGACCTTCGCTGTCATGTGCCTCCAGGCCCAGAGGAAAGCCGACGCCCTGCGTCAGTCTCTGTCCGCTCTGGGAGACAAAGTCAAGCAGCAAGCGACCCCGAACAAAGACGTGCAGCGAGAGATCGCCGACATGACGGAGGTGAGCGGCGTTCCAGAGCAGGTGGGACATTAGAGCTGCTCCATGATGAGAAGCTAACATCTCTGTGTCCTCCACAGTCGTTAGGCACCGCGGTGATTCCTCAGTGGCAGAAGGACGAGATGAGGGACAACCTGAAGGCTCTGAAGAAGACCATGGACGACCTGGACCGCAGCTACAAGGCCGACATCCAGAAAAGAGTTCTGGAAAAGACAAAGGAGGTGATCGAAAACAATCCTAATCAGCCGCTGCTCGTCATGGAGATGGAGACCGGAGCTTCAGCAAAGGTGAGACTCTGAGTGTTTTAAAAATAATTCAGAGGGACAGAAGTGTACCAAGGTCCTTAAACGCCCCTCATTTCTCTTCGTGTGCTTTAGTAGTAGTAGTAGTAGTAGTAGTAGTAGTAGTAGTAGTAGTAGTAGTAGTTTTGACTATCATAGTAAATCCAGAACAGAACTGGTGTCTTAAGACGAGGTTAATGTTAATAAAAGGGTTTTTAGCAGCTTTATTACCTTCATTTTTATCTTTACAAAGTTTAAAATATGAACCTGATGACTAAAATCACTTTTCACTTTTATTTTTATTTAGCCAGATGAGTGGATTGAGAACTCGTTCTCATTTACAACGACGGTCTGGCCAAGAGGCAGCAGCAACAGACACACAGTTAGCTTTACACAAACAGATAAGATCAAAAACAGATGAGATAAAACAGCTAGACATAAAAACAAAGGACTGTTCAAAACAGACTAAAAACAATCTTTAAGTACTCATCAGCAGGCACATTGAATTTAAATGTTTTTATTTATTTTCATCATTTTCAGTTTTAAATGTTAATTTCCTCTCAGGATTTATTGGCTGCAGAAACATCCTGATAGCTTCATCTGTAGCTGTCAGACTCACTGAAGGGCTCATTGGGCTTGTCTGAAGGAGTAAAATAATTCCTGTTATAGCTTCCCGAACAGCCTCTGTTCAGAGAAATAGTTTAAGTCCTCCAGGATTGATGAGCTAACAGCTAGTCTGAGTGCAGCCAAGGTCAGAGTTCCTGTGGTCTTTAGAGCCAAATATAGTTCAAAAGATGTCATGTTTAAAATGTTAAAAACTAAAAATTTTAAAAACTGAAGTTTAGTTAAGTGTTTGATAAAAAAAGGGGTGGGACTTTGAACATTCCTAAGTATTCCGGCTAGTTTTTCTCCCCCGTGGACCAGAATCGGCTCTGGAGCTCGTTGCTTGCGAAACTTTCCCGTTTCCCTCCTGAACTTCCCGTTTCCTCGGTTTCAGGCTCTCAACGAATCACTAAAGCTGCTGAAGACTCAGTCTCCTCAGACCGCCACCATGCTCTTCACCGTCGACCCGGACGCCGGCCGGATCACCTGCCTGTGTCAAGTCCCTCAGGTACATCCTCAAGAGGCTCTGCGGGAATCCCAACGTCTTCTGTCCTGTGTTTCCTAACCTTAAACCTGTTCTCTGCAGGAAGTGGCTAACCGCGGTCTGAAGGCCAGTGAGTGGGTTCAGGAGCTGTGCCCCCTGCTGGACGGTAAAGGAGGCGGTAAAGACATGTCGGCACAGGCCACAGGCAAGAACACGCAGTGCCTGCAGGAGGCGCTACAAATGGCTAATGAGTTTGCTCGACTCAAATTGGGAGAAAACTGAGAGGAAAATAAATGTAAAGAATTCATTTCCTCTGTTCTCCTCGCTCTAGGTCAGAAACTAATGAAACCACTGAAACTCAGAAAATGACTATTTATTTTCACAGATCTGCCTGATTTAATGTCATCGAGCTGTAGCTGTAAAAATCCTCTCGTGCACTTTGACCTTTGCTGCATGTTCATCTGAGACGGAACAGGGATGTTAGCTTTAGCCTCCTGCTAGCACTGATTAAAGAGCCTCTGATTCATCCTCCAAGCACAAATGTGGCACTTCCTGTTTCTCCATCTATCCTCCAAGTCAGACTCATCTCCCCGTTGCTCTGTAACACACACACACACACACACACACACTTAAGGCTCTGCTAGAGGAAGAGAAGTAAAACTTCAGTCTGGTCTGACTGGTTGGTGCCGTAGGCGTGGCCCCGTTAACATCCATCCATTTCTAACATCTGATTTTACGTCATTAATGATTATTAATGTGAAATGATCCTCCTGATGTTTAATATTGATTTAAATCTGCGTCTCGTCGTTCCTGTAACAGAAATAGTGCTGATGGAATAAATCTGACTGGTAAATGTCACGAGTCTCCTGCTGTTTTGATTTATTTCAGAAACACGAGTCCCTCTGAGCTAAAGGTGTAGCCATCAGTCGCCTCCTAAAGGTCAAGATGTGAGGAATGAACTAAACCCTCAAAAGAATCAAAACTCTGCAGTTTCATGAAGCGTTTATTTGTACAACAGCATCAAATACAAAGAGTCACGTTTCATACGGGTGTTGGACATGTGCTCCTCCTAGTCCACCGACGTGGCGTCGTTTACCCGATTCATGGAGGTTCTGTCTCGGTTCTGAACAAGGCGAAGCGATGCGTGTTGGGTCGGGTTTCTCAGCTGATGGTCGCTCTTCCCAGAGAAAACCAGAACCTGTTTGATGATGAAGTTCGTTCCTCGGCTCACGGGCTTCCAGACCGACGGGTTTTGTTTCTCTGCCTGTGAGGAAAACCAGGATTTTAGAGTTCCTGAAGAAACGCAGGGTTGTGGGTCACTGATGGATCTGTCGGTGGGGGGGGGCTCGCCTCCATCTCACCACTTTGTTCTGGTCTTCTTCTGATGAGGAGCAGTGTTTTAATCTGCAGACGTTCCTCGGAACTGCTGGAATGGGAGCTTTTCCGATCATTACGTGGAAACGGCGCTCAGCTGCTGCACAAATGAGCATGAATGGAGCAGAGCGAGTTCCTATTCGTGTTTCTGGACTTTCCTTGAAACAGGAAAAAAAATTCTCACAAAAATCTCCTTTAATACATGAAAGTCCTCGCTTCTTCATCTGTTCTCTCCAAACAGCCGGACTTCCCGGTGTTCCTCCAGAAGAGCATGTTCTCATGCATGCATGGATTTCCTCCCACAGACCAGAAACGTGTCAGGTTAACTTTGTCCCTGTGATGGACTAAAGACCTGTCCAGGTGTCCTCTTCCATGACTGCTGGAGACAGACACCAGCTCCCCGTGACCTTCAGATTACAGATTAGTAAAGATGATGGGTGGATTTGGACTTTGGCAGCTTTTCCCACTTCTCCTACTGGGTCATTTCCAGAATGCGTTCCTAAATAAAGGACTATCGAGGAAAGTTTGAAAGGATAATAAAGACAACAGGAGTTTTCTGTGGCAGCACAAGTTCTCGTCTCCTGTTGAAAACCTCAGAATGAAGCAGAAAGAGGCGCGGGTCGGGAGGCGTGTGCGCCCCCAGCAGAAGGCAGAGTGTGATCATGTCTGTTCAGCTCAGAAGGCATGTGTGAAACAAAAATTCAAAGGTATCGGGTGTGTGTGCTGAAAAGGAGCTGCAGGCGTCCAGCAGCAGGACAAAAGGCACGAAAAGCCGACAGAAAAACAAACGATCTGTTCAGATTTACAGAAAACAGGTGGAGTCACATAAATAACAAACAGGCAGGAGACGGGACACCTAAGCCTCCATCCGAGGGCCTTCTGGGACTCACACATTCATGTCAACACCCCAGGAACCCGAACGAGACCCAAACTTTTCAAACTTCAGGAGCCCTGTGGAGTTTCATGTAAAAATCATCTCAGCACCTGTTAGGCTTAAATTATTAACCTTCCTCCTGGCTGGCAGCTCTCTTCCTGCCAACAAACCGAATGACTTTAAAACCTTCTGTTGCTTTTATGAGAACGACCAGAACCGAGTCTCACGTTGGTGTCGACTCCAGCAGCAACAGGAACAAAACAATTAGACATTCTGTTTTGATATACACTGCTCACAAAATGAAAGGAACCCTTTAAAGAAACACATTAGATCTCAATATGAAGTTGGATATCTATACAAATAACGACAGGGCAATGTCTTAGGAACAAAAGGATGCCAAGTATTTTAATGGAAATAAAAGTGTTCAGCCTACAGAGGGCTCAATTGTGTAGACACCCTAAAATCAGAGTGAAATGAAGATGTGGCAGGCTAGTCCATTATTTCAAAAACTTCATTTCTGCAACTCAAAATGCTTTTCAGTACCTTGTGTGGCCCCACGAGCTTGTGTGCATGCTTGACAACGTCGGGGCATGCTCCTAATGAGACAACGGATGGTGTCTTGTGGCATTTCCTCCCAGATCTGTGTGAGGGCATCCCTGAGCTCTTGTACAGTCTGAGGAGCAACCTGGCGCCGCCTAATGGACCCAAACATAATGTCCCACAGATGTTCTATTGGGTTTAAGTCAGGGGATCGTGAAGGCCATTCAATTGTTTCAATGCCTTCATCCTCCAGGTACTGCCTGCATACTCTTGCCACATGAGGCCGGGCATTGTCGTGCATTAGGAGAAAACCAGGACCTACTGCATCAGCGTAGGGTCTGACAAAGGGTTCAAGGATTTCATCTGGATACCTTATGGCAGTCAGAGCACCATTTCCTAGGCAGTAGAGGTCTGTGCGTCCCTCCATGGATATGCCTCCCCAGACCATCACTGACCCACCACCAAACCTGTCATGTTGAACGACGTTGCAGGCAGCATAACGTTCTCCTTGTCTTCTCCAGACTCTTTCACGTCTATCACAGGTGCTCAGGGTGAACCTGCTCTCGTCTGTAAAAAGTACAGGGCGCCAGTGGCGGACTTGCCAATTCTGGTGTTCTTGAGCAAATGCCAGTGGAGCTCTACGGTGCTGGGCAGTGAGCACAGGGCCCACTACAGGACGTCGGGCCCTCAGGCCATCTTCATGAAGTCTGTTCCTGATTGTTTGGGTAGAGACATTCACACCAGTGGCCCTCTGGAGGTCATTCTGTAGGGCACGAGCAGTGCTCAGCCTGTTCCGCCTTGCACAAAGGAGCAGGTATCGGTCCTGCTGATGGGTTGTGGACCTTCTACGGCCCTGTCCAGCTCTCCGAGAATAACCGCCAGTCTCCTGAAATCTCCTCCATGTTCTGGAGATTGTGCTGGGAGACACATTAAACCTTCTTGCTGCAGCACGTGTGGATGTGCCATCCTGGAGAAGTTGGACAACCTGTGCAACTTCTGTAGGGTTAAGGAATCGCCTCATGCTGCCAGTAGAGATAATTACTCAAGCCAAAACTAGCACGAGTGGAAAACCAGCCAAAAAAGATCAAGAGGGAGAAACTTGAAATGACCTCCACATGTTAAACCAGTCCTGTTTTGAGGGTTTTGTAATTGTTGCCACTTTAGTGCACCTGTCGTTAAGTCCATGAACACCAATACAGCTGAAAGTGATTAACAATGCCCTCAGCTGCTTCATCAACCAGAACATTATCAGACAGGTTTCATTGATTTCATGCCAGGCCCAATAAAAAAGTGTTCCTTTAATTTTTGTGAGCAGTGTATTAAAAATGACTTAAATCAGTTTATTCTATTCCTTTTGACTGCATTTTTCTTTGTTTTTGGATTAAATTAACACAAATGCCTCATTTTGATTCTTATTTCTTAGAAAAAATCCTTAGAAATAAAAGTTGGCAGTGTTGCGTTCATGGACCCCCCAAAAAAAGATTCAGATTTGACCACAATTTGATTTTTGTCATTAAAAAATCACATCTGGTTGCGTTCTGCATAAAATTCCCTACAGGAATAAAATGTTCTGGTTATCGTGTTTAAATCCTTAATCTTGCTGAATAATTCTCAGTAAATCTGAGTCTCTTTCTGTAAACCCGCCTTAAACAATAATCCTCCAATCGCAGCTCCAATGTTTGGGTTTTTCTTTCAACAAATAAAAATGAGATTTTCAGTAAAGAAGTGATAAAAACCAGATAAGATGCTCCAAACTCCACAGGGTTCATGATTCATCCTTTAATTATAAACAAAACGGTTCAGTTTGGGGCTGAAAGGGTTAAGGTGGACGTTTAAAACCTGCTCTGACGAGTTCCTTTTTAATGTTTCACTGGAATTTGAGTCTGATTTAAGGTGGAATTACAGGTCTATGTGTGTGTGTGTGTGTTTGTGAGAGAGAGAGAGAGAGAGAGAGAGAGCGTGAGTGGGGAGGGGTCACCATCACAGATGAAGTCTAAGGCGTGTGGTGGCTCCGCCTCCTCCAACAGGGTTGGGGGCGTGGCTAATGAAGGCCTCCACCTGGTCCGATTTGTTTGGAGGTGAAACTAAATTT
This sequence comes from Aphyosemion australe, assembly GCA_006937985.1. Classification (NCBI taxonomy): domain Eukaryota; kingdom Metazoa; phylum Chordata; class Actinopteri; order Cyprinodontiformes; family Nothobranchiidae; genus Aphyosemion; species Aphyosemion australe. The sequence continues at coordinate 1,015,102 of SSNS01000063.1, forward strand.
CCTAAAAGCTAAAATCCTGATCTGTCCGGACCGGTCCAGAACTCGGCTCACTTCCTCCTCATCGCCACAGTCCAGATGGGAGTACCGGCTGCAGCGGGCTGGTGGTTGCCATGGCGTCTGGAAGCTGAGGCTCATCTCGGTGAGTCAGAGCATCTGAAAGTCCTGATTGTGTTTGGATCTGCGTACACAGAACCGACCCGCGGGTTTTAGAGGATGGCTGTATCTGGTAAACCCAGTTCTCACACAGCAGCTGTTTCCAAACATCCACTTCCGTGGCGGCGCCACCCGGAATCAAACTGAATTTAAGCAAACCAAAGATCCGATCCGAGTTCTGATGGTTCAGTTCTCCAGATGTCTGCAGCTCAGACTGATGTTTGTCTGATTGAACAGTCCTCAGAGTCTGAACGGTTCTACTGGACCGATTCCACAGCAGCCGGTTCTCCCGCCTCATCCTTCAGCTGGAGGTCACGGTCCCGTTCAGGAATTTCTCCTCACTTCTTGTAAACTTTTACTACAACATAAATCCCAAACAGGTGAGAACATCTAAGCGTTTACTTCGGATCGGCTTCCTAATCTGTAGATCTACGCATGATGGAGTGTGGATCATTTTCCAGGGAATACTGTGATTTTCCCAGCCTGGGAAAGCTGCTGGATGATCTGGGCTTCAAAGTCTGCGTCGTGGACGCCGGTCTTCCTGAACTCTCCAGAGTAGCGGTTCTGTTCCCAGTAGTGATGCCAGTTTCCTCGACTGTCGGCCCCGAAGCCAAACACGTTCACCTGGAGGGGAGCGGAAGGATCAGAGTCAGGAACCGGATGGAGGAAAACCGGAGGAGACCCGTGGGAGACGGGGACTGACCTCATCACAGACGTGCAGAGCAAAGAACAGCACCAGCATGCCGGTGGACGGGTAGCGGCCGTGATGTCTGGTCCAGCGGTCGTGGATGTATTTAAAGAAGGCTGGATTGAAGATCTGGACCTGCGGGAAGACCAGAACAAACACATTCCTTCAGCTCTGATCTCTCTAAACATCTGTAACGGGATTAACGATGACACACCCCCTGGTGATGCCCAGAACTCCACCGTTTGGGAGGAAATGTTCTCCATCTGCAATTTTGAGTCAAACCAAAGACTCAGAGCTTCTGACCGGGTGAAGATGATCTCAGCGTCTCCACGTGATCGGGATTAGCGCTTTTTTTTACAGATTAAAGGGTGAGCGGGAGATTAGTGAAAACAAAGGGAATGTTTGTAATCCCTCATCAACAGCAGAGCCAGGCAGGGGGTGGGGGTTAAACCAGCTGATGGTGACCAGAGCAGACCCACCTTGTCTTTGTCCACACGGAGGAACTGCTTCACCGGAGCGTATGTGCTGCAGGAGGAACAGATTAAACACGTCATGTGACTGATGGATGACGGACAGGTGGAGGTGTTCTCGTGCACATCCGTGTGTCTTACAAGCGGATCTGTCCCGTGGACAGGGCGCTGGTGATCCAGACCAGGTCCAGAGTTTTGAAGGGAACCAGGACGAAGCTGACGTTGGCCGCCAGGTTCTTGGCGCTCTCTGGGTACATGAAGTGGTGCGTGGTTCTGCTGCCGGCGTCCTCCTCGTAGCCCACAGTGGGGGCCAGATTAATCCTGGAGGGAAAGAAAGAAATCTGATTGGCTCCTGCCACCAGCAGTACTTAAACCCTCCACCAGAGGGCAGAAGACACACGCAGGGTTGAACACAGAGGAACGTACAAATCCTGTTAAAGAGGTAGACGCCTTCAGGACTCAGATATAAAACATGATGCATTTGGCAATAAAAACATTAAAGAACGTGATATTAAATAAAGATGTTGCACTAAAGTTCTGTAGGACTGGAAATTTGCCCAGAAAATATAAATACTTCATCACTGATGCTGCAAATTAATAAAAAAAGTCCTGAAAGTCATGCTGATGGTGTTCGTTAGGGCGATAAGGAATCCTTCTGGAAGGACGGGACTTTATTTTTAGACTTTTGTCAGAAAAACAAAAGAATTTATGAAACAACACATTTGTTTGGACTCCAGAAATATTCAGATTAAATAAACTCAGATTAAAAGCAGATGGAAACTATGGCACCTTCATAAGCTCTAGTTCCTTTTGGATGAACGTGAAATGATTCCCTGGAACGGTTCCTGTTCAGGGTTTCCCGCTCGGATCACAGCTAATTCAGAATCTTTCCAAGAAGAAAGAAAAATACTTTTTAAGCCTCTTTGGTTTAGAAACCAGGGATTATAGAGGAAGTTCAACTCTGCACAATCTGCAGAAACCTGCTAACTATCCAGCAGCGTGTTTTAGGACATTTATCACTGAAAACATCGTTTCTCTGCACCTGCAGACGCAGAACAATGAAAACGCTCCTCAGGCACAAAGTAAAAATAGAAACAACATAAAGATGTAATCTATAATCCAGGAGCAGCTTCTTTATTTACGCCACCGGTTCACACAAAGGAGACAATCAGGACAATTAATCCATCTGAGCTGAAAGGCAGACGGGAAGTCTGATTCCTGTCGGAGTTTTCCAGCAGCAGCAGGAATGTTTTAGTCTGTCGGTGAGTCAACAGGAGTGATGCATTTAAACAGGAGGGAATGCTTGAAAAATAACGTGCACCAATAAAACAGATGTTGGACTGCAGACGTGCAGCTGCAGGAGCGCGAGTCGGCCAAAGCTCTAGGAGTCTGGACGCCGCGGCTGCTCATCAGGCCTGATGAGGATTCACATGAAACGGATCAAAACCCAAAGCAGCGTTTCAGAATCTGACGGGAAAACTGAACTCAGCTGTTTCATCGCTGAAGGTTCTGGTTCAGTAAAACGACCTGAAACAACAAATCAAAGACTCGGGAACTCCCCTCAAGTCCCGAATCACTTTTATCTCCTCTGGTTTTCTGATGCTGATGAGAAATGATTTACTTCATCAATCAGACAGGTCAGACGGTTTCTGTTTGGGTGTTTTCCTTTCGGGGTTTAGGGTTCGGTCCTCTTCTTACAGTCGAGTCTCGATTCCTTTGTGCTGAAGTCTGACTTTAAGTCTTTTGTGATTCCTTCAAGTCGTCACGTTAGAGTCCAAACCTCTGACTGCTGTCGTCTAATATCGGCTACCCCCCCAGAATTCCTGGTAAAAGAAACTCCTGCTCGCCCTTTGATCTGTCAAAGGGAAGTAAACTCTATTTCTCTGAACACAGGCTGTTCAGGAAGCGACAGTAGGAATTATTTAGAACTTTTACACAGAAACGCGCTCCGGGACGTCTGAAATATCCTTTTAAATAAAACAGATTCACTCCTTCAAAGAGCCGATTCTGTATTTATAGCTTTGTGTGTGTGTGTGTGTGTGTGTGTGCGTGTGTGTGTGTGTGTGTGTGTGTGTGTGTGTGTGTGTGTGTGTGTGTGTGTGTGTGTGTGTGTGTGTGTGTGTGTGTGTGTGTGTGTGTGTGTGTGTGTGTGTGTGTGTGTGTGTGTGTGTGTGTGTGTGTGTGTGTTGAATACTCTCAGTGTTCGTGAGCCTGAGTATTCAGACACACTCAGATTTATGTGCCTTGGTGCACGGGAGCGTGCTCGTCAGACACAATGGGTGGTGTAAGTTTCAGCTTCTCAGCACAAAAAGCTCTTTGTGGTGACCAAATGGGTCACGTGACCCCCGAGGGCCAATCAGAGAGCAGAACGCCGGCAGCATTAAACAGTGGGATTAAATTTAGCATCAGACCCACATCAGCTGTCTGAGAAGCTTCTGGGTCTGGAGGACGATAATGGGTCCTGCTGTGAGAGTCTGGAGCTCCAACCCATCACCCCCGCATCCTCTCACCTCATGATGTAGTCGTGTCCGTCGATGGCGGATCCATATCCAGCCCCTCGGAGGTTTCCGGAGTTTCCCACCACGGCGCAGCGCAGACAGCGTTCTGGATCCCAGGAGCCGTACGGCGAGCGTCCAGGAATCACCTGAGACAGAACATGATCAGATCAAAGATACACCTGAGCTTCAGAGGAAATTAAACACAAAAAAAATGAAATAATAACAGCCCTACATCAGAGTATAACTTATCGACGTGTCTGGTTTAAACAGAAGCCTGGTGGATGAATGAATAATTAAAATTACCTGGAAAAGCCTCAGCAGCACCTGCTGGATGTTGTGAGGTTTGAACTGCGGCTGTAACATCTGCAGGTGGAGTGAGAGCTCAGTTAGAAATAAACAATCACAATTTTAACAGGAGAGGAAGGTTTCTTTACTCTTCCCGTGAATATTTTCATGTTTAAGGACATTTTTTAGATTCATGTCTATTATGTGAAGAGTTAAACAAAAATAAACCTTTTGATGCTGATTTAGCTCCAAAGTTTCTTCATCCTTAAAGACAAACCAGGTCTGAACAAAGACTTCCTTCTGTTTTCCTTTTTTATCAGCCTGCAGCAGCGTCGCTGTTCAAGAAGGCAGCTTCACTTTTTTATTTATTTATATTTATATAAGAACACAAAGTAAATCTGTTTAAATGTTCTGAGAGGAGAATTTTCTGTGAAAATGAATAAAAACATGAAAACGTTTTTCTGCTCGGTGGCAAAAACATCAGTCATCACAAAGACTTTAGCTCCGGTCCTTTAAGTTGATGAGGTCACTTTGTGGTGTAAAGGGACAAAATCCAAGATAAAAACAGGATTCAGGCAGAACTAGAGAACATAATCCAACATGGACGCTGATTTAGTTGGTTCGGCTTCAGGCTTTTGTTTTGGAGGAATCCGCTGTATGAAATGTTCTGGGTTCTGTTGCTTCTGTCTGGTTTCACATGTTCTGGGCCAGCACCAGTGGGTGTTATGGGTAAAACTTTTCTGCAGACCAGTTTGATTATTTAAAGCTGCTTTAGCAAAATCTACAGAACAAGCTAGGTTTTAAACACGGTCATGGAGCACTCACCCCTCCCCTCGGGTATCTTTCCTGAGACGCTTCAGCCGGAACCGGAAACCTGCGATGCCAGAGGAAACGAGCTAGCGCTAAACACCCGTCTCTAGGTCCAAATGTCTTTTGTTGTCCGTGATTTCAAATGGTGTTTTTCTTTGTGGGACTCTGGTAGTTTGTCCTAAAGCTGAAGTGGTAGCAGCCGGCTGTTTCTCCTTCTCTGATGTTATTGATGGAGAACCTCTCACACCAGTGGTGTTCTGGTGCTGAATACGTGAGTGTGGAATGAGTGGAGGACCCAGGGAAGTGCGGCGGTTCAACCGGATGGTCCGGTGGTTGGTTCTGGTCTGAAACGTGTTATTGGTGGAGGTTTTTAGATAAATGTGAGAGAACCACTTTATTATTTTGTTTTTTTTTTTTTTTAATCTCCATAATGTGTGTTTCCAGCTATATGAAGTTAGAACTTTGTTAAGAGGCATGAAAAAATTGTTTTAAGCTAATTTGTTTTCCAGACTTGCTATTGCAGCTTTAAATTGTGAAAACTTGCATTAAAACGTGTAGAGTCGTCTGAGTTTTGCAGAACCGACCTAGCCTCACAAGCCACCCTATAGACGTGACACGCAGAGCAAAATCATTTTGCTTCAGCAGCCCACGGTCTAGATTTCTAGGCTGGAACCGATCCAGTTTGGTTCTGGAGCGCAGCCCGGTGATGGATTCAAGCAGCAGCTGATAAAATGTCCCTTTCAAAATAAAATCAAGGTTATTTTCAGAACCTCCTCCAACCCAAAACATCAGATTTGGGTTCTTTTATGTCCACCACCTCTTTCTGTCTCCAGACTTCACTTCATTTCACTCTTTGTTTTATTCTATAACCCCCCCCCCAGCTTCAACTCTCCTGACACAGAATCCTATTCTCTCACCTTTTCCTCCTCTCCTGCCGTTTCAGAGCAATCATTTCTAATTCCTTTTCTTTAATTTCCCTCGCTCCTCTTTGTTTCTCCTCCTCTGTCCTCTCGTCTTCACCTCTCCATCTCTGCGGGGTGCCATTCACCTCACAGCTCATCAGAAATCTAACTTCATCATCCTTTTGAGCCACTCTTCTTCTGCAGTTTGTAATAATGTTTTCTGGAACTACTTGCTGTTTCCATCGTTTTATTGGAACTGAATTAATTTAAATATGAGGATAAATCACTGGAGCTTAACGATTACATTCTGCATTTATTCATTTTATTAAATATTCTTGTTAGTTTGTCTTTAATAGTTGTCTGTAATTTATTAGCAAATAAAACCAACACATGAAGCCTGCGAGTTAATTCACTGGAAACATGAAGAAGTGGGGTTTTATTTTTTTCCTGAAGCTTCTGATCACTTTTCCTTCTTTCTCCTGTGACTTTAATTATTTAAATGCTTCAGGTTTGTTTGACTGAACTCAGAAATGAAAGAAAATCAGCTCATGCAAAGAAACAATTTCACCGCTGGGTTTGTGAAATTATTTCCTCATTAATCTTCTTCAGACTGATGATTTTCTCTCAGGGAGGCAGAAAAGAGCAGAATTAACTGGAACTTATTTAAATGAACAGACGTTTGTCTCTGGCTTAATTGTCCTTATTTTCAGAGCCAATCGATTCCAATTTATTTATTTTGCATCCCACTAAGATTTACCTCCAGTTAAGTTTAGATAGATTTATCGACCTGAGTCGTGCAGATCTGCTGACTGCAACTTTAACAAAGACAATCTGACATATAGTCATGAAAATGGAGGGAATAAACAAATTCCTGCTAAAATAGACCAACACCGAGCTGTTGGATCATTCAGAATTACCGAGTTTAACTAAAAGCTGTTTGTTTGCAGCAGAAGCATTCTTAAATGTGACTGCCTGACCCTGTTAAGTAGTAAACTCGAACGTTGACCAACATTTGCGTATCCACCAGAGGGCGCTGTCAGTCAACGAGAACGCGCCCTAGTCAGCTTGACACACCAACGAAGAAGAAGCTGTGGCTAAAAGGCTCGAAACCGATGAAGAGTTGGCAAAGTTCTTTTGGACAGGTAATATTAAATCCTTCACTGTATTTTAGAGACTTGTAACCAGATTTTATTTAAATAAAATAAATAAGATAAATGCTACGTTTACCGTAGGCTAATATGACGCTAGCTTGAATGCTAACTCAACATCCGTAAACTTCAAGCTAACTGCAGAAGAGGAGGAGGGAGAAACAAAAAGGGATTTATCTTTTGTCTATTGGAATTAAGTGATTAGTGTAGCTTTCAGCCTAAAACTATTATTTTAGCTCTCTCTGTTGACTCCGCCATCCCTGCGAGTGCGCGGTCGAGGCGCGGCTTTCAGCTCTTTCCAGCAGGGGAGCAGGGCCAGGAGCAGCTCAGATGTTAAAAGTTAAAGTTGCAGCGGTTTGTGCCGGCGGACGCTGCTGATAAACCGAATCAGATCAGTAAAGACGAGCACCTTGTCTGTTAGCAACATCTAACGTGCAGAAATCACCAGGTTAATATGTTTTAAACTGCTGTGTACATCTGGATGGAGGTTGATCCTCGTGAGGAGGAGGAGCTAAGATGGGGACCAGCTTGAAGGGGGAGGAGCCAATATGCTGCTGAAGCTACTAATGTAAAACGAGTTTGATTAAAAATGGTGGATCTGTGTTGTTTTTCCTTATTAATTTGGGAATGTTCAATCATCTAATTCACCAAGAAACCCTCAGTAAATAAATAAATAAAACACAGAACAAGGGTGACCAGCAACAGGACGTTGCAGGAGGGACACTATTTGGTGGGTCTACACACATGTTCAGCTGTTTTGTTTACAGCAAAGAAAAAATCAACCAAACAAACATTTCCTAACGTTTTTGTCCGTTTTCTTCCTCTCATGTCTCCTCCTCCTCCCTGCATGGTCATCGCCTCCCTGTCGGAAAAGGAGCTGGACACTTGGCAGCTTTTGGTCTGCGCTGGCAGTTCCAAAGGTGAGCTGAGGTCACATTTATAACGCAGCAACTTCTGAAATTTACCTGCATGGAGGTTAGAAACAAAGATGAAGATGTTTTCCATCCAGACTCGGTGGTGTTTAAGGAAAACCCGCTTCATTTGTTCCATTTCCACTCTAAAGCCGCTGCTGGCAGGAGCACACGAGGAGGGTGTTTGTGCTTGTAGGGGGAGATTGCTTGGCTCAGCAGCGAGGAGGGATGAGGAGGTGATTATGATGTATTACTCCCCTTAAGTTGGAGCCATAATTAAGTTACATCTTTCATGTGGCCGACTGAATTCCCAGGAGGCAAACGTGCAAAACAGGAGTTTTATGGTGATTCAGAAGGTGTCAAAACAGGTTCTGCTGGAGCGCTGAAGACAACGCGACACCAACCAGTCACACAGATGGGGTCTGATTTATTTATTTGTTCATTTAATTTTTTTTATTGCAACCATTATCACCCAAGTACGTTCAAATCTCAATGAAGTGATTCTAGTCTAAAAGCAGAACCTGTGATTTATGAACATGCTTTTATACTGGTTAGAGTTTTTAACTGCACCTGTTTTATTGTGGTCCAGATGCAAATCGTGCAAAAGCAAAGATGCTTTCCTGGGAATCTCCTAAAAGGGTTAAAGGTTAAAGTTCATGAAGACTGCCGGAGAAAGTGTCTTCTTTCATGGCAGCACTACTCTGGTTGGTGCGTTTCTGACTTCTGGAACGATGAGACTGAAACAGAGGTGTTTACCCATAATGCACAGCAGCACGTTTGCAGGTAAATCCCGGGGTTGATTAGTTTAGCTCCACATAATGAATTGAATGAATGAAATCTGCAAGCTGTTTAAAGTTCAAAGTTGGAGAGTCCAACTAACCGCCTTTCAGAGGCTCACAGGTCTGCAGGTTCTTCCTCGCATGTTTAGTCTGTAATAGTTTTACCTTGGATTATGTGCAGCGCTCAGCTGGTGGCAACAAACAAACATGAGGAAAGCTGTTAATCAGTGAGCTTTAGAGGAGCTGCTAAGAAGATTTTGTTATCTTTAGACAGACTCAGACATCATGTCGTGTGCCTGCAGTGTCTGTGGAGGATGATGCTGTTTTACACATAAAACCGTCCGTTTCACACTCAGCCGTCACGTCCCGACTCAGATAATCCCACTCAGATAATCTCCAAAAATTCAATCAAAGTTTAAGAAAACAAATTTGTGAAATATATAAAACATAATTATTTTTACCTTCTAGTTAAAAATGAGAGACGTGCTGATGACGGGGGTAATGTTGAGCAGAAATAAATGCAAAAGGACCTCAGAACCGGGTCGGCAGGAAAGTCTCAGCGATCATGTTTTTAAAATGAGTTTGATTCCTTTAAACTTTTAATAACCTGCAGCTCAGGCAAAATAAACGAAAACATAAGAAAAATTAAATAAACAAGTATGAAGCTGCTTTAGCCACAAGGTGAGATCTTTGATCCAGCTCCGGTGGCCTAGTGGTAGAGTGTCCGCCCCGGGACTGGGAGGTCAGGGTTTGATTCCCGGTCGGGTCATACCAAAGACTTTGAAAAAATGGGCACCAAACCAGCTAGTTAACGGTTACCAACACTGACTTATTGCTCTAAACAACCCTAGTGAGCGTGTTAAACATGACATCATCTCCTTTTATAAAGAAAAAAAAAACTTTTTGCAAAACTTCACATTGGAAAAAATAAAAAAACAAAGTTTTTCTCACATGACCCCCCCCCCCACACACACACACACACACACACACCCTACCACTGTCTGCAGTTCAGACGCTGACTTTAAATAAACCAAACACCGCCCCCTCACAGTTAAAAGTAGAAAACCGGCGTTACTTACCACCCACCAGTAGTAGACATCCGGGGGCAGCTGGATGTTGTCTCTGGTCCAAACGGGCGAGATATCCGGGTCGAAGTTCTCATCGAACCAATCGGACACTCCGGGGTCTCCGACGCAGCGAGAGCAGGCACACGTCTTCTGCAGTGACATTTCAGGTGGAGACAGCCGATGTGCGCCCACGTAGCTGGGCACTAATTTCACCCGCCTGGACTCCTCCCACCCGGGGGGCTCCAGGTAGTTGAAGCTAACACCCCCTCGGAGCGACATGGACAAGAAGAGCGAGGTGAGGAAGACCAGAGCCAGCGTGCCGAGGAGGAACCAGAGTCTTCGGGAACATCTCACCTTGCCTCCTTTCTCTGCCCCGCCCCCTCCCACGCTACCTCCACCCACCGGCACCACCCCTCCACTCATCCAGGGCCTGAGCTCCGACAGTCTGGGAGCCCCCCTGGGTGGACCCCAGCTCCAGGACCCCCAGCCAAAGCCCCTGTCTCTGTGGAGCGTGGAGGATGGGATGCGGCCCCCCCACGGCCATGCCCCCACCCCTGGACCTGCCACTGTCCCCGGTCTAACAACCACCCAGGTGTGGCGATTGGGACGACCCCTCCGTCACGCCGACCCACCCTCGGATCAGAACCTGCAGACGATGTGTGGGCTGATCTCAGTCCAGCTGAGGCTGCTCTCCTCCTCTCTGCTGCGGCGCGATCGTCTGCATCCAAAGTCCTTTATCCTTCATTAATCCCTCTTTTCCTTGACTTCAGAACTTTCCCTCCTCTGTTTTCCAGCCATCATGCATCCCGTTCTCCATCAACAGCAGCGTTCTGCTTCAGTGGGATTCAGCGAACGCAGCGCCTCTCTCCTGTTTTCTGCCATCTGTACGAGCAGAACCTGGCTTCCTCTGCTCTGCTGTCTCCCTCCGCACTGGAGCGACGAAGCCGAGAAAAGCTGGCAGATCAGTGGAGAGAGGGAGGGAAGACGGGAGGAGGAGCAGCAGAGGGGAGGAGGTCTGTCCTTATGGCCATCTAACCGACCTTTAACCAAACAAAGCCTCGGTTTTCTCTCTGCTCAGCTCCTCTGATGTTCACCCCTTTGTTTCACCTTCGTCTCAAGGTCTCCCTTGTTTCAGTCTGCTGTGTGAAGCACATCCGTCAAAGCTCTGAGACGATGAAGAGGGTCACGTTTAAAGCATCCTTCAAACTTTAAAGTTTTCAGAGACAGAAGCAGAAGTTCTGATCCTCGGAGGTGAGCGGTACCGAGGAGGGGCAGGTGTGATGAAGACGTCTTACTTCATCTTCATTCTGAAGAGTCTAGGAGACACAAAGGCATCACGCTAACGCCACGCGGGATTTAAACCACGATCAGACTTTAATGAAGCTGCTTTATTTGATTTGGGTGAAAAAAGACAAAAGCAGTCAGACCCAAATCTCATCTCCTCTCCAGCTGGATCTGAGAGGATGAAGAGGGGAAGGGTGGGGGTAGCATCTGTCCTGTGTGTGTGTGTGTGTGTGTGTGTGTGTGTGTGTGTGTGTGTGTGTGTGTGTGTGTGTGTGTGTGTGTGTGTGGTTTTATGTTCCTGGGCTAAGCTACGTTCCACTAATTTAATTGTGTTCTCCAGCTGTGCCCGACATCGATGTCGGCCGCTGAGTTTAAGGTGACTAATCCACTAATCTCTAATCTTTTGCAGCGCCCACTTCATGCCAGCTGTCCACCCATTGTGATGCTCGACAATCTCACCTGCACAGGTTACGTCGTTCCTCCTCGTGTCTCTGAACTTTGTGTTTCACAGAAAACCTGCAGGAACAAAGAGACAGAGATAAAAGATGTCAGGTATATAAACATCTCCTTTTAAAGATGTTGCTCATGTTTACTGAACACAATAAAACCATCTCGGTCAAAAACGAGCAGGTGGAAAAACGAGTTTATAACATAAAGATTAATACATTTATTTAAATTTTGATTAGAAATATAAAAGTAGACTTAAATTATCAGAGTCAAATAAAAAGACAATAATAGTAAGCTAAAATAAATATTGTATGAAATTAGATGTCCACCTGTCCAAAAACACGTTAACACAATCATCTGATCAGCCAATCAGACAGCAGCATCTAAACGACCTGCTGAAGCTCAACCCGAGCATCAGAACCGAGACTTTGATCATGTCATGGTTGTTGGTGCCATACGGGCTGGTCTGCTGGGATTTGAACCAAAGACTGTATATATAAGATTTGAATCCACAACCAGAGACAACGGACCTCTCAGGAATGTTTGTTGGATCCATATTTAAGGTGGTCTGATGCTGTAACAGTAAAGTGGATTGTTCTGTTGCTCTAAACGCATTATTTTAACCCTATTTCATGTTTAGAAGTCTAATTAACTTCACAAGGAAAGAGAAAAGATTAATTAAATGAGACACTAAGAGCAGGAAAAGGCCACAAAAACTGAATAAAAAGCAGAATTTTGGGTTGTGAATGAAACATCCTGCTCTTTGTAGCCTCCAGTTAAACTCTAATTATACCGCCGAGTCTGTCTGCCTCTCGCTCACACACCCACCCGTCCAAGAACTTTTATTTTCCACCGCTCTATTTTTGTTGGATTGCCATGGCAGCCAGTGAGCGAGGCGGCGTTGTTACAGCAACACAAACCACTGAGTCTCCAACCTTGACCCGTCTAATCAGCGCCGGAGAAGCAGGACACGCGGCCCGCAGATCATACGCTGCTTTCTGTCCAATTTACATTTTTATGGAGTGAAATTCATCCTCAGGGACAGAATATTCTAAAGGTTCGTATTAAAGCATCCTTGTTTCTGAGCTCAGCTAAACAAATGGAAATGAGGAGAGCCGTTTCTACTCGGGTGGGTTAAATGAGCGGGTTTGGCTCCAAGCATCATAAGATTTTAGCATTTCATCCATTCATCACTCAAGCTGAGGGACACGATTCATTTGAGCGTGAAGCTGGACTCTGTCCTTTCGGCTCTAATGAGAAACACAACTTACAGGATTATTTATTGTTCCCATTAATCATTTTTTGGAAAAAGCGAAGGACAAACACAGACAACTTCTCACTCAGGAAGCTGTAAATAATCTGGTTCACGGGGACACAAATCTGCAGATCTAAATGGAACCATTCAACATTCACAACAAGCAAAAACCAACAGGGCAGACGGGATTTATGAGGGACCTTCCAAAGGGTCTGGAAACATCTGAGAGGATAGTAGACCTCTCTGGTGAGCCACAGGGCCTCGTTCTGCTGCAGGGAGCGGTTTTCCTATGATCCGAAGGTCATAGGATTGATCCCGAGTCCTGGCAGGCCGCATGCCGAAGCATCCATGGGCAAGATGCTGAACACCAAAAGGCGCAATACAAATTGCTCCTTACATAAGGATGGGTCAAATGCAGAGAACAAAATTCCCCAAGGAGATGAAAAAAGGTATACAGAAAGAAATTTAAATAGTTAAGAAACAAATTTTCTCTCAGAAGAGTCATGCAGGATGTCTGAGACCTGTCTGGACCGACAGAAAGCTCTCAGTTTAGTTTCCATGAGTCAAAAATCCAGGAAAACCTAGTCTGGAACAACGTTCGGAGGAGGTGGAACCAAAGTCTACATAAACTCTTCGTCCTCTATGACGTCTGAGCTCCTCGTCCTCCCTAACATCTGAGCTCCTCGTCCTCTCTATGACGTCTGAGCTCCTCGTCCTCTATGACGTCTGAGCTCCTCGTCCTCTATGACGTCTGAGCTCCTCGTCCTCTCTATGACGTCTGAGCTCCTCGTCCTCTCTATGACGTCTGAGCTCCTCGTCCTCTATGACGTCTGAGCTCCTCGTCCTCTCTATGACGTCTGAGCTCCTCGTCCTCTCTATTACATCTGCGCTCCTCGTCCTCTCTATGACGTCTGAGCTCCTCGTCCTCTATGACGTCTGAGCTCCTCGTCCTCTATGACGTCTGAGCTCCTCGTCCTCTATGACGTCTGAGCTCCTCGTCCTCCCTAACGTCTGAGCTCCTCGTCCTCCCTAACGTCTGAGCTCCTCGTCCTCTCTATAACGTCTGAGCTCCTCGTCCTCTCTATGACGTCTGAGCTCCTCGTCCTCCCTAACGTCTGAGCTCCTCGTCCTCCCTAACGTCTGAGCTCCTCGTCCTCTCTATAACGTCTGAGCTCCTCGTCCTCTATAACGTCTGAGCTCCTCGTCCTCCCTAATGTCTGAGCTCCTCGTCCTCTATGACGTCTGAGCTCCTCGTCCTCTCTAACCAGCCACCCAGCAGCAGAAACTCATTCCTGTTCTTTCAGTTGTTCCCCAAAGCCGGAGAGCACCGGTGAGAATGGATCCACCTGTCGAGCTCCTGCTCCCTCCATCCCTCACCAGAGACACTTAAACTCCTCCACCTGAGGTGGAACGATTCACCCGACCCAGAGTCAGAACCATGCCCTCTGATTCGGAGGTGTCACCTCCTCCCGCCTCCTCCCACTCAGCTGTGAGCCTCCCCAGCAAGAGCTGAAGGTCACAGCTGCTCCCAGGAATTCTGTCCAGATGGGTGTTGGTACTTTAAACCCTTACATGTCGTTCCACTCCTTCATTAACCTGTCAGAATATTATTCGTTTCCCTCCATCTTCCTTCTCGTTTTAACTCAGTGAGATCCTGCAGTGGAGCAGCTGTTATCAGCTGATCGTTCTCCCTGTGACCTTGTTGTCTTCACCTCCTCCTCCTCGTCTCTGCAGAGTGTGTGTGTGTGTGTGTTTGTGATGCTAAAACATTAATGTGTCATCATCACAAGGGCATCACACACATTCCAGACTGACAACATCTCCCGTTTCTTCCCGGCCTCCTCCCATCAACTTGGAATCTCGCCATCTCATCTGTCTTTGTTCTCCACTCTTTTCCCTCCGTCGCTCTTTCCCGTCACGCTTCATTTAGGGAGTGACTCAGGAACAAGAGGATGCAGCCATTTTGGTTCTAACAGGTGTGTGTTTTCCTCTAGTGCCCTTCATCAGACTCTTCTACCTCACCTTCCTGCTTCCTGTGACCATGCTTCACCACTAAAACACTTCCTTCATTCCTTTTTACTTCCTCCCATTTTCCTTTATTCTTTACTTCGTTAATATTTTTATTTCCATCCATCTACATTTGGGATTTAGACACCCAGCTGAAGTTAAAATCAGGTGTTTTTACTGAAGCTGCATTTTCTAATTGTCTCTAATCAGCGTTTTATTTATTTATTGTTCAAATGTAATTGAATAAAAATGTCCTCAGCTGTAAATCAGCCCTATAGGTGGTTTCCACGTGATACTTTAGGGAATTCTGTCTTTCAGATTTCCAGCTCCGATGACGATTTTTGGGATCTTTTGCCACAGAAACTCGTCTAATTCAGATCATGCTGACGGAGCCAAAGCAGGAAGTTTAACGCAGCATTTCAGAGATCCAGATGATTGAAATGCTGAGACCAGATAACTCGCGTCCTAGCTCACTGCTAGTGCCAGACACTAAAGATTCACACGCACTCGGGATGATGTGAAGAGATTTAAAAGCACTTCCACAGATTCCTGACTGACTCGGTTTTGTTCTGCTGCTCTGATGTTGGATTTAGAAAACCAAATCTAACATTTTCATCAGTTCTCTGTGAGACTCCAGCTTAGCCACGATGGAGCCGACAGGTCACCCAAGCCGAGTAAATATTTATCCACCTACATGTCACCGCATCAGGATGCATCGTCAGACTGAACCGAGAGCTTCAGTTCAGTCAGAAAGATTATTATATCGTCATTTTGTGCAGAATGAGTGGCTGCATATGACATAATTAAGATTGGAGCAAACAAATTACCTCCTCCTAAAGGATGCAGAGAGTGGGTTTCCATGGCTACAGCCCAGCAGAGATGTGAGGCTTCTGCTGAAACCGAGACACTTCAATTCTCTGATTATCGTCTTTTCCATTTAGCTCCCGCCAAACTGTGTCTGGAAGTGTTTTCTCCTGTTTCTACATTTGGGTTTTTCTACGGGGTTCACTGGTCCAGGATCAGATTTGCTACTGATGATGAGGAGGAGGAGCAGGGTTTAGGTTGGGCTGAAAAGGTTCTTCTGGTCAAAATTCAGTTCTGTGCTTCCTTTCTTTTTCAAATACATCCATTCATCCATCTACTCGTCCATCCATCTACTCATTCATCCATCCATCCATCTCCATCTACTCATTCATCCATTCAGTCATCCATCTACTTATTCATCCATCCAGTCATCCATCTACTCATCCATCCACTCATCCATCCATCCACTCATCCATCCATCCATCTACTCATCCATCCACTCATCCATCCATCCACTCATCCATCCATCCACTCATCCATCCATCCATCTACTCATCCATCCACTCATCCATCCATCCACTCATCCATCCATCCAGCTACTCATCCATCCATCCACTCATCCATCTACTCATCCATCCATCCATCTACTCATCCATCCGTCCATCCATTCATCTACTCATCCATCCATCCATTCATCTACTCGTCCATCCATCCAGTCATCCATCTACTCATCCATCCATCCAGTCATCCATCTACTCATCCATCTACTCATCCATCCATTCATCTACTCATCCATCCATCCATCCAGTCATCCATCTACTCATCCATCCAGTCATCCATCTACTCATCCATCCAGTCATCCATCTACTCATCCATCCATCAATAAACTCATTCATCCATCTCCATCTACTCATTCATCCATTCAGTCATCCATCTACTCATCCATCCACTCATCCATCCATCCAGCTACTCATCCATCCATCCATCTAATCATTCATCCATCCATCCATTCATCTACTCATCCATCCATCCACTCATCCATCTACTCATCCATCCATCCACTCATCCATCTACTCATCCATCCATCCACTCATCCATCTACTCATCCATCCATCAATAAACTCATTCATCCATCCATCCATCTCCATCTACTCATTCATCCATTCAGTCATCCATCTACTCATTCATCCATCCAGTCATCCATCTACTTATTCATCCATCCAGTCATCCATCTACTCATCCATCCACTCATCCATCCATCCAGCTACTCATCCATCCATCCATCTAATCATTCATCCATCCATCCATTCATCTACTCATCCATCCATCCACTCATCCATCTACTCATCCATCCACTCATCCATCCATCCACTCATCCATCTACTCATCCATCCATCAATAAACTCATTCATCCATCCATCCATCTCCATCTACTCATTCATCCATCCATCCATCTCCATCTACTCATTCATCCATCCAGTCATCCATCCACTCATCCATCCATCCACTCATCCATCCATCCATCTACTCATCCATCCACTCATCCATCCATCCAGCTACTCATCCATCCATCCATCTACTCATCCATCCATCCATTCATCTACTCATCCATCCATCCATTCATTCATCTACTCATCCATCCATCCACTCATCTACTCATTCATCCATCCATCCATCCACTCATCCATCTACTCATCCATCCATCCATTCATCCATCTACTCATTCATCCATCCATCTACTCATCCATCCATCCATCTATTCATCCATCATCCATCCATCCAGTCATCCATCCATCCACTGATGCATCCCTCCACTCATCCATCCATCTACTCATTCATCCATCCATCCATTCATCTACTCATCCATCCATCCACTGATGCATCCCTCCACTCATCCATCCATCCATTGATCCGTCCATCCATCCATCTATCTACTCATCCATCCATCCATCCATCTACTCATCCATCCATCACAGTTCTATCTTATCCCTTCCGTTTCTCAGCATTTCACATCTTCATGACTGAAACATCTACCTAGACCTGATCACACTGGCCCTAAAGGTAGCAGACTTTAAACTCATTCTGCAGTTTGAAAACCCGGCACTTTGCCCTCACTTAAACTTTTGCCTCACATGCAAGAAAACAACAAACCAGAAGCAAACTGATGTCCTTTCCTGTTCCTACATTTAATTATCTCTGCATTAATAAGGCCATATTATCCACTTAACTTCCACCACTAATTAAAATGATAACGAGTAAAAAAAAAACAACAGCAGAACTCACGGAGCATCCCCACACATCAGATAAACCATTACTGACTCATTCAGCTGCATTTATGCCAACGTCAGACGAAGGTTTGCAGTAAAAGATTAAATTTAACTTATAATGTAAAAATGTTTTTATGTTTTCACCCAAAACAGCTGAGTAGCAACACCAAACCACACATGTTCTGTTTGTCAGGCCAGTCCAAGGCTGTAAAACAAGCCTTTTCTTTAGAAACGTCTTCTTTTGTTTAGGTGTATAATTCACAGAATTTACTGGGTATTTTAAGGAAATCGGCACTGTGAGGATTAGCAGGGATTTGGGGCTCCATATGTATTTCAACAAGTGTACGGTGAATTTCCCTGCATGCTGAGTGATTCAGTCACATTTAGATACTTATAATAAAACAGCAAGGGGGGAAAAGTAGAATGAGAATAGGCAGGGATACATTCCACCTTAAATACACTTCAACAAGAAGCAGATAAAAATGACAAGATGAAAGAAAGAAATCCAAACGCCTCTGCTTCAAATCAAAAATGGAAACAAACAAAATTCTCTCCAAAAGCACCGACCCGGACCCAAGATGATGTCTGAGGAAACAACTGTCTAAAGTTGTTTAAGTTTACTTTCTTTTTCCATTTTAACAGCGGGGTGGGGGGTTAGCTACAAAAGCAGAGAAGTCATGGAATCGTCAGGTTGAATCCAATAGACAGAGAACATGTTTCCACCCAGACCGTTTTAGACGTGACACACACCAAGCCAGGTTATGTTAGCATGTTTTCATAAAAATAAAGCGGTTAAAGGTGTTTAGTTGGTGATGAGTTTAGCTTTAGACTCTTAACAACAAGAGTTAACAGTGAGTAGATTAGGTTAGTTAGCAGCTCTGCTAATTAGCATTACTAGCTCACATTAGCATGAGGCAGCTACTTTTATAGGGTTGTTTTAACAGAAAGAGTCTGACTTCATCATTCAGTAACAACTTTTATGACAGAAACACTAATGACAATCTCAAATAACCCTAACCACAACTCGTAACCATGGTAACAGAGAGAGGATGCTGATGAGGAACCTCATCTCATCATCCTGAAGGTTCATGGAGAAGCTCAGCTCACTTTTCTTGTCTTAGTAACTGAGTTTTCACGCTGCATCTGAACTGCATCATGTTGTAATTGTTCCATAAAAAGTGCACGTAAAAAAAATCTGTTTCCTATCAACACGTTTTCTAAACCCATATTTCACCTCAGTTCTGCTTCTGTTTTACTGTCCTACACTCTGAAGAAGATTTCGTCATTAATACATTTTTTTGCACTAAATGGAAATTCATTCTTTCATGCAGCCAGATGAGTTTAAATTGGGTTTAGTTTAGTTTTATTTTGAAGCGAGTTGCCGTGGGGAAACATAATCCAGCACTGTGATTATTAAATCATTTGTTCCAGTCCTCATGTTAAAGCCTTCCCTCTGTTCCGTTTTACTATTTAATCCTTAAAACTCCCATCTATTAAGTTTTATTTGTTGTAACTTGTTTAATCACCTTTTTTTAACATGAGTTTCAAACCGGTCCTCGTTTCTTCCTCACAGTCATGAGCTGGAATTAAAGACCCAGTTCTTAATTATAACTGCTTTAAATTCAGATAAATAAGAAGAAATCAGCCTGATGTCACGTCTTCTGCTGCACCGTTCCTCCTCTCATCTCCTTTTCTTTCCATTAGTCTTCGGTTCTGTGAGAGGAATAATAACGGGAAGGAAAGTCCTCCGTCCCGAGGCCCGGTGCCAGCTGCTACTGCTGCAGAGCCGATCCATCCAGAGACAGGCGGGCTGGGCTGACACCACTTTGGAATTCAGCCCGTGACGAAGACCCCTCGGTTCTGCTGGGCTGCTGGCAGAGGCTTTAAAATAGGCCTAATTCTTATCTGCTGAAGCCTCACGTGTCCTCCGTTCAGGTTTCTACAAGCTGTTTAAATGTTCTAGCAAATGTGGGTGTGCAGAAATCTGAACTTCAGAATTCAGGCATTTTCAAATTAGTTCATAATATAAGGAAGCATTTTTTAAATGTTCTAAACTTCTGTGATTTATTTAGATGTTTGAACCCCATTTGCATCACTTAGTTTGAATTAACTAACTCCATCTTCACCTCATGCTGCCTTCACTGCTCCAGGAAAAACAAAGGCTTTGCTGTCATGTAATTATATATTTATATGTTTGTTTTATATTTTTAATGAAAATATTTTTATTTTATTATATTTATACATTTATATTCATAAATATTCATATTTTTATTATAGATATATTATTTAAATATTTTAGATGTTTACAATTATATTATTTAATTATGAAATAGGATTTTTTTTTTGAGGGGGGCTAACTGAAAATTAAAATTTCATCACAAGATTCAGTCTAAAAGACGTTCTGTAGCCTAGAAATCTAGACAGACAGGAGCAAAATGATTTCTGCATGTCGGTCTAGCCACGCTCCATTAAAATCAGCTCTATTGGTTTGGTGGGCCAATCACAGAGCTCTATTGGTTTGGTGGGCCAATCACAGCGCTCTATCGGTTTGGTGGGCCAATCACAGCGCTCTATCGGTTTGGTGGGCCAATCACAGCGCTCTATCGGTTTGGTGGGCAGGATGATGCGACTGAGCAAAACAAAGATGGTGACAACTCTTTGAAACAACATCAACTTTGGACTATTCAGGCTTTTCTCTGAGTCAAGAGCAGTTCATAGTTCGTAGATTCTTAAGTTCATTTAGAATAAGGATGTATTTGGGTCTGTTTCGACAGTGTATGGCGGACTGCCCCGTTGACTAACATCCTTAGCGGTGAGTACGTCACGTTTATTGTCCAATAGCATGTGGGGACAGTTTGGAAGACAACCGTAGATCCCACCCCACGACTGAGCTGTCTATGGGTCATGGCCAGACTATAGGATAGCTCTCCAGGCTAAAGGTTCTGAGAATCAAAAATTTACTTGTATCTTTAAAAAAACAGAAATAAAACTTTACCAGATTTCAAATATTCTGCACCACAACCTGTAAATTTCAGGACCTTCGCCTAACAATGCTGCTGAAAAAGAAACTAAAGTCAGTCACATTTTTAGCACGTCGGAGTCGACTGAAAAAGAAAAAGGGTCCATCTGTAAGGAGGAGCGGACAGATGGAGATTAGAACCTCTGCATGTCCCAAACACTCCCACCTTTCAAATCTTTTACAATCACTTCATCCTGCTCTAAAAGGAGGGAAGGATGGAGCAGGATATCCTAGTTTTCCCTCTCCTTCGTATGTGGGTCGAGCTCTAAAACAAACTGGTTCCCTCAATTCTCATGATGCCACTGACTATTTTTATAATGTTTGAGCCTCCTGGGCCTTTCAGGTTCTGAGTCCAGTCTGAAGCACAGTGGAAACCTCTTTTAATCATCAAAATCTTAAGCTGAGGAACAGAAACTGAGCTAAGGTGCAGATGTAGAGATTAAAAATAAATTAAACATAAAATGCTGACAGCCTTTCCCGGAATTCCTCATCCTTAAAATATGATTTCCAGAATCAAGAAAAGTGGTGTGTTTTTTTACTTCTCTAAACCTTCTGTAAGCAAAACTAAACTTATTGAAGTTGGGAGTCAGCAGGAAAAATCTGAGCTTTTAATCATTTCGGTGTCGTGTGGGTTAAAATTTTGACTTCTAGTCCTGATCATCATAAAACATGGTGGAAATCACACCAATTTTTAGTTCACGCCCACTTGCCCATGGTGTTGCGTAATCCTAAATTGGAGCCAGGAGAGTCTGCATGGCTTCAGGGGGAAGTGGATGAACTCGGCCTCGGCCAGGAGCTTCTGGATGGTGTTTCATTAATGGGATGATGTTCAAGGGGGAAAAAACCTGCAACAGAAGCAAGCTGGATCAGATCACCCTGCTTCATGGAAGCAGGTTCATCTCAGGTATCTGGAAGCTTCAGAGGCCTAAATTAGATCATCACAGGTGGAGGAGCCACATCAGGGCCTCCAGGTGGGAGAGCAACACCCTGGTGGCCCTTAAATGGCCTCATGGCACTTTTAAATCCCACATGCATAACAGGAAATGTTGTGTGGATTTAATTAGAGCTATTATTTCCAAACAAACTCATAAACATAAGAGATCACATCCCATAAATATGGAGTAAGTGTTGACAAAATTATTTTTATTAACAATGTCCTCAACTTTAACAGTAGACTTTGATTTTAACATAATTTGTTTAGGGTGAATAAAAACCCAAAAATATTATTCCTGTTATACTCGGTACATATTCTGGTTTATTTATCGTTCCCAAATAAACCTGTATGAGTCCAACATCTCCTATTTGGGTTTCCAGTCTGATCCTCTGACTACAGACCGGATTCCTCCCTGAGTCTCGATGGTAAGAAAAAGCTCCGAAACAGGATGTTAACCCAGTAAAACGATCCAGAGATGAGGCAGAACCCGGTCGGGTTGGAGTGGCTCCGTCTGCTCCCTCGGTATCTGATTAACCTATTTGAAGCTCTTTCTAATGAGTTAATTAGTTGAGGTTGGAGAAGACTTCTGAGCACCACGACGGCAGACTCCTAATGATTTAATACAGATAATCAGCTGCAGTCGTAGACGTGGCTTTTATCATCTATAATTATGTGATTGGGCTCAGCAAAGCTGCTACTGTGTGTGTGTGTGTGCGTGCGTGTGCGTGTGTGTGTGTGTGTGTGTGTGTGGGAGAGACTGACTGACTTCCTGGATGTTTTGACCTGATAAATCCACCAAACAGGAACATCCAGGATGTTGTTTCCTGTGATTGGACGCTGTCCGCTCTAAGAGCTGCAGCTATTTTCACGTTTTAATTGATGCATTTAGTCCAGCATCTCTCTGTTTTCACAAAAACACAGAAAATAAATCAGAATTTATTATTTATTATTAGACAATCCTGGTCACTCACGAAGCCATTATGTCACTATGATGTCATCGAGGGGGTCCAGGAAATGCAGCATACCAGTGGTTGTTTTGGGTGTTTATCTTTTGCTAAAGTGGTTTTAAACAACAACTGATTTCCATGTTAAAGCTGTTATAGTGAATCTACAGAGCAAGCTAGGTTTTAAACACAAACACGGCTCGGGTATCTTTCCTGAGACGCTTCAGCTGGAACCCGAAACCCGCGATGCCAGAGGAGACGAGATAGCACTAAACACCCGTCTCCGTTTTCTAGGTCCAAACATCTTCTGTTGTCCGTGACTTCAAATGGTGTTTTTCTTTTGGGACTCTGGTAGTTTGTCCTAAAGATGAAGTGGTAGCAGCTGGCTGTTTCTCCTTCTCTGATGTTATTGAGCGGAGAACCTCTCACACCAGTGGTGTTCTGTTGCTGAATACGTGAGTGTGGAATGAGTGGAGGACCCAGGGAAGATTAAGATTAAAGCCATCAGTTTGTCACACACACTGGTGTGTGGTGAAAATTGTCCTCCGCATTTGACCCATCCCCGTGCTCGGGAACTTATTTGGTGGTTTAACCCCCCAATCCAACCCCTTAGTGCTGAGTGTCAAGCGAGGAGGCATTGGGTCCCATTTTTATCAAAGTCATTGGTATGACCCGACCGGGATTCGAACCCCGATCTCCCAGTCCCAGGGCGGACACTCTACCACTAGGCCACCGGAGCTGGTAAAGTGGAAGTGCGGCGGTTCAACCGGATGGTCCAATGGTTGGCTCTGGTCTGAAACGTGTTATTGGTGGAGGTTTTAGACAAATGCGATAGAACTTTTTTTAACTTATTTTTTATTTAATTTCCACAATATATTTATAGCTGTACGATGCTAGAACGTTGTTAAGATGCATGAAAAAACGTTTTAAGCTAATTTGTCTTCCAGATTTGCCGTTGCAGCTTTAATTACAGTAAACCTATCGTGTGTATAATTGTGTATTTTAAACACATTTGATTAACTTAGATGTTAATAAGTGAGTTAAGCATGAGAGAAAGTTAAGTAGTTTACAGGATGTGTGTTTGTTGTAATGAAATAAAACAAATGAACTGTAAGTGGGTTTAAATGAGGATTACACGGGTGTGTTTGCCCTCTGTGCGCTCTGACAGGCTGCAGCGGTCGACGGGACCTCCTGCTGGGCGAGGAGTCCATTTTTAACTTAACCCACCTACATGCACTGATTCCTGTCTGCTCATTAAACACTAAATGTGTCATTTCTGCCAGGTGTCACCGACGTGCAAAAGGAAGATTTAAATATGCAGCTGATTTTAGACCTCTTGTTATAAAACTACATTTCATATTTTACCTTTATTGTCTTTATTTAGCATGAATAAAAACACTTCAGCACATCTGGGACACAAAAACAGAACTTTCTTTTATTTATTTTACTTATTTTATTATAAAACCAACAGAGAACGAGCCGGTTAGATGTAAAGTCACACAGACTCGTTGAGCAGAAGGGATTTACATTTCAAATCTGTTCCTGATTTTCTCAGACTGTAGTTGTATAATGAAGCTGCACGAGTGTGTGTGTGCGCGCGTGTGTGAGTGAGTGTGTGTGTGTGGTTTGAAGGTACGAATCCTATTAGCACCCTGTTGGCTCTTTGCCCACTTTGTCCGCTGCCACTCGTGTTCCTCGGATCCTCGTCGGACCTGATTTCCAGCCTAAACTCGCCCACTTGAAGCAGATAATTAGGTTTTACTGAATCTGGTTTTATTTCAGGATCCAAACAAATGTTTGTTCTGCGTTTTTGCTGCAGCCTGCACACGTTTGCCTGATCTCCGGAGCTGGAGGTGCTTTTATGTGAATCTGGATTTTTTCTGGATTTCTGTCTCAGATTCTTCCAGCTGCATAAATCAATTCCCAGGAATGTCAGTAGGTTTTCCCAACATGCAGCAAGAACTTTAACATGTCCAATTGTTTAAATTTGTCATCAAGTATAAATAATAATTTATAATAGTCGCTGAATGAGATGTAATGACAATGCAAACTTTTTCCTCTGCTGCTCTTTCAGCTTCCTGTTGAAACTTCAGACATTAATCGTCAGGTTTTTCAGAATTTGCATTTGTTGATGTTGAATCTCAGATTTACCTTTGTCTGTAGCTGTCCCTGTTCAGTGGACATTTGTCCCTCTCTGTCCTGAGATCAGCTGCTGTCCACAGAACTCAGCCTTCATGAGGTCAGGGTTTATATGTGATTTTAGTCGCGTTTCTGTGTTGATGATGACGGTTTTCTGGGATTCTCCTGAGTCCTGATCACAGCAACCTGGTGGTTCCTCCTGCAGAGTTACCTGAGAGGTCAAAGGTCACCTCTGGACATGATCCTTTATCTAACCACTGACTGTAGGAGCTGAATTTGCATTGGTGACAATTTTTTGTTAAAGTTTTCTGTAATTATCTAAGAAAGACACCGAGTATCCTGACCTTTGACCTTGAGTCTGATCATTTTACATTTATCAGTGCCGCTGATTTCTGCATTTGTTTTTTATCCATTTATAATAAAAAAAAACTAAAATAAAAGTTAAATATTAAACACAACTAATAATTTATGAGTCTCCTCGGCTCTTTTTAGCGTGTAGCTAAGAGTCGCTGATGGATGCAGCTTCTGCAGCGCTGAAGATCATAAATCACTGAAGGAGACGAGTTGGCAGACAAGAACTTCTTCACTAATCAGCTGCTGAAAGTTTTGTTAAAAAGCTGTAAAAACACTCATCTTAAGAAGTGTATTGTCAATGTCATTTGGGTGTTAAATAGCTGGATGTCCTCAGAAGGCTCCGTGGAACAACGTCATGACTGTGTGCAGATTAAAAGGACGGTTCTGGATTATTTAACAGCCAAATAGACTTCACAGGAAGCAGATTTAAAGCACTGATGTCTGACAGATTGATGGGAGAGTTTTCGTCCAACAGTTGTAAAAATAAAAACCGTGTCCTATGAGGAGGTCCAGTGGGTCACACCAGATCAGGCGATCAGAACAAGAACCAAAGACTCATCACAGGCTGCAAAGCCAGCCCAGGGACTACATCCCAGATTACACTTAATCCTCCGGATTTTCTTAGGAAATAAAGCGTCTTTGTGGTTTAACAGACAAACGGATAATAGACACCAGAGATTTAGCAGAGGCTGAGCTAGCATCTTATTTATTCTGGTGGTTTTTAATCAAACTGCACTGATTTTAGTCCTGAGAAACTTCATAAGGAACTTCTGTACATTTAAAAAAATGTTTGATTTCTTTAAAGAGGACCTAGAATGTAAACCAGCATGTTCCTTGTTGTTGAATAAAGACAGCTTGGGTGGTCTAAAGTAGCAAAGCCGTGTGACCTACTTTTTATATAAATTAGAAAGTTGAAAAAAAGCGAGAGAAAAACTTCTGATCTGAGAAAACCTCCCTTAACACGTCACTAGGGGGAGCCCTTCCTCCTCAAACCTGCATGTCTCCAGTGTCTGAGGCCTTCTGGGGAAACCAACCAATCAGCAAGCAGCTCATTATCATATTCATGTCCTGGCCGAGTGGGAGGGGTCAACAGCTCTTTTCACAGCAAGGCTGGTTTAGGGGGTTTAGAATGTCCTCTATCAGGGTTCATTCTTTAAAAAAGTGCAAAGAATGCATTTATCATTCTTAATATCATATAATTAATTATTAATATATGTTATGAGAAAAAGAAAAACATTTTGAGGTTTTGGTGTTTTTCAAATCAAAGTTGATTTTTAAAGCACTTTAAAACAAAACTTGTTGACCAATCAGAGATAAAAACACATCATAAAGACCATTAAACTGGCTAGGACAGGGTGGGAAATAACAGAGTAGCCAAAGTAGTCGAGTAAATGATGCAGAATGAATAAATATGGAATAAAATAAATAAAAACAAGTGTAAAATTACAGCAACAGTGTCATTCTCTAAAAGCCGATAGAAAAGGGACTCGGAGTCAAGGCAGACTGTTCCACAGTTTAGGGCCCAGTCACCCCAGCGTTTCTGTTTAAATCCAGGAACGTCTAATAAGTTCTGAGCAGATGACCTGAGGGTTCTTGCTGGTTGGATTTACTCAGTCAAATAGCCTATTGCTCACTGAGTTAGTGTTTGACTCAGAAACCACATTAGAGCTGATATTAAACAAAACATAATGAACATTTTTAGACTAAGAGCTGAAACTTAAACAGCCAACAGATATTCTAATAATTCAATTCAATAACTCAGAGCCCAAATAAGACCAGTTTAGTCTGAACATTTCTTTTTCTAATTTAATTTCTGGAGATAATTTTAGGACCCCTCGCCCACTTCATGATCCAGAGTGGGGTCCCAGCCCCCAACTTGCCCTACTGTAACTTCATGATGCATTCACTGAACCTCAAAGGTAGGAAATCTAACCTTTTATTTTTTGCTCCTGCTTTTATGTTTTGTTGCAAATTTCCTGTGGTTCTGATCCAGGCCCGGAGAGCAAGTTATGGAGAAACCACAGTCTCTGTTTGGATCCAAACAACCAGGAATGCATCTAAAAGAACATCTGAACATTTTATCACTCTTTCTTGTTTTCTTCTGATCTGGTTTTCACGCTGCCTCATGATTGCAAAAAATCAAACAATTTCCAGCCACTGAGCTACGCCACAGAAAGTCCAGAACATAAAGGAGGTCTGTGCTGCAACTACCAAACCAAAGTGATGAAGCTCTGAACAACATTTCTGCAGAAGCAACAAGCATCACAGAGCAGCAGCAGCAGCACCTGATCTGCATCTGCAGGTAAAAGTCCATCAACTCACTCTGCCCTTCACATCCCTCCGACTGCTGCTGTCTCTTAGCAACACCACCGGCCAAATCAATGAGAGGGGAAAGAGACACAAAAGGGATGAATGAAGGGATGAGAGGACAAAAAAGAGGAGGAATGAGTGGAGAAGGGCGGAAGTGTAAAAAGAAGGAGAAAACGTGGAGAGGTGAAGGAGGAGGAAAAGGATGAAACAGGCGAGAGGAAGCGTCAAATTATAAACCAGCAGAACAAAGATTTTTAAGGGCTAGAAACAGAATTTCTGCAACATTTTCTATTTCAGTCAAAAATAATGAATTATTAGAAACGCAGTCAGAAAAGTAAATTTAGCATTTTTACTGCAACTTGTGACCTGATACAACAAAACCAGAGCCCAGAAAGCGCTGATGAGTAAAAACACTCCAGCAGTCTGACCGGAGCCCGACGGCCTCCGACATCAGCAGCTGACAGAGGAGGAGGAGAATCTGCCTCCTGCATCAGCACCAGCTGGGCTCAACAAAAACACCCAAACAGACGATGAGAGAAAAACGCTGATTTCAAGGCTCACCTCGCTGCGCAGGCTGGGAGGAATCTGGCTCTGAGCTGCGGATGATTATTCAGGCTCTCGGCGTGCAGCCACACTGTCTGAATTTCAATGTGAGTGTGTGGTTCACGCACACGCACGCACTCTGGGTGCACAAAGGCACGCAGGCTGAGATCACAGAGGAGAGAGGCTGCAGAAAAATGCGCTTCGAGTCGAGCAGCTGCAGGAGGCTCCAGGCTGCTGCCTCCCAACAGAACCAGTCACGAGATGTCCAACTCAGGAGGAGGACCGCTGACGTGCTCCTCAGAACCAGCAGGAGGTGGAGGAGGTGTCTCCCTGAAGGAATGGTCTCTGCAGCTTCCGGTTTCTCCTTTTCACAATTAAACAATTCGCCTCTTTCACAATAAATAAGTAAAAGTCACTGAAATGATATAAAAATGCAGTAATTTTTTTTTATTTAGGTTTTTCACGAATACTCAGATTTTTTTAGAATTGTAGAAATAAAGAAAAACATCTGACTAATGTCTACAGAAAATAATGAATTATAAACAGAAAAAACAATAACAGACCTTTTTGAAGCTCCTCTAACAGCAAACAGGGCAGTGGTTTCCAGATGTTTCCGCATCTGATTTATTAAATAACAAAAACAATTGGTTTTTGCCCTGAATATCCCTAAATAAACAAGTGTGCACAATTAAATGTTGTGACCCCCAGTGGGGTCCCAATCCCACCTTTGGAAAACTGCTTTAGGGACGTTTTCAAACACAAGCTGCTGAAATGAGTTTCCTCCACAGGGTGTCATATAGGCGAGGAGCATTTGAGCATCTTTGCTCTTCGGACAAATGTGCATCTTCATCCTGAAAACTGACTTCATCATCAGCTAATTTACTTTCCACTGATGGGAGCGAATGCTCACCTGACCTCCATATTTCCCACTCATCTATTTAGCATGCAGCTTCTTATAATTACGACATAAAATGTGTTTTCTTCATGTTATGTAAATATAATATTAATACTGTAATAATGTGAACATGAATCAAATGTTAAAATATGTAATATTGTGGGAAAAAATGGCAGAATGATAAAACTATATTGTATTATTAGAAATAAAAATCACGTTATATCGTAAATAGATATTGTTTGAACCATAAACCGTCTACTTCTATTATCGGTTTAGTTGTAGCGAAACAGTTTATATTTTTATTATCTAAAATTATAACGCGTTATCAAGCGTTTTGTTGACATCTGCTGGATAACATGCGCTACTACACTTTATTTTCTATCAGGCACTGCTCAAGTCACCTATGAAACCCGCTTCAGTTAATGAAGGACCCCACGCAAACGGAAGACTTACGTAGGCTTCCTGTCCTGAAGCAACAGAAATATTCGAGCCGATGAGTTTTAATCCACCAGAAATCACAATCATCTAATTTAATACCCCGGTAAATATTTTATTTTTCAATATTTAAACAAGTATTAGACTAAATAGGGGCGATATGTTTGTAAAATATGATCGGTCTTTTAGTAGGATGGCAGGAAAACAAAAGCGGATGCGGCAGGCAAGAAGTGGCGCTTCGTATGAAAAGCTTGTGGAGTTACCGTAGCAGGCCGAGTTTATCCGAAAATAATCTATGTTCAGATACAGGAATTAGTTATGGAGGATATGTTATATCCTGGGAGGTTGTGATGAACCCAGAGGAGTTACAAGCTTGTAAACATTACCATCGTCTAGAAAACAGCTAAAGTCTGCTTCTCATTCAGCGGCTGGGAGGTAAAGCTAAAGCTCATTTCTAACTCGGGTTCACAAAACTCCGGATACCAGCTCCACTTTTAATCAGTTTGACTCATACTCGTCAAATCGGGACTAAAACGCACGTTGGATTGTGAAAATAATTTACGAAACGTCTCTTTTGAAACAAGAGCCTGTTTCGCTACGTTTTAGGGATTTTGACCCCAAAGGTCAACATTTTAAATCAAACTACACCTGGTAAAAGTCTGAATACCAACTATTAGTGGCCTTTTTTACGTTTTTCCTTTTATAAATAGTTCAGAGAACTGTCTTCACCTGGTTGAAGTTGGGTTGGTTTACCATATAAGTTGAAATCAATTCAGCTTCTGCATTTAACTAAAACCCCATAGCCATTTATTACCACTTGCTTCATTATTTTGAGTTTATTTGTTGAAAAAGAAGCTGCTTGCCCCAGTCATCTAAGTTCTGAATCAGTGGGCTGTAGAAGTTTAAGATTATAAACGGCTATTTCTTATTTAACCACCTGTTTGTCTGCAGTTCTGAGCCGGGCTGAGCGCTCCAGAACCACACTGAAAGGGAACCATGTTTCTCTACAACATCACCCTGCAGCGTGCCACTGGCATCACTCACGCCATCCATGGAAACTTCTCCGGTGAGCTTCCTCCATATTTTTAAACTTTTTTTGTACCTTTTGTGTGACTATTCAAACGTGGGCTTGATTATTACACTGTTATGTTATTATTTCAGTATAGGATACATGCTGTATCACACAGCCTGTCAGAACAAACCAAACTTTTCTGTACTCCAACAATTCAAGTATTTTAACCCCATAAAGCTCTAAACGTGCTGATTAAATGTTTGTGTGTGTAGGAACCAAGATGCAGGAGATTGCTGTTTCCAGAGGAAAGATCCTGGAGTTATTGCGTCCGGATGCTAACACGGGAAAGGTGCACACTCTCCTCACAATGGAAGTGTTCGGCATCATCAGATCCTTGATGGCGTTCCGACTCACAGGAGGAACTAAAGGTACGCATCAGGATTTCCTACACAAGTTTAGACGAGAAACAATAATAATGTGTGTCAAATTTTTCCCATGGTTCCTTATCGTTAACATATTTTATTTTATAAACATTAAAGTGACCGTATATCATATTTATTACATGATGTACAGTTTAAAATAACGGTAAATAAATAATTATTTTATTCCCTGTTTAATGCTGTTCTGTTTCAGGATGCTGAAGTTTCTTCCATCTACTGATTTATTGACAACTTTTTCACTGCTGTGTAGTTTTAAACGGCAACACCGAGCTGACCGGTTTTGTAGCTTAAAACCAGCTGCAAAACCTTTCAGAAACTTGTGTCTGATGTGTTTTTAAGTTGACGCTAGCATAGCTATCCTCCTCTTTCTGATTCAACATGTAAGCAAATCAGTAAAATAATGAGACTTCCCTCTAGTTTTAATTATAACGTTAATAACATCTCCCGAGGCTGATTTGTGTTGTGTTTTTACATGTTTGTGTTTTTGCAGATTACATCGTCGTGGGGAGTGACAGCGGTCGCATCGTCATCCTGGAATATCATCCGTCTAAAAACCAGTTTGAGAAGGTCCACCAGGAAACATTTGGGAAGAGCGGCTGCCGGCGCATCGTCCCTGGACAGTTTCTGGCTGTTGACCCTAAAGGTCGAGCTGTTATGATCGGTAAGAGTCGTTTTCAAGGGTTTGTGAAACATATGTTTAGCAAAGGTCAGCTAAACATCGTTTTACTCAGGAAAAAGGCCCATCTAGGATGTCGTTTCATCTGCTGCTTTCATTGATCAAAGGAATGTTTGATATATTTAGTTTGGTGCCGATTAAGAGAATGAAAACATTCTGGATTTGTTCTGTCCTTCACATTTCAGGAGCGATAGAGAAACAGAAGCTGGTTTATATCCTGAACAGAGACGCTGCAGCCAGACTCACCATCTCCTCCCCGCTGGAGGCCCATAAAGCAAACACACTCGTTTATCACGTGGTCGGCGTTGATGTTGGCTTTGAGAATCCAATGTTTGCCTGCTTAGAGATGGACTACGAGGTGAGCTCATTAACACGTTACGAGACTGGAGCATTTTCATTCAGCATGATGAGTTTTCATGTCTCTTCTCTGACTGCTGCTGGAGAAAGAGTTATACCTCTGACCTTAAAATAACATTCTCACTGAGGAACCTTTCTTTTTAGATGTAACAGCTGCTGATGCACATCTCTGATGTTTTTGTTATTTCCAGGAAGCTGATAACGATCCAACAGGAGAGGCTGCTGCCAACACACAACAAACGCTAACGTTTTATGAGCTGGATCTCGGGTTGAACCACGTCGTCCGAAAGTACAGCGAAGCTTTGGAGGAACACGGAAATTTCCTCATCACTGGTATGCTTTCAGATGGGCTGAAACGAGAGTTTCACCTCTCAGATGTTACATCGTCCTGCGTGCACCTAAAAAGATCATTGACTTGTGAACACGAGCTAATGGCTCCCAGAGTTGAAATCTTAGGAAAAGCTGGAGGTTGAATACAATAAAGGTTGAAAGTCTTTTAAACTAGAGCCAGTATTGGAGATCAGCTGATCTTAAACTCTAATCTTTTTCTTTTGGTCCTGTGAACTCCCTGTTGCAGGAACC
Source organism: Aphyosemion australe (assembly GCA_006937985.1). Classification (NCBI taxonomy): domain Eukaryota; kingdom Metazoa; phylum Chordata; class Actinopteri; order Cyprinodontiformes; family Nothobranchiidae; genus Aphyosemion; species Aphyosemion australe. The sequence continues at coordinate 1,047,517 of SSNS01000063.1, forward strand.
AGCACAGGGTCATAATTAACTGGCGTTCCATTTAAATCTGTGTGATAAGCATTATTATCATTATTATTATTTGGTAGCAGTAAATCCTCGTTATCTTGATCCAAGCAACGGTGGTCCTGACACGACTCTGACACCATGAGGCCAACAGCGTGGAGGTGAAGTTAAATCAGAGCGGAGGAAACGGTTTCTCTCTGTGGAGACAACGGCAGCTCTGTGTGAGTCCTTCCCGTGATCCCTTAGAAATCCCCCAAGAAGAATGGAAAACATTGATTGTTTTTGATGGCTGGAATATTTTATAGAAACCTAAACAAGGAGCCTCTGATGGTTCGTGCTGGGCTGTGGGTCAGACCAGAACACCTCACAGCAGCTTTCATAGAAAACTTTAATATTCTGTCTTAAAATATAACGATTTGGTTTTCCAGGCTCCTAAAATTAGTTCAATATAACCTTGTGTGACGTTTGACTGAGTCGGTCATTTAACAAAAATCAAACCTAGGAGGCAGAACCGTGTGTTTTCTGATTTATAGAAGTGTGATCCTCCCATTGTAAAGCCGGGCGTACACTGTGCGACTTTTTCACTCGTAGCGTTCAGCTTCAGCTCAAACTGTACGACTTCCTCACAGAGCAAATCTCACGAGTCATGTGCTCACACTGTACGACCCAGTTCTCGGATGCGACCTGACTGCTCACACTGTACGTCTGGCATGAACGCGTCGCAGCTAAAAAAAAAAGTATATATGACGCAACACGTTGGTCTGAGTACGGGAGGATGAGGGCGGCATTTGGAATAGAAGCGTACTCTGTTGCTTCATGGCAAGCGCTGCTTGTTGCTACGGTTAAAAAAATCAATCTGACATAAAAATAAAAGTCTGGTTTGTTCCTTAAATAACTAAATAACAATGAAAACATATTATTTGTATTATATTTGATCCAGTTTTGATCAAAATCAATAAATTACCAGCATTTCCCGCTGTTAAATGAAGAAACAAGTTTATTTTTCATCAAAACAAAGCAATGCTGCTTTTATTTTGAAAGTGGGTTAGCTATTTGGTTTGTTTTCGCTTCCACTTCCTTCATTTACGCTACTGCTTCTGTGTTTGCGCATGCGTCGTGTGCAGTTCTGGTACTTTTTGGGTCACAGACGCTCGCAGCGCCGCTTCAACAGTGCGATACCCTCACGAGGGACGAGCAAAATATCAAACGCGCCAAAAATCCGTGCGAGCTTACGATTGCTGATCGGCAGATGGTCATGTGGTGTTAATCGCCTCTCGTAACCCCCTGTATACTACACGACGCTCAGCGCAAAACTCGCCCCGAGCTCATAGATTCTCGCACGAGGAGAAAATCGGCTCAAAAAAGTGAAAAAGTCGCACAGTGTACTGTACGCCCGCCTTAAACCAGCGTTTTGGTCGTTTTCTGCTCAGAGGGTTGACGCTGGATTTCCTGCACTGATGTTAATAAAAGTCTTCATGATTTGGTTATTTGATGGAATAATAAACAGAGCAGCTTCTCATTATATAACCGTGTTGTAGATGTGATGAGTTTCATGTCTCTTCTCTGATTTAAAATGGTGAAGAAACTTTCAAATCTCTGATCACAACACAAACACACCTCTGATAGTCCCTCCACCAGGTAAACGATCCCAGGTAAAGCCGTGTTTTCCTTCTGTCTAGTTCCCGGTGGTTCTGACGGGCCCAGCGGAGTTCTGATCTGCTCTGAGAACTACATCACCTACAAGAACTTTGGAGACCAGCCTGACATTCGCTGTCCCATCCCCCGCCGCAGGGTGAGTCCTTCATGCAGCAGCATCCCATAAACTTCCTGGTCTGGTTTTATTTGTGCCGTCGCACCGGCCTGTAACCATTCCTGTAAGGATCTAAAAACGGCTGCTTTAGGACACAGGCTTGTAATTTCCTCACAGCTTTTTTTAGCGGTGGTTTTCTACCTGTTATTTTTATTCTCCTTTCTGTTTTTTCCTGTTGTCGGCGGTCTCTCCCACAGAACGACCTGGATGACCCGGAGCGTGGCATGATATTCGTCTGCTCAGCCACCCACAAGACCAAGTCCATGTTCTTTTTCCTGGCTCAGACGGAGCAGGGAGACATCTTTAAAGTCACTCTGGAGACGGACGAAGAAATGGTGCGTGATTAAAACGATTCTGCTTATTTAACCATCAATCCGTGATTCTCACTGTTCGTTTAATAAATGGTGTTTTCTTCCAGGTGACGGAAATCAGGCTGAAGTACTTTGACACAATCCCCGTGGCAACAGCCATGTGTGTCCTGAAGACCGGCTTCCTGTTTGTCTCCTCTGAGTTCGGGAATCAGTGAGTTTGAACTGAGTTTTTTCTCTTCCTGTTATCCAGCTTTTGGTTTATTCCTCCATCCTTTGCCACAGCTACCTTTACCAAATCGCTCACCTGGGCGACGACGACGAGGAGCCCGAGTTCTCCTCAGCCATGCCATTAGAGGAGGGCGACACCTTCTTCTTCCAGCCCCGCCCCCTCAAGAACCTGGTGCTGGTGGACGAACAGGAGAACCTGTCTCCCATCATGGCGTGTCAGGTGAGCGGGTCTCCTCGGGGTTAGGAGGTGAGAGGAAGTGATTAGATTCTAAACGAGCTGGTTTCCTGCTGATTAGATCGCTGATTTGGCCAACGAAGACACGCCTCAGCTGTATGTCGCCTGTGGACGAGGACCGAGATCCACTCTGAGGGTCCTTCGACACGGACTGGAGGTACACGCACACACACACACCCTTCATCCCTCACACACACTGCTGGCTGGCTGAGTGATGACATTTTCATGTCTCTTCTCTGACTAAAAGCTGAAGAGTCTGTTAAAAGTTCTGAGTTCAGCCTCAAGTCAAAGTGTTTTAAATCGCACTCCCTCACTCGATAGTTTATGCTACGAACTCTTTCCTGCTTGTGCGTCACAGAAATCCTGTTTTTATTTTTACTTACACATAACCTGAGCACCAACCAGGGGCCGTGCACATTTTAAATCAATTATTTGTCCTGAATGACATCAAATGAGACCCTTTTAACTCTTTCACTACCATTGACGACTTTAGTCGTCATTTGCATTTTTACGGGGCGGGCGTCGGAACGAGCCCCCGCACCGTGAGAACAAACATCACGTGTCTAAAGCGGATCTTCATCCGTGTATGTCACATGTCACGTGATCAGGAAGCAGAAAATCAATGAATAAGGAGTTTGTTTTGGGACGCTGCTGTGAAAAAAAACGATGCGCCGACCGGAAATGCTTCTGCAGCTCACGCTTCGACAACAGATTGTGAAAGAACGGATAAAGCTAGCAATATGGTGATTCTTCCTGATGTAAGATGTGAGTCTACTCTTTCTTTTGGTAGTTTTGGCGTTTACATGATCATAGAGCACAATGTTCTGACTCTTCAAAAAACAGTAAAAACGCTCAAAAACGCTGGCAGTCAGGGTTTTTCTGATCAGAAAACGGCTGGCAGTTAATGGGTTAATAATTCTGCTCCATCCCAATTTAAAATGGATTAAAGCCAGATTAAATCACTTAGTTTATTAGTTTCTGGTTTTTAAGGTTCAGAGTTATTCAATCAGCGTATCAGATGAAAATCTTAGCATTTATTGCTCCTGGAAAACTTTAACTGAAGTCTAAGAAAACCTGGAAAGTTTGTGGATGAATAAAATGTATTTTCAGTGGGGATTTTTTTTTTTTTTTTGTAAATTGGTCACAATAAAGTTCTCTGAAGCCAGTCACAAGGTCTGAATAAGAATTAGAAAGTTAAACGATAGAAAAATGCTCAAAGCAACTTTAGTCATGAATGGACTAGAAGGATTTTCTGAGGTTAAACAGAGTAGGTACTTTATTCATCCTCTCAGGGAAATTAAATGCTTTTCTAATAAAAAATAAAACATTCCTTAAGATTTTTCAAGCAATATTTTAGCCAGAATCTAAATCATTTATGAGGTTTTACTCAATCAGATGTTTTTATTCTTTCATGAGTCTAACCAGCAGCTCTGATGCAAACAAACACGTGTTTAGATCTGTGCAGCAGGGGGCGCTGTTGTATAAAACCCTTCACAGCTCACATCAAAGACACTGTTTGGTGACTTTTGATCATAAGTGTCCCAAAATCCTGGAATAATAATAATCATTATGAAGCTAGAGGATGACGTTGGTAAAGGTCCGTGAATAATGAGAGGATAAGATAATTATCAGTAACAGCACTGTGTGGGTTACCATAAATACTATTTTTGGTCTCTTTAAACCGTTTGTGTGATAAAAGGTTTATTAAATCATTTAATGAGCTGAAAACAGAAAAACATTCAGTCTTTTTTTTTTTTAATCAGGTTTCGGAGATGGCCGTGTCTGAGCTGCCCGGTAACCCAAACGCCGTGTGGACGGTACGGAGACACGTGGAAGGTTAGTTAGCCGTCTTCTAAGCTGCTGATTATCATTATTAATGTTTTATGTGATGCTGTGATGTTTGGAACAAGAACCAGAAGGTCGACGTGTTTCTGTTACAGGTCACTGAAGCCTAATTTATGCTTCTCCATCTGCGTCGGTACGGAGACGCGCAACGCCATTATCCGTCGTTGTGAGGGCTCTCCAACAGGTTAGCTAGGACGGACGGAGTCGAGCTCACTTTTCTAAACATCCATCGAATGAGACTGAGAGCGCAAGCTTGTGATTGGCCAGGATGCCACTTCCTTGCGGTGACTGAAGTCTCACGTGCAACTCAAAAGTGATGATTGGTGGGTTTCACTCACGTGACCCTGCCGCTGCGCTGAACTCAAACAGTGGACAGGAAGTGTTTTGCTCTACTATAAAACACAGCGTGACGGATGAAAGTGAGTGTTCTAAACGAGCTGGCACAGACGCGATATCTTCCTTTAGGTTATGACTCATATCATTTTAAAAGTCAGACTTTTAATACACGCTGGAGGATTTACCCAATGCTGAAGCGATCGACACAACAAACTATCTCGTGTGTCAAATCTCATATTACACTGCAAACCAAAAGCCTTTCATGAGTCTGAAAGCCTATTTTATTTCAGGTTGGTTAACAGTTTAGAGATCCGGAGAAGCTTTAAATGACCGTTGTCTTGTTTATGCTCGTGAGATGTTTAGTTACGTAATTAACTCGTAATGATAGCTAATGCTAACGGTGACTACGTGCTAGGATCTACTTATAACTAACGTTTTAAGCCTTTTTTAATCCACATTTCTGGTACATTTGTTTCATTCTATTAAGGTATTAATGCCACGTTACAACACTGAGCTAACTGCTAAAACATTAGCACTCTAAAAGCTATTTGCGGTGAGGACACATGAAAACAGAATCAAACTGTTTACCTGCTGTTTATGTAGCTGCTTTCTAAATAACTGTTCAATAAAACGCCATAAAAACCTTTAGTAAGCCCTTACCTGTGATGAAGTGATCACTGCTAACTAGCATTTTCCTTCTGTTTCTGCTCATCTTGCAGCCGGAGATTATGATCCACTAGTCCGCTGTTACCGTAAAACTCTGTATACGTGCGCCTCGAAAAATCGAGTGAGGGCTCACTTTACCGTCGATCTCCAAAAAAAAACAAAAAAAACACGTTTCTAATAGTAGCCCCGGCCACTATTAGAGACCGGCCTTTATTTACCCCCGCTGACAGCGAGTCCGGCTAATATAGGAGACCTGGCCGGTAATGGAATTCAGGCCAATATTAGAGGATTTAGGGTATGCTATTTTGGACCAGATACGTGACAGGATGCCCCAGAAAAGCGCTACGCCCTCTGTTGTCCTGGCGGAGAATTGCTTTGCAGCACTCCCCAGGTGACGGAGAAGTCTGAAGGTAAAACGTCTCTGTCCGTGTGTGCGTCTCTGCCTCGCGGAGCTGACGGAGAAGCATAAATTAGGCTTAACTCTGACCACGACGAGCAGGAGCCGTTTTATTTGGTTTAAAGTGAGATGGGTCTCTGCTGATTGTATTCAGACCAGCTGACTCCTGTTTTTCTCCATCCATCAGATGAGTTTGATGCTTACATCATCGTGTCTTTCGTCAACGCCACTCTGGTTCTGTCCATCGGGGAGACTGTAGAGGAAGTGACAGATTCTGGATTTCTGGGAACAACGCCCACTCTTTCCTGCTCTCTGCTGGGGGAAGATGCCCTCGTTCAGGTGTGTGAAACCAACGTTCACCTGTGAGTGGTGCTTTTACTGCTCTGCAGCCAGGTGTCATTAGTCTCACCAGATTTTCCTGGTTTTTCCGTCCGTTCCTTGTCCAGGTTTACCCAGACGGGATCCGTCACATTCGAGCAGACAAGCGTGTGAACGAGTGGAAAACTCCGGGTAAGAAAACCATCGTCCGCTGTGCTGTGAACCAGCGGCAGGTCGTCATCGCCCTGACGGGAGGAGAGCTAGTCTACTTTGAGATGGACCCGGTGAGAACGTAAACATTAAAACATCCATAACTGAAACCGATCCGGCGAGTCGGCACACAAACCGTTATCTAGCTCATCGTGTTTTCATTCATCAGAGATAAATGTTCTGTTTGGATCTGTCGTGTAAACATGTTTTCTTAGTTTGAACAGGTTTTTGTTTTGAGCGGCTTTGTGCTAGACTTAGAGACCATTCACCCCCGTGTCCTGGAGCGTCTCATCGCCGGTCCACCGCTTCCAGTTTGTGTTTTTAAATATGTTATCAGAATGAGTCCTCACTTCCCCCGCGTTATCGGGGAGTAAACTGATCACACAGTCAGCTGACTCATGCTCTACTCATGCTTCTGGAAAAATCACAAAAACATTTGTTGACCTGAGATTAGCACAAGATAAAATTAGTTCAGCTTTAAAAATAAACATTTCAGCGGTCGGCCATATGAGCTAAAACGGACGTGGAGGGACTGATTAGAGATGCTGACGGGAGACACGACCTGAAGGCTTTTTGTTGCCATAGAAACGAGACTCTAATCCTCCTCATGAGTTACGGACCTGTTACGTTTTAATATGTTACCTACAGTTGCAGCCCAGCAAGGCTCTGGCTCTCCCTCCCGTCCACAGGTGGAGTTTTAACTCGACTCAGGACGGATGAACACAGTTTTAGATGTTTTCCTGCTGCAGCATTCCTGATTTAAACTGATGGCTGATTAACAGCGACCGTTTTATCGCCTGGCTCTATATTCAGGAAGGAAAATCTGTCGGACCAGGACTGGGAAATACTGAAATATTATCACCTCTATATGTTGGTTGATTTAGACCAGGTGATCTCGCCTCTGTGTTTGCAGCCGATGATGTAATCCAGTCATATTGTTAGTAAACAAACTCCTAAAAGATAATAAATCTGAAATGAAATCAGTTTGAAAAACGACAAACAGGAAATGTTTGTAATAATATAATATGTTATTAATAATATGTTTGTTTGTTTGTTTCCGCTCCAGTCTGGCCAGTTGAACGAGTACACGGAGCGAAAGGAGATGTCTGCAGACGTGGTCTGCATGAGTCTGGCCAACGTTCCGCCTGGTGAGCAGCGTTCCCGCTTCCTGGCCGTCGGATTGGTCGACAACACGGTCCGCATCATCTCCCTGGATCCTTCGGTAAGAACAGACCTACAAGTTAGTCCTGGGATGAATTCTCCATCAGCGAACACTTTGGGTTGGACGCATTCGTCCCTCAGAGGGTGGAGAGTTGAATAAATGATTTATTCTGGGTTTGCGGGTTGATATTTGGCTCCGGTCTGGGCCAATCCTTCACAGGTGACTGGTGGAGGCCAGAGATAAATCATCCCATCACTCAGCGTTGTAATTTAAATGTTACTGTTCTCCAAACATCAGGATAACATCAGATGCTGTTTGGAAATATTTGGTTTGAATTCCCTTCAGGAAAAACGCAGCGTTCTCCTGTCTTCTCCGGCCAGTAAGGAATATTGGATATACGTGTTCCTGTAGCGTTCCGCCCTCTCCCAAAGAAAAGGTTTTATATAGCGTGGAATGTCGCTGATCAGAAACTGGCTTCTGATCAGATGAAAAACCTTTCTGGGAAGAGAATTTCACTCCAACTGGAGTTCACGTGGATGTTTTATGATCTGTACGTTTCTGGTTGGGTTGATTCATCCTCTCATATCTGACTGAAACATGAGGATGAAATGTTTATCAGATTATACAAAAATGTGATTTCTTCATATTCTTGGTGGCTGTGAGAGAAAGACTGCCTGATTGGTGGATTAAATGTTCAGATTAAATCATCGTTTTGGTTTATTTTGGAAAGGCGACGCTTCCTCCTGCAGTAAAGAGACCGTCTCACAGATTTAGTGACTAAAACTTGAATAGTTTTTATTTTTGAACCCCTGAGCTGCTTCTAACCCTCTGAACCTTCATGCTATCAGGACTGCCTGCAGCCGCTGAGCATGCAGGCTCTTCCTGCTCAGCCAGAAAGTCTGTGCATCGTAGAGATGGGAGGTGTCGAGAAACAAGACGAGCTCGGAGACAAGGGAACCATCGGCTTCCTCTACCTGAACATCGGCCTGCAGGTCTGAGTCCTCCATCTGGTTTCACATCTTCTTATAGAAGTGCTGCTTTTTGTTTTTGATATTGTAGCGCTGATGGTGATTATTCTTATTGTTTTTAGAACGGTGTCCTGCTGAGGACCGTCCTGGACCCTGTGACCGGAGACCTGTCTGATACCAGGACACGCTACCTGGGGTCGCGACCTGTCAAGCTGTTCAGAGTCCGGATGCAGGGGCAGGAGGCCGTATGTGACATTCACTGCATTTTTTTTTTTTTTTTAACACAACATGATTCAACCGCAAGATTTAGTGAAAACTTCCTGTTCAGCAGAGTAAAATAGTTCCTCTGTTAAAGCAGCATGACTCCATGTTTATGAGTCACATGTCTGATTGGCTCATTTGCTAATATCTGGTCTGATTAATGAATGTTTTGTTTGAGCGTGTGTGACTTAGATCCTCCGGGGTTGTGACACACGCCGTCAAACCGCCATTTATTACAGCCCAGATCACATGAGAACAGAGTTTGTTTCACGCCCTGCTGTAGAGGATTTTTGGACGTTAGGTCAAACCTGTAAAGCTCGTCTCTTCCTGACAGGTGTTGGCGATGTCCAGCCGTTCGTGGCTCAGCTACTCGTATCAGTCCCGCTTCCATCTGACTCCCCTCTCGTATGAAACGCTGGAGTACGCCTCTGGGTTTGCCTCAGAGCAGTGTCCAGAGGGCATAGTGGCCATCTCCACCAACACGCTGAGGTAAAGGGATAATGTTTAAATAAGCCTTTATAGAATAGCAGGTATATTAATATAAGAACTCAAATGTAACTATAGTTACTCGTTAAGTTAACTGTTCTTTTCTCGTCCTTTTTGTCTCTCAGGATTTTAGCTCTGGAGAAACTAGGAGCCGTCTTCAACCAGGTGGCGTTTCCTCTGCAGTACACGCCCCGAAAGTTCGTTATCCATCCAGAAACCAACAACCTCATCTTGATCGAGACCGACCACAACGCCTACACCGAGACGACCAAAGCTCAGAGGAAGCAGCAGATGGCCGAGGTGTGAGGCTGAGTTTGTGATCGTTTTGACAGAACACGGTGAAAATAAGATGCTTCATTAAAGCTGTGATGGACGTTCCTCACCTTCATAAATCAAACTGAACCACCTCATTTAGCCTGATTGTTGAGAAGAACCAATTAGGAATGGGTATGGATTCTGGAATATTTGAAGAATAATTAAGGAAAATACCACAAAATTTTACAAATGACATTTAACTGTTTTAACGATCACCACGCCTCCGTCAGCTGGTAAAAACATTCTCCTAAAGCTTCTATAGGCTTGCTCTCCCACCCTAAGATTACAAATTAGGGGTATTCACAGGCAGTTTCTGCTCGTTTAGCAACAATAGACAGCTACAGTTTATAAGATCGACCCTCCCATATTCCAGTCAGAATTGACAAAGCTCCTCGGATGAGAAGCGAAACGTCTTCAAGAAACCAAAGAAGTCCAGTTGCCTTCGTCGAACCCAATGTGAACACATTAGACCGCTGTAGATCAGTGACATCATTATTATTACCAGAACAAGTGCACACCCCCTACAGGTACAAACACAAATATTTTTTCTTCTGTAGTTTCTGGAGAATAAAGTAAATGAGCCATAAACTGGAGCAGTAAGATCACATTAAAATGTTTTTGTTTTCAGTCAATTAACAAAAACGTTTGTGGGTCATTAGTCATCGAACGGGAAACCCCAGGTCTGACTCAGGTTCTGACGGGTTACTCTCCTTGGTTTAATGGTTTTGGCTACATCACTGTTCCTAGAACAGCCACCATGTCCAAACCACGGAACTCAGAGATGTGAGAATTTATAAAGAGGGTTGCTGCTTCTCTTGTGTAGGAATTTCTAGTTTAAAATGTTTTAAAGGTGTGGTTCACTGATAAACCATGTTTTAATTATTATCTCTGATTCTAATGGGTCACTGAGTGTTTCCTGCAGGCTGAACATGAAAATAGTCTCCTCCACCTATCTCCTGCATTAGCTTCTGATAGAAAATAGACTCTAGGTGAAACTCTAGGATCAGAAAATCCTGACAGATCTACGTCACACTGTCACTTAACATTCATGGACTCACCCATCTTGACTCACGACGGGGAAGGCTGTTGTTGGTTTAGCGTCCAGGAAACAGCAGAGAACGTCTGGGCTAGTAGAAGCTAACCGTTAGCATTGGCTACTCCACCACACAGCAGAACTCCTCCAGGCTTGTGTTATTGGTGGAGATAAAACATCAACGTTGCAGAGCAAACAGAGTCAGCGGTAGAGTCGTGTTGCTGTTAGCCAATCAGAGGAGAGATGTCCACATATCAGGAAGTAAGACTCCAGATCCTGCCGTCTGAATCTCAGCTGTGATGTGGCAAATTTTTAGTTCCTGAAACTGGTGCACCGGAGCTTTTTTTCCCCCCAGAGTACGACTTACAAGGCATTAATTGTACTGATTAAACGAGAACCTTAGTTGGACCACCTGTCAGCCAGACCTCTAATATTTGTTTAAAACTCATAAGAAGCTGAGTCGTGTTTCCTGTTTTAAATGTTAATGAGATCCTCAGATGAGAATTAAGTCAAACCGCTGAGATGTGAGTTCACAAACACCAGCCTGGCTGCATGAGTGATGAGTGGACTATTAAAGAGCATCATGACATCACCAGACGGTTGAGGTGGGAGGTTTGATCATGACTAAGTGTTACAGCGTTGTGTCTCTGCTGTCCGTTAGTCCTGTACATGATTCCAGGTCAAATCAGCATCTTTATAGATGCATATTCATATGATGCATCATTGGAAAGCTGGGATTCTTGTGATTCCAAAGATATCTGCCAGTGAAGGATACAGATGCATCCATAACTGTAAATGCTTTTGTCAGCATTTGATGGACATCTTTCCTGATCCAGCAGGTGAAGGGTCTAATGACTCTACTCTTCACACAGATCACCTTTAAAAGCTGAATCTGATTCTCTGATGTGGCTCCAGCTACGTCAGATTTTTATTCCAGAAATGATTGTGAATGTTTTTCAAAACGAACACAAATAAAAGACCTGTTTCTAATAAATGTAGCTACATTCAACTATTTCTGTTGTGGAACCATAATTAGAAGACATAACTTGTTACCGCCGAGCGTTTTAACCCTAAATCGTCTGCTCCTGTAGGAGATGGTGGAGGCTGCCGGGGAGGACGAGCGAGAGCTGGCCGCGGAGATGGCCGCTGCATTCCTCAACGAGAATCTCCCAGAAGCCATTTTTGGTTCTCCTAAAGCCGGAGCGGGTCAGTGGGCCTCGCTGGTGCGCCTCATCAACCCCATCCAGGGTTCAACCCTGGACCAGGTGCAGCTGGAGCAGAACGAAGCTGCCTTCAGGTGAGAGAGGAGGATGTGGTGATGCTCGAACACGAAGTCTACTCATCTCATCGTTTATTAAGTCTGATTCATCCTTCTGTCTTCAGTGTTGCCGTGTGTCGCTTCACCAACACCGGAGACGAGTGGTACGTTCTGGTGGGCGTCGCCAGAGACATGATTCTCAACCCCAGGTCCGTGAGTGGAGGCTTCATCTACACGTACCGGCTCACCGCCGAAGGGGAGAAGCTGGAGTTTGTGCACAAGGTGACTTTAATAACAGCTGATCTAAGTCACCAGCCTCCATCATGGAGTTACTCGTCTTCCTCTGATCCATCCTGATCAGCTGAGCGAGCTGCGTCTGCCGTAGACACAGGAAAGGGAAAGACAGAATAATTCCATATAAATGCTGATGTCATCAGAAGCATCCCTCACTCATTTTGGGGCAATTCCCCAGAATCTGGAGCAGGGTGATGAAATCAGCATGAATCAGCCCTGAGACAGTTGTTACCTGATGTGGGAGAGCAACAGAAACGACGCATGACTCATCAGATTTCACAGCCGTGGTTGTTTTTATTTCTCACTAAGCTGAAGGAATTCCCCAACCGCTCCACCAGATCTGGAGCTTGTCGGTGATTCCATCTGGTCACACACAACTGGATGTTTTATTCATATTAGCTCCAGTTCCTCACACACTTCCTCCCGGCTGGATGAGGTCTGAAACGCCACGCCAGCGCAGGTCTTTCTGGAACGTGGGGATAAAGTTCAGGGTGCTTCATGTTCTTCTGCTCATTGATGTTTTTTTTATGCCTCATAAATTCTGTTCTGGTGCCAGTTTTGGACAGGTTTTTGGTTCTCCTCCATCCCATCTGTCATCAGCTGCATCAGTCTGCTCTGTTGTTCAGCAGAAGAACACATCTGGAAACTCAGAGAGAACATTTGTTGATGCTGCCTTGTGTTTTGTTATTACTCTTATGGTGTGATGTTTGTCTCCTCAGACCTGGCAGCTTTTTAGGATTATTCGCTCGTTTGTTTCCTAGATGAAAAAAAATCTGATTTAATCCTGGAAGAAATCTAAAATTGTTCCTACAGTCGATGGAGCGAGGGGACGTTTGTACGCATTTCTTCTCCTCTGCTGCTTTAGTTATGTTCAAAACTCTAACGAGCTGCTTCTGTTTAATAATAACTGACTTGAGCCTGATTGTCCCTAAATCTTTTTATTCCAGACTCCAGTGGAGGATGTGCCGTTGGCCATCGCGCCGTTCCAGGGACGCGCTCTGGTCGGAGTGGGAAAACTGCTGAGAATTTACGACCTTGGAAAAAAGAAGCTGCTACGCAAGTGTGAGAACAAAGTAAGACGCCTTTATGCAACGGGTTTTAAGTAGCTTTGTCTTTATTTTGTGTCGTCCCACCTGGAGAGCGATTTCATGTACCCTAGAGAAGATCTTCATGTTTCCGGGAGTCACTCGGTGCTTTACTTCCTCCTCTGTAGCACGTTCCCAACCTGGTGACGGGCATCTACACCATCGGCCAGCGCGTAATCATCTCAGACGTCCAGGAGAGCCTGTTTTGGGTTCGTTACCGCCGTAACGAGAACCAGCTCATCATCTTCGCCGATGACACATACCCCCGCTGGGTGACGACGGCCTGCATGCTCGACTACGACACCATGGCGTCTGCTGACAAGTTCGGCAACATCAGCATAGTAAGTGTGTGTGTGTGTGTGTGTGTGTGTGTGTGTGTTCTTCACCTGCTGACTCTTGAGAAGCGGGACAAGTTGCATCATATGATTTGACGTCGCCAGCATGGAGGTGGTTTCTACCAGAAATGTGTCGGAGTTCCTCTCATCTTCTGGATGAACGTTGTGTTATCCAAACATATAGCGACTGGATTTAATCATGTTTGCTCCACGCCATCATTCCCACGCTGAAGATGTAGCTCTTTGCCCTTGAACATAATCCAGAAGTACATTTAAATCATTCAGAGGGAATCTTTGTGCCCCAGAATCCAATCATCTCTCCACATGTGTGCGTTGTTATGTAAACATCCTATGAGGACAGCTGATGATTTCCATCCGATCAGGATTTATGATGCAACATGTGGTGAAAAACACAAGAAGAGCAACGACAAACAGAACTGGCTGCAGGAGATGAAGCGCCATTCCAGTTCGTCCAAGTCGCATCAGGACCGACTCCCATCCAACCACTTTCTCACGTTTAAACCAGAGCGTGTGTGTGTGTTCACCTGCTGACTCTTGAGAAGCGGGACGAGTTGCTTCATGTGATTTGACGTCACCAAATGTGTCGGGGTTCCTCTCATCTGCTGGATGAACGTTGCGTTATCCAAACTTACTGACATCATTCCCACGCTGAAATTCAAATCCACAGATTTAGCGTGTGATCTACAGAATTCAACTCCTGTAAAAATGGAGACTTTGTTCCTCGTGTGACCTCCTCTCAAAGAGTTCAGAAACATCTGGAGACCTTTGGGGGATACACGGGATAAGTCAAACAGATCTTAGATCTCCGGTTTGTTTTCCCAGGTGCGACTTCCGCCCAACACCAGTGATGATGTGGACGAAGACCCCACAGGAAACAAAGCCTTATGGGACAGAGGTCTCCTTAACGGAGCTTCACAGAAGGTAAAATTACCCATGAGCCTCCAGCCTCTGTTAGGTCACACTCTGGGTTGTCACGTGTAGGGTTGCAATTATTGATAAAGTTCATGATTACACTTTATAAAGGTTTGGAACTCCAGAAGATAGCTATTGCTGCTTTTCACAGATTAGAAAAATTCATCAGTAAAATCAAAGTCATCTCTGTAATTTTTAAATTACAGTTTAAAACTTTTAAAATACCCTTAGTTAGATTTGCCTGATATCCTGTTTGAGTTTCTGTAAAAAGACAAAAACCTGTTGACACCTGGTCAGGGTCAACACTGAAGGACGGAGACGCCTTCATGAAATTCATACTAGTGCATTTGTTATGAATATCCTTAAATATAATTTCTACTACATATCTTTATTTTCAGTATTGACTAAGAATATTATTTTAACAAGGATAAATTATATTATTGCTATGTAAAATAGGAATTGTTGATTAAATGTTAAAATGGCTTGCCGTACTGGCTTGTTATAGACAAATACAGGGGAAACATAGTATAGCACTACTAAATGAACCCTTGTGTTACAACTTTTTTCTGCAAGCTCTGCAGGGCGAGTGGGTGGGTGGGTGGGCGGGGCTCCAAGTCTATTTTGCCTTGGCCCCCAAATGCCTTGGAACGGCCCTGGGCTTGGGGTGGAGTTTTGAAGCTGGTCTGAATTGTATCAAACATATAAATATTAAATTATTGCTTTATACAGTTAAAAGCGTAGTGGGATAAATCTACCTACATTTTCCTTTTCAAGCTCTTTGTTTTGTTTTCTTGTTTTTTTATTTGTTTATTTTCCCTGTCTCTGATCTTCCTGCATCTCCTCTCAATCCTCCAGAGAAACTGCTGCCTGGATTTTCAAATTTTTTGCCTCATGAGCTACTTTTGAACTCAGCAGTTCAGGTATCTACCCACCACAACTCGCCGAGCGAGTAAGGTGAAGTCACCGCGGTACAGGTTTTGAGCTCCGCTGAGGCAGCGCGTCAGGCACGAATAAAAGATAAAGTACCGGAGAATATGAGCGGACATGAAACGATCGCGTGTTAATTATTTTTCTTTTGATGGCACAACTTTGAGAACGTTACTGTGGTCGTGTGCAGGACGGAGCTGCCTGGAGCGCATCAACAATCAGCGCTCTCGACGTCTCTGCTCAGAATAGTCCCGTCAGGCTGAGAGTCCGTATAAATGTAATAAAAGTTGAACCTGAATCGTATTTTGGTCTCACCCTTGGTGGGTCGGTCGAGGGCTTCTCTGGTGGTGGTTGTGGCTGTGCTGCGTGCGCCCGTTGCATTTTTGCTTTTATTTTGTCGGGTCACGCTTTTGTCTTTGTTTTATTGGCCGTGTTGAAGAGTCTTTACCGTGGGTTAACCACAGCGTTTCACACCATGGTTAATAGTCAAACCGGTTAATCCCTGCAACCCTAGTCACGTGTACAGCGTGTGTGTGTGTGTGTGCAGAATCAGACCTCCTCTTTCTCGTCTTCATCACCCACAACCCAACACCAGCATCAGCCGTTCCCATACTTCACATTCCGGTGGGAACTGTTTAGGTAGCTCTCAGACCAGGAAAGTCCCTCCAGTTTAGGCTTCATCATGACCTGGATCCAGTTTGGCTGTAGGGGCTGTGGCCTTTTATGATGTTTTTTAATCATTTTTAATTTCTTTACTTTTTTATTTCATTTTTTATTCTTGCGAAGCGCCTCGTGATTTTCATCTTCAGAGGTGCTGTATAAAAGACCGTTTCTTTAGTTTCCGTGGTGCCACACATTGATTCATGCAGAAACGTTTGGTGATTATTTATAGATGTGAACGCCCAGCGTGCCTCTGTGGACACAACAACTCGGTTATCCTGAATTCATTCCATTTTTATTTGTTTAATTTATTCCCAGAAATCCGGCTCAGGAAGACCCAGAAGTCAGTCAGAATGAATGAATCAGTGTTTAATGATCTGAGTGAGTTTAATCTGATTAGATATATAAAGTCATGTGGTTTTAACCTCCATTATAAAAATACTCCTAACGCTTCTGTTTGAGTCTCTCGCAGTTCTGGAGCAGTTCTGACCCACTCTTATTGGTTCGGTTCCTCCCACCTTAGACTTCCTGTGAGGTTCTGGTCTTGACCGGACCGGACCAGGATTTCTGTGTTTGGATCATGATTCTGTTTAATGAGCCGGTTCGGTCAGACTGATGGTCTCACATCAGACTCAGAACCAGCCCAAGCCATCAGCTGTCCACCGCGGTGCTGACAGCTGTGCATTATGGGTAAACGTCTGAGCTGAGCTTTTAGATGTTTATCACACAACCAGGTCATGCTTTCTCTAAATGTCCTGCTGTGACCTTTAACCTGCCAGCTAGAGTCTGAGATGGAGCTCTGAGTGTGGACCTCTGACCCCAGAGGTAACCTGCTAGGTTTTTTTTTTTACTCTTGAGATGGTTTGAAATGACCTAGCTCCTCATGTTAACACACACCTGTATGCTCCGGAGCAAGCTCCACCTTTTATCCACACACCTGATCAGAGGGTGGACGTGTGACTCCTCTTCTGTGTTTTCTCCTGGATGTTCAGGTTTGACCCAAATCCCAACAGGAACCAAGGGTACCAGTAGGTCCTTGTTCAGGTCTTTCTAAAATATTCCAGCCATCAAAAACAATGTGTTCCATCTTTCTTCTTCGGGGTTTCTAACGGATCACGGGGAGGACTCACAGAGCTGCTGTTGTTTCCACCAGAGAGAAATCGTTTTATCTGCTTGTCTCCAGAGCCTGACTTAACTTCACGTCCACTCTGTTGGTGTCAGAGTTGTGTTTGGATCAGGGTGAGGAAGGTTTACTGCTCCCAAACGCTGCCCTGTTATCCGTCATCACTCAGTGCGTTTGCATAATCCAAACTATTGCCTTGCGGCAACTGACGTCGGTTTTTTAGATGCATGTTTAGGTGAACTGGTTCTAATCGAGCTGGAGTACCCAGGTAAAGCGGTCGGAACCCAAATTCCTCTCTGCTTGTAAACGGCTCAGCCGAGCTGCTACTAGCTGGACGCTCACCTTCAAGAAGTGACAAGACTGTGGAAGCGGTCTTCTGATAATATCAAAGGTGACACGTGTAACACCATCCAACTAGATGTTCTGGGTGGTTTTCTGCTCTTTGGTTTAAATATTCAGACCCATTTCCTGTATAAAACGACTGTGGGGGTGGGGTCTCTGGGTGTGTGTGTTTTCTCCCTGACCCTGGATCAGGCACCGCTGGTGTTCTGCTTAACGTCACCAGGACAGATGGGTTTTGTTTGTCTAAAGCAGCACCAGGTGATACTCCTGGTACTAAATCAACCAGATTTCATATTTTCTGTCAGATTAACGGCAGACTTTATTTTACTTTATTGTCCCTGCAGGGAAGTAGTTTTGCATGCAAACGAGCAGCACTGTTGACACAAATAAAATATGAAATCCTGAAAATCTCCAGACACTAAAAACAAAGTTTTATGAGTCACGACTTCAGATTTCACCCAGTAAAAGCCTGAGTGATGCAAGAGGTTCGACTCCCTGCAGGCGAAGCTCAGGAATGAGAAGGCTTTTAAAAGTTTGGGACAAATTGGGTAGCAGTCGTTTCCTGGTCACCGTAGCAACGCATTGTAACCTTTTGGCTCCTAAACCAGCTGATACCATCACTGGTTGCAGCAGCCCAAACTCTGGTTCCTGTGTCTGCAGGCTGAGGTTGTGATGAACTACCATGTGGGAGAGACGATGTTATCGCTGCAGAAAACCACTCTGATCCCAGGAGGCTCGGAGTCTCTGGTCTACACCACGCTGTCCGGAGGCATCGGCATTCTGGTTCCCTTCACCTCACACGAGGTAAAACGGGCTTTTACTCTCAACAACCCAAAGTCATTCGTCTCCATCCATTCGTATTATTGAGTCTGGGACATCAGCATTCCTAACCTCCAAACCCTCTCCCTCCTTTTCTCCAGGATCACGATTTCTTCCAGCATTTAGAGATGCACATGCGCTCCGAGTTCCCTCCTCTTTGTGGCAGAGATCATCTGAGTTTCAGGTCCTACTACTTCCCAGTGAAGGTTGGTGTTTTATGCGAGATGAATAAAACTTCTGATCCGACTCGTTTCCTTTAACGGGATTTTGATCCGTTTTCTGAAGATTTTTTTTTCCAGACTTTGGCTAATTTTTCATTCATTTTCAGTGCTTTTGGTTGACCATGACAGCTAAATGTGGAGTGTGTGTTTAAATATGATGAAAGTGGACAAAACAAGTTTTGGGTCTCTGCATCAGAACCCAGAAGGAACCCATCAGAGACTCGATGCAGGACCTGAGAGATGCTTCAGGAGCCAAAATCCTGTTTTTTGTCACATCGGTTCATCATCAGAACCACTTTATAGTCCAGAGACCAGAACCAGGACTGTAGAACTGAAGTCGGTGGAAAGAAGACACATTTGTCTCATAGTGATTTTTCATTTTGCAGAACGTGATCGACGGAGATCTCTGTGAGCAGTTTAACAGCATGGATCCACACAAACAGAAGAGCGTGGCTGAGGAACTGGACCGGACCCCTCCAGAAGTCTCTAAGAAGCTGGAGGACATTCGTACTCGCTACGCCTTCTAACCACACACACCCAGCAGCAGCAGTGCAGCTGATTCTGTGGTTGAACCAGCGTGAATTCCTCCTCTTCCCACACAGTCATCACACGGGTTACTGGTGTAATTACCGAGAAATTACCATCACAGTTTCACACCTCTGCTCAGCCCACACCCACACACACACACTATCGAATGGAACATGTGTCTAATGCTGCTGCATCAGGCCGTTTCTTCACACTTACAGCTTTGCAAACAGCTGTGACAAGAATGAGCACGCTCCTGGCTGCACAAGTGTCGTTTTTCATGTCTGGTGCACGTGGAGTCATCTGTCATCGGCTCCGAGCCGGCCAGCCAAGGTGATTCAGATGAGATCTGGTGGGAAGGTTTGGTGCTGCTCCAACAAAAATGTAAATATCAGTTAGTTTTTCATCATCGTTTAATAAAACAGGTTTTGTATGTTGTGATTATTCTCATCGTTTATTAATTAGAATACGGAAACATTATTCCAGCAGGCGGAGGTGACATCCCTCCTCACCTCCACCTGCTGGGACCAATGGAAGCCCGGCCCGGCGGGTCATTAGACGAGGGGCAAACTCAGACTAAGTGGGCGGCATTCCCGTCGGTGAGTAAAGTCCCAACCTCAGCCACAGATGGCATTCCACTAAATCACTGGACTCTGGGGTTTGTGGGACGGGGCAGAGGTCTGTTTTTGTAAATAAAGTTGTTTTTATAAAACCATATGTTGATGTTCTCCTCGTCTGCGTGTGGAACTCGTTACTCCGATTAGAGATCCAGGAAGTGTTTTCCTCTGTTTCTGTTAAAAACACCCAGAAACTGATGAGTGGCTGCAAATATAGAGAAATCTGGAAAAATATGTCAAAACGCCACAGAATGAATGACTCCTGTTGCTGAAGGCTCTTGTTTTTTAAAGCAACCCTTTTCTGTCCCGTCATTTCTTAGATTCTGAGTTGGTTTTGACGTCTAAACCACAGTACGATCATTTACTGCCTCGTGTTTAGTCCTCACTTTAACACCTTTTGTGTTCGTTCTCAGGGTTTATTTTCCTCCAAACACTAAAGGGTCAAAACGACACAGAAGCTGACTAATGAATACAATTAAATCTATTTTCTTAAACATGAACCCAGCAGGTCAGACCTTTATCAGCGTGTTTTATCTCAGCTAGGAAAAAGTATTATACAAAAATCAATTCTTAATGTGAGAATGTTTTAATCAAGTTAAACAGCATATGCTTATCAGTTTTACATTACTGTATCTTAAACTTTTATTGTACCAAATGATTTTAAAAATGCCAAATTAGAATATTTTCTTGATCCTCCCAAAAAATGTTGGTAGATGTTTTTTTTAATCCAGTGTTATTTCAGATCAGACATAAAAATAATTTACAAGAAGAAAATTAAATGTTTTAAATTAAAATCTGGTCCCATTAAATAAAAACAGGTCTAAGTTCACTGTTTTATAGAGCAGTAGGCCGACGCCCACTTTAGGGGGAGGGGGTAAATTAGCTACATGTTTTAGAAAGATTTTAGAAAACATAAAATGAGGTTCTAATTTCAAAAAAACAACTAAAACTCTGACTTTTTATAGCTTTTTAAACCTGAGAAACAACAGAAAACTTTCTTTTTCACATCTTTAGCTCATCGGGGCTTAAATCAACCTAATGCCTGACTGGTGTGTGACAGAAAACACGCACATGCATGTAGAGAACACGCTAACTCCATGCAGAAAGGCTGCAGCCAGGATTCAAACCTGCAACCAACACTGCCACCCTTAAGCCCCTTATCCAGCAGGTTCTAGAGCAGGGGTGGAGAACCCTGGTCCTCGAGGGCCAGTTTCCAGCATGTTTTAGTTGTTTCCCTGCTCATCAGGCTCTGCAGAAGCCTGTTAATCACCTCCTGATTAGAATCAGGTGAGTTGATGCAGGGAAACAACTAAAACATGCTGGATAGTGGTCTTCCCCACCTCTGCTCCAACACACCTGGGTTTAATCAGCAGGTGATTAACAGGCGATTTGACTATTGAATCAGGTGTGTTGGAGCAGAGAAACGGCTAAAACATGCTGGGACCCTCCAGGACTGGACACCATTGTAAGGTTGTAATAATGTAGAAATGATAAATTAATGTTATTGTAATAATGATGAAGTTAATGTTTACCGTTATTTAAGCATCTCCATATTTTTTTATTATTTGTTTACGTTTTAATTTCATGTTTGAGTAAACTCTGAGGACCGAACCGCGCCTTACTGACCAGCTGAGCTGCTTTTGGAGGGAAAATTTACGTTTAAGGGTCAAAAGGTCACTTGAAACCATGAAATGGGATCAGATGAGTTACTTTTTTGGCGTTGGTGAGAGAGAACAATCACTGATTGTCTTCTCTGGAAAGCATCTGGTGAACCCACACCAACCTCCTCCTGAGACCCAAAGTCCTTGACAGAATATAATAAAAACACTCAGCTGATTTATTTTCAGGGCTTTTTTTTTGTTTTTACCATTGTTCGTTTCCACGAACATTCCCAACAAAAATCTAAAGCTTGACATCTAAACGTGCCGTTGTTTGTTTCTGCTGCTGGCTGCGGTCCAACAAGTAGCTCCAGAGTCCGCTCGGACCCATCTGGGCTGGGATCCGTTTACACGTCAGCACGGGCCCGGCGCTGCAGCTCCAGCTGACAGCAGCTTGTTTAAATTTCATAACAGCAGGAACATAATGATTTGCTTCTGCGGGGATGAGAAACCCAAAAGGCTCCTCCTGGTCGGACTGAACCAGCCCAGTTAGACACAATGGCTGGATGGTGGATTTTCATAGAAACAAAACCACAAAGGAAGGTTAGTAAAATATGTAATAAAACAATAAAACGATTCTGTGCTGTGATGACTTGATGCAGCAAACATGTGGCTTTTGTTTTTGGAGGAGAGTTCACGTCCAGCCTGAGCTGCTGCAAATAAACTCAAGTGACCCCAAATGTTTCATGTCAACAGCTTAACTTAAGCATCAGAAATAATTTCTCCATCCGTTATTCTGGACCATCCATCCATTCTCATCTAAGGTAGGGTTGCAGTTCTGATCCTTTTATTTCTATAGCTCCAAATCACGAGGAGTCGTCTCGAGGCGCTCAATAAGTAAACATTACAATACAGTTCAGTAAAACATTTCCTATATAAGGAACCCAGCAGGTGTCCACAGCGATCCTCATACTAAGCAAGCATGTAGCGACAGTGGAGAGGAAAACTCCCTTTTAACAGGAAGATCAGAACCACCTCAGATGGTTCCTGGTGATGAGGAGGAGCAGCCCTCTGAGGCTGATCCCAAAAGAGAGAGGGGCCACTTAACTGTTTGTTTGGTGGATTTAAAACTTTATTTGAATCCAGAAACGCTGACATTCATACAGGAAGTACCTTTGGAGGCCATGAATCGTGGTTCTCTAAGATCACGTAGCCAAACCAGCTGGATTATCGGGTGCGGAAGTTTAATGTTTCTGATTTTCCCTAAGATCAGGTTTTAGGCCAAGCCTGAGATCAGGTGTTCTTTCTCCGTTTCAGCTGCAAACATCTAAATCTCTCGTCTCCACTGTGATGAAAGCTGTCAGCGTTCCTTCTATCTGGAGCTTCTCGGTCGGCCTGTTTGTGTTTAAGTTGCGTAAGTCGCTGGATTTGTTCTCTTCTTGCTGTTTTGGCTCCAAAAAGCTGCACTTGACCAACTCCGGCTGCGTGCGTGTTTACATGTTTCACATACTGTTGCCTAATTATAGTCGCATAATTGTGTGTTTGGTGGTTTTATTGTTTTCACATCAGAAAAAGTCACATTTGAGTTTTTTTTGGTCCTCAGAGCCACAAGCATGCTGCAGAAATGATGAAAGGAGAAGCTGTGGGACGACGTGCGAGTACACAACCCACCCTGTTCACCTCCTTTATCCTCATGAGACCCTTTTATCTCCCGAATCAGCCTCTGAGCTGATA
Source organism: Aphyosemion australe (assembly GCA_006937985.1). Lineage (NCBI taxonomy): Eukaryota > Metazoa > Chordata > Actinopteri > Cyprinodontiformes > Nothobranchiidae > Aphyosemion > Aphyosemion australe. The sequence continues at coordinate 1,070,563 of SSNS01000063.1, forward strand.
GGGGATGTAATTTTAATCTGGAGGAGCAGAAAGCAGCTCTGTGAAGGAGAGGAGGTAAATAGTTTTGTTATCAAGCTCTGAAACAAACTCACATTCATCCGTGATGCTCTGAGATGTGTTAGGCTCTGTTCCCTAAACTGAAAGCATTCCCGTTCTTCTGATTTTCATGGTTTCTGTTGTTTATTGATCCGTTTCTGATGTTTCGGGAACATCTTGTCTTCCCAGGGGTCTCCTGCTTCCTGTGGTTTCCTTCTTTGTGGTTCTGGACTCCCGAGGCAGCTGTCAGTTTTCCCAGGAGGAGCCGTCACCGTCAAGTTCACACCGAGGTCAGAGGTCAACTATTGACATGATAATTAGATAAAGACGGAACAAGTCTGCCTTGGTTCTGATTTAAGTCTGGTGGGTTTGAGTTATTGAAACCAAATTTCTTCAGAAAAACTGGAAGAATGTTCAGAATCCAGATTCAGACCAATTTAACCCGTTAAACATGAATACGAATATAATCAGAATCTGAAAGCCTTTATGTGTCACTGTATGTGAATGCAATGAGACTAGATGGCACTCAAAAGGACACAACTTTATAATATCTATGTGGTCGATACAAAACACAGATTATGAAGCTCAGCATTTTCAGTGCCTTCCAGAATGAACCATTACAGGGCTGCTGCTGGCCACGCCCACCCATCCCCTGAGTGGCTGCTTTGAGGTGAGGACCTCAGATATCTGGGAGGGGCTTAGTTCCTTATTGTGACACCACAATAACCCCGGCTTTCTAAGCGGCGCATATGTCTGCAAAGAACAAGATTTAGCTCCTAGCCACCATTACAGTCAATGGGTTTGTTTCTACCAGGTGTGGAGTGGTCTTGTACACATCCCAGAAGTGTAGTATCGAGGCGCTCCGCTAAATTTACTCACCGGGTCTATTTTTTATGTGCTACGCTTCCAGAACATGTTCAGATTGGGACAGACAGGAAGTCGGACATGGGAGCTATTCCTATTTCCTATTAACTACCTGTGACGCCTCCATGCTGGAGGTATAAGAACAGAAAATAAAGCACAGACCATCCGAGACCATGATCTTGAGTTGGAAAAGGGTAGAATGCCTTCTCCAGGTCAGGGACGAGGTCCTGCCTCAAGTGGAGGAGTTTAAGTATCTCAGGGTCTTGTTCACGAGTGAGGGAAGGGTGGAGCGGGTGATCGATAGGCAGATTGGTGCTGCGTCTGCAGTGATGGGGGCGTTGTACCGGTCTGTCGTGGTGAAGAGAGAGCTGAGCTGGAAGGTGAAGCGCTCGATTTACCGGTGGATCTACGTTCCTACCCTCACCTATGGCCACGAGCTTTGGGTAGTGACCGAAAGAACGAGATCGGATACAAGCGGCTGAAAGGGTGTCTGGACTCTCCCTTAGAGATAGGGTGAGAAGCTCGGTCATCCGGGAGGGGCTCGGAGTAGACCCGCTGCTCCTCCACATCAAGAGGAGCCAGTTGAGGTGGCTCGGGCATCTGGTTAGGATGCCTCCTGGACGCCTCCCTGGTGAGGTTTTCCGGGCACGTCCAACCAGGAGGAGACCTAAAGGAAGACCCAGGACACGCTGGAGGGACGATGTCTGTCAGCTGGCCAGGGAACGCCTTGGGATTCCCCCGGAGGAGCTGGCCCAAGTGGCTGGGGAGAGGGAGGTCTGGGCTTACCTCCTTAAGCTGCTGCCCCCGCGACCCGACTCCAGATAAATGGTAGATGGTCTGTATTTGTATAGCGTCTTCTTAGGGTTCTACAACCCCCCAAGGCGCTTCACAACACAATCAGTCATCCACCCATTCACACGCTGGTGGTGATGAGCTACATTGTAACCACAGCTGCCCTGGGGCGCACTGACAGAGGCGGGGCCTGCCGTACACTGGCGCCACCAGTCCCTCCGACCACCACCAGCAGGCAAGGCGGGTTAAGTGTCTTGCCCAAGGACACAACAACAGCGACAGACTGAGCGGGTCGCGAACCTGCGACCTTCTGATTGCAAGGCGACCACTTAACTCCTCTGCCACCATCGCCCGAAGAGGATGATAAGCGGAAGAGGATGGATAAACCACAGATGTTTTGGAAGCATGCTGCTACCTTTTTCCTTGCTTGTTGTCGCGTTAACTGGCAAAATCACACGTGATCTTGTGGTTGTCCTGTGATTTCTGATGTTTCTGCACCAGCTGCGTGTAATAACTAACAAACCGTTCCTGTGTCAGCGATGTGCAAGCAGCTCTGATACAGCAGCAGTAACGTTGGTCAAGTTAAGTGGATGTATGGCACTCATTTTTTCATATCTTTGTTTGATTGGGACCCAAACTGAAATCTTCCTCCTCCATGTTTGCTTTTGATAGTGTTTGTCAGGTGACTCAGATTATTTATTAGTCTTGTTTTATTTTCCTCACACACATCTGCAGAAATGAAGCCATCCACTTGGATTAAATCTGGATTATCAGATTTGGTCTGTATGTGTTTTAGATCATGTTAAGACATGGATGGTTCTGGCTATTTTGGACCACAAAGCTGGAACCATCAATGCATCTTTCATGACCTGCAGTCAGTCTCGGAGTTCGTCTGTGCTCATGGAGCCCCTTTCCTCTGGTTTTCTGTCGAGCTGTCAGACTAATGGGTGATTCTAAATTAGCCGTGGAAGAGACGTTCACGCCTGTCTCTTTGTGTTTGTCACAGCGCTGTAACCCAGAACAGGACACAGCCGCTACAGCTGATTAACAGACCTGCAGGGTCTGCTGTTCAACGTTCAACCTTAACAGAAAAGACAAAGAAATGTTCTTATTTCACTTCTTCTGTTAGTTTATTTCAACCCTTTCATCTTCTCATGAGGGAACCCAAACCAGAGCAGGAGGAGGTTTTTTTACCGTGTTTGAGGATTTTTGTTACATTCAGATGGATGTAGAGAGTAAAATGTTCTTTAGCAAGTTTAACCAGAACCTCTGAGGCTAAAACTGAATAAGTTTATTAAACATGGTTGTCAGGGTTTGGTTCTGCAGCTCCCACCTGTGAGCCACAGTCTCCCCCACAGCCCCACGTTAGCCGTAGCGATCTAGTGTTCCACAGTTCATGATCTTTGACCACACACACACACACACACACACACACACACACACACACACACACACACACACACACACACTGTGGTTCAGATGGGACACGTCACGTTTCTGCAGACGGATCCAGTGTCCTGAATTTCTTTAGGCCCTGGTTCATTTTCTTTGAGATGTCTGCATCCACAGCTAGATACAGACGTCAGGTGTTGCTTTTTGAGATCGTTTAGCCGCTTCATGTTGTTTTGACTCTACAGGTCGGGTAGAACTCAGCTCTCCGTGTGGCTGGAACTGAACTGAGCTTTATAAATGTGACGAATCAGTAAATTCACCTTTTAACACAGGGATCGTTGCTTTTATGTAAAGAGTACTTTACATTTAATCTGATTATTCTGGAAAACAAACATCTTTTCATGTAAAATATTTGCTTAAAAATGCAAAAACCCAAATCTGTGAGCAGCTGTTTTAATCAATCAATCAAGTCTTTATTTGTCTCCCTTGGGAGAAATTTGATTCAGACAGAGGGGGGCATTTATGCTGCACCATATTTCACTCATACAAAAAAAAAAAAACATTCTCAGAATAGAATAAAAAAAGAAGAATAAATCACCTAAAAAGAACGAACAACTACAGATTAAATGACCATCACATAATTGGCCCCTCCACACCCACCCCCTAAACCTCTGAATACAACCCTCTGGACAGAAAGATGTTTACAGCACACTCTACCAGACATGTTCATCTCGTGCTTCTTTGTTCATTGATGGCCTTAATGGGTAATGGAAGAAACGAATGTTTGTACCGGTTGTGTTTTAATTTTACCAGATTCCCTGAATTTTGATGAAAAACACCAAAGAAAACTAAAAGTAAATAACGTGATTAAAACCAGTGAAACGTCCCATTGCAGCTTATTTTTAAACGGTTAGGCTCTCGTTTTTTTTTCCATCTGAAACTTGGATCAGAACCCAAAAGCGATCAGCTCGCTTGTCGCTTCTATATTTTTACAGCTTTTGCTGCTGACAGACAGAAACCTCAGCAGGGAGGTATTAGACTTTATTCACCTCAATAATTAATGTAAGCGTCAGAAGGTGTCTCACTTTTACAAATTTAACCAAATAAATCTGTTCCTGAGTCTCTTCTGCTTTTTATTTTCTCAGTAAAAATTTCAAATCAATCCGGTTTGACCAGAAAAGTTGATCAGGTTTTATTTTAATTACAGATTCGATGTTTTCTGACTGATCACGTTCAACTGAAGTTCTATTGGTCAGTTCTTTAAGATGGCGTTTCTTCTCAGGAAAACACACAGATGGACTAATGTGTAAAAAATCTCCAGAACTGCAATTCAACTTTTACAGTCAGCCTTTGAGTCCTCTTCTGTGCTCTCGGGGGGCGGAGCTTGATTTACAGACGAAGAGTCGTAAAAACTAATGATGTCTAAATTTAGCCAGAGGAGTCTGGGGCTGAAGGAGAGCTCTGTCTGCTGCAGCAGGAGTCGCCTCCAACCTGCTGGTTTGACAGACACGTCTGAGTGCTTCCTCTTCTCCAAACGTGTGATGCATCATGGGTACGTCACTGTGTGGTTTTTGATGACGACACTGGAAAAAACAAGTGATTCACTAACTGAACACGTGTTTATCTGAGGTATTCGTCAGTGATTTCCCTCATTGTTCTTTGTGGTAAAGAACTGAAGCTCATTCAGAAATTAACACAAAAGTCAAACAGGAAAATGTCTGAGGGGAGCTGCAGTCCAACATCAGCTAAGAGTAGAGAGACACATCCACATTCTGATAGAGAACCACAATGAATAGAAATGTTAAAGCTGCTGCCAGGGGCTCATCAAGGTCACCGTGGTAACCAGCAGGTGCTTGTTGGGGTCACCGTCATGACCCCTGGTACCTCAGGTGAGTCGTTCAGAGAACGGAGGGTTATCGGTTTGATCCAGTGGTGTAGTCTACGTGATACGCAGGTATACGCCGTATAACCACTAGAAAGGCTGAAGAATTTCCATATAACCACTTAAAAGTGGCCAATGATACGTAACGTGCAGCGTGGGTTGCGGGGGCTCGCCGACTGGCTCACAAGGATGGACGAAGTCCAATTTTCTAAACATCCATCGAACGAGACGGAGAATGCATGCTTGTGATTGGTCGGTTTTGTTCCCAGAGACTGCTCACTAACACAGCGCACTGCTAATCTGGTGTGTTCTGTCGTTTATCGGTGTCTGACGCTGCTGCGGGCGCTGGAGAGCTGCATCACCCGTGCTCCGGTGATTTCACCTCACCTGCGTGCCCGCGCAGCGCGCCATCCACTATTTTTCAGCTGGTAGATTAATTTGAACTGCTTGGTTCAAAAGTAATTTATGAGGTGTAAAAGACCGGATGTGACCGGATGTGTACTTGTCTGTACTTGTGTTTTTTTATTTTATTTAACCTTTATTTATTATTATTATTATTATTATTATTATTATTATTTGTACTCCCGTCCTTGTGAAACGTCATCAACGATGGTCCAAGTCCTGTTCCAATCCTAAGTACATATAATGGCAAGTTTGCTCAAAGTTCCCGGATATGTTCTTGCTCCGCCCATTGTATCGAGGATGCACTGATGCGTCCTTCTGCGGACTTGGGACAGCAAAGTTTCCCATAATGCATTGCGCCACTAACCATTATACTCCGAACGGCAGAGGAGAAAGCTCATAACTGTTGTGTTTTATATCAGAAATACAAATGAATCAATATCAAGTACGCTTGTTCCAAATGCCGTCCTCGTCCTCCCGTACTCAGCAGAACGAACTTTCTGGTGTCCTAGCCAAGAACACACTTGTCAAGTACACAAGAACGTACTAGCGTCCTTGAGTATTGAGAAACGGCCATAAAACTTCTATGGAACTCCGAAGGGGGCGGGGCTTTCTCGTCCTTAGTAAAGATTTAATGAAGTCTGTTGGTGTTCCTCCCTAAATGGCTTTTCGTTATTTATTGAATCTGGTGGTTTTTAGCTGTATCCTAATTTATTTCAGTTGTATATATGTTCTTAATACATTTAAATATAAAGCTGACATTTTGGACACTAGAAGAACCTGTTGTGTGGTTTTCCATGAGACAACTTGTATTGTGTTGTGTCCCTTTATTCATCAGAACCACCATCATGTGTTCGGTTTTGCCAACACAACTGATTTTCTGTCTGATTAAAGTCTTCAGTTATTTCCTGCTGAGACATTTTGTCCTTACCTGAGGGGATTCAGCCATTAATCCTGCTTTGAGCTCATTTACACAGGCGTGTTTTCAAATAAACAACCTCTTCAGCTTTGAAAATGACTTAATAATGTTAGTCACATGCTTTTGCCCAGAAATATAACAAATCTAAAAAGAGGTCAAAGCTTTTGTTCCTATAATCAGGAGTTGGGTTACACACGGAGCTGGTTTTAGTTCATCTTTGGCTTTTTATCAATCTGTATCAGATTTGTCCTGAAGTCTTTGTAAACATCATCAAGATATTTAAGTCTCTGCAGATTTTGTTTCCTCTTTTAGCTGATTGTTCTTTAAAGGTGCAGTTTGTAAGACTGACATCCTGTGGGTAAATGTGGTTACTGCAGGCTGTGTTTTAAGCAAAAAAATAAATAAATCACTCTTACTCCCGTTCCGTGAGTTTCGCGGCTGTTGCCAGTTATGGATCAGCACCAGAAGATTCTAGATGACGAGCAAAGATGAGTCATACATGTAGATTAATATGGTCATATCTGGTGTTAGCGCGCTTGGGTGTTTTACGGTAGGGAGCACTTACTACACTTTTTATGGTAACATCGCTGTGCTTGGTGATCCTCCAAGTGTGTTCACATTCATGTTCTTGTTTGTAATGAAGCTCCAGGTCAGTGGATAGATCAGGGCCTCATTCATCAACCGTACTTATGAACAGATCTGTGCGTATTTCTTGCGTAGGAACGATTTTACGCGTTGTGTGGTATTTACCAATTTGTACTTGTGCGTGAAACTGTTCCTAAATATAAGAACAGCTGTGACCGTGCGTAGCAACAGCATCTAGTGGCAGAACGGGGGAACAGCAATACTGAAAGTCTCAGTGATCCACGCGTGTTCCTCATCCACTAATTATTCTACCCAATAAATAATTATTTTGGTGGAAAAATTAGCTTTGTCGCATGAATGGTGTTAAAACCTATAAAAGACACATGTGACCGACAGGTGTCTGACATTATAGCATGGCTGATCTCGTGTTATTGGAGGATTTAGCAGAGGGGACACGTCCTCCGTGAGCGCACTGATGCTTTCTGACAATCCAGAGTGGTTCCTGAGCAGATACCTGAGCTCAGAGGAGGCTGCAGTGTCAACAAACATTTTCTGTTGTAAATGTAAACTGTAATCAACAACAGAATAGAACATTCAGTTTGTTTCTCTACATTTCTTCATATTTAATCTCATATCGAACCATTATTTCTTTATTTCTGACAGGAACCTCTCCTCTGTCCTGACCGTATTTACAATAATAAAATTACACCCTCTGTAACTAGTTTGGTCTCTTCTAAATCAGCAGCCAGTGCCTCGATCAATAAAGTTTTTCTTTTTTTTTTTTCGGGAAGAACCCAGGAAATCCCCTCATGAGCTGCCCATGTAGTGTGACTAAATATGGTTAAAGGAGTCATCACCTATAACACCGTGAATATCTACGTCCTATTATAGTCTTTAAGGCCATTAAAATAAATTGAATTGGAAAAATAAATTAAAAATGTGCTTTTCTGATCCTTTTTTGTAAAGGGCATATTTTCTTGCTAGATCACACGCGATATTTCGGCTGTGTCGGACGCGCGCGGGACTGAGGGGCGCGTTGATTGGTGGAAGGAAGCAGGAAGCAGCTTCAACATCTCGCTCCAAATTAACAAAAGTTATAACTGAACCCGACCTGGCAGTGACCTACGGGATCCAACAGTACGAGCCCGAGCCTCGCCTCGTGCGTAATGGCGCCCTTGCTTGTTGTTGAGTTTATTTTTCAGCGAAGCGCCGTAACCCGGAAAATGATGGGACGTGGCATTGGAGATCTGTACACAGTCTGGATGGGACAAAGCAAGCTAAACAGCCTGGCATCAGCTCATCATGCTGTAGTGAAGATCCAATACACAAACCCAGTGGTTTGGCTCATATTTGGTTATATCTGGCCTTTGTGACGACATAGGCCAGAGCTCAAGCTCTCGTTTTGGAGTGCGCGTGCTCGTGGGGTGCATGTGAGCTGGTTGAAGAAGGCAAGAGTAAACAAACGCGTCAATGTTAAATGTCGGCTTCTCGGCCAGTGAAAAACCATTAGGAAGCCATTATAGACATTTTTCAAGTGGAAAAGTGAAGATTTCAGGTGATACTCCAGTCATCGAGGGCGTTTCTGTAAATGACACAAGCCCCTGGATACGCACAGGTGGAATTTATCATCAGACGATTACGGAGGAACATGCGTACGAGAGGCCACCGCATGTTTCATAAATCAGGATTTTGACCGTTCGTACCAACATTCTAAATTTAATTCGTAGGATTTGAGGATCTGGTGCATGAACCGGGGAGGGAAGTGGTTATAAAACAGAGACAAGTGAGCTGATTACTGATGATAAACAGGTGTGCATGATGACTGCCTGGGAGCTGAGGAAGGTGAAGAACAACCTAAACAGAAGGAAGAGAATATGAATCTACAGGAACACAAAAGGACAAGACGAACACCTGAACCGACACCATTAATTGAAACTGGACGCATTTCAGCTGCATGCTGTAATCAGCTAGTCACAGATTTAAACGCAGCCATTAAAGCAGTCAGGAACCATCTGAACCAATCAGTCAGAGCAATCAGCCTAAACAGGAAACATCTGTGTGAATCACCATCAGTCTAATCCAGTGGTCCTGGAGGGCTGCTATCCAGCATGTTTTAGTTATTTCCCTGTTTCAACACCTGGTTTTAAGCAGCAGGTGATTACCAGGCTTCTGCAGAGCCTGAACAGGTGATTCAGGTGTGTTGGTGCAGAGAGACCACTAAAACGTGCTGGATAGCAGCCCTCCAGGACCAGGATTGAGAACCCCCGGTCTAATCAGTAACAAACACAAAAGCATACAAAACCCTTCCAGGAATACATAATGTACATAAGAAATCATAAGATCAGAGAAAACAGCTCCGCACCAACTCATTCAAATCCGTGTGGATCCAAAATAAAGTCGTCTCCGTCACCATTCCTCCGCCTCAAAATTCCAAGGAACAAATGTCACGGCCAGCTGCCATGAAGTCTGTCGCTGCAGGGCCTCTCTCATCTTTATTATGATTACTATTACTTTAATGTTCACAAATCCTGATTTTAACTCTTAGTTTCACCAATAAAAGCCGAGCCGCAGCGAAATCTCAGTAAAGGTCACATGATTCGTTCGTTTAGACTGGATGCAGAAAGACATCAGCTTTGATGAAAGCATCTCACTGAGCACGGCTAGGAACGGAACCAATGGCTGCCAGGTCATTTAGACGGAGCGTCTGGAGAAGGACTAACTACAAGGTTTCCCAAATCCATGGCCTGCTTTTTGGCAAAATGGGAAAAGTCCTCAGGCGGTGGCCTTTTGGTCACAGGAAACCACGTTCAAATGGTTAATGATGGTTGTAATCTGTGTAGATAAGACAGACAGACAGACAGACAGAGAGAGCTCTCTTCCTCTCTCTCTCTCTTTCCCCCTCTCTTGCTTGTTCTCGCTCTCTCTCGCTCGGTCTCTCCCGTTCTCTCTCTCTCGATCCCCCCTTCTCACTCTCTCTCTCTCTCTCTGCCCCCACCTCTCTCTTGCTCTCTCTCTCGCTCGTTCCCCCCCGCCCAACCCTCCGCGGGTCATCACAGTGATCCGGTATCATCGATCCTGACAGGAGGAACTAAAAATAATCCGCAGCGCTCCTGGTTTGAGTTATTCACAGACCATTAAAACAGTTTTTCCTGTTTTCAGTTGGAAGATAAAATCAAACACATGTCAAATGATTTAAAGTCAGCGTCTGATTTTATTTCTAAAGCACAATAAAACCAACTAGAGCCCAAAAAGCCTCAAAGAGCAGCAACATCTTTAAACCCAAGAGAATTTGGTCACATTCAGTTAAATACATTTTAATCTCTACATCATACAGAAACATGAAAAACAGCTAGTAAACTAAAAACATGGAGATGTTTAGAAAAGGTTTATGATACATTTTTACTACATTAATATTAAAATGTGATGTTTTTAAATTATACCCTTAACCCTTATTGCCCCAAATGAACAACGTTTGTTGTGAAGTTAAAAGAAAATACATAAAATAAGGCAAGCCTTTATAAGCAAAATGAGACAAAGATCAATCTGATATTCTTCCATAAATCTGTAGTTGTTTGTTACAAAAATCCAATAAATGATCCCAGAGTTAGTTGTAATATTTAATAAATGACCTGAAAAATAAAACCACAACAGTTACTTTCTTTTTGAGGCCAATGATTGGTGAAGGAGTCGCTCTCGTTAGCAGTCTTTGGGTTTTAATCTGGAGTTCCTCTGATCAGATCCAAGCTGCTTCAGCAGGATAAAGTAAAAACAAAAAACCATCGACTATAAGTCTGCTGGCTGCTCATCCAAGCGCTCAGATACGAGGATGGACTTGGTAGAACCACAGGCGCCGTCCTAGGAGCGGCGCTGCGTTTCATCTGGATCTCTGCAGAGAGAAAAACTTTTATGGTTTTAGAATCATTTCATTGCTTCTTTTTAAGGGACGTTTATGGAGCATTTGTTGATTTTTTTAAACAAAGTTTATTCAAAGAAGAGTTCAGCTTCATCTGTTTGACCTTCAAAATAAAAGCACATTAACCCTTTAATTTCCACGCCAAGAAAAAAACAACAATGCTTTTGATTTTTGCCTTTTTCAAATGCAAAAACCTGTTGTTATTTATCATTCTTATTATTAAGGTAATAATAATGTCAGGTACTTTTATTAAACATTCCATTCAAACGTCCACATTTTGAGGGAATTCCTTTTGTTGAGAATTTTCTTAATTTTAATAGATGTAAGGACTAAAATGTGCTCTAACAGACTAAACTACTGGCTTAAAAAAGGTAGTTTCAGCACTTATTACAGAAAGAGAATCACAAAGACCAGCAAAACAAATCATAAAGTCAGAATCATAAAATGACCTTAAACAAAACAACAAAACATCAGAAAATCAATTAAAACCAGAAAACACAAAGTTATAAAATGATAAAACAAATGAAAGATGGTTATAAATTCAAGCTAAAGAAGAAGAAAAACACAAAAGATTAAAGTATAAGCAGTTTTAAACAAAAGGGTCTTCAGCTGCTTTCTAAAGGTGTCCAGACTGTCAGTAACACGTAAGGATAAAGGAAGTTCATTCCAAAGTCGGGGTGCAACAGCCTGGAAAGAGCGATCACCTCAACTTATCTGGTCTTTGGAACTTCTAGGAGGTTCTGGTTGGTGGACCTGAGGGCTCGGGTTGGATCATAAGGCTTTAACAGTTCAGTAACATAAGGAGGAGCTTGGCCATGTAGAGCCCTGAAAGTTCTAGTCAGAATTCTAAAGTTAATGGGTAACCAGTGCAGAGACATCAGAATAGGAGTGATGTGAGCTCTTCTGGTTGCTCCAGTTAGGAGCCTCGCTGCAGAGTTCTGGACCAACTGAAGGCGCTCAAGGGCTTTTTTGTTAAAACATGTGAAAAGTGTGTTACAGTAATCTAGACGGGAGGAGATAAAGGCATGGAGAACCATTTCAAGCTCATGTTTTGACACCAACCTTCGCAGTTTGGAGATATTTCTCAAGTGATAAAAACAGTTTCTGACCAGCGTTTTTGAGTGACCTTCAAGAGACATTGATTGGTCAAAGACACCCAAATTTCTCATGTTTGACTTGACAGCAGAAGCTAAATGACCAAGTTGTTGACTAATCAGAGGAGCCATGCTCTCAGGGGCAATGATCAGACATTCAGTCTTTTCAGAGTTTAACTGAAGGAAGTTATCTTCTAGCCAGCTAGTGATCGCTGATAGGCACTCTAGTAGTTCAGCCAGTTTATGGAGCTCAGATTCCTTAAAGGAGCAGTACAGCTGAATGTCATCTGCATATAGGTGATAAGAGACATCATGAAAAACATCAATTATCTGTCCAAGAGGGTGTATATATAATAAAAACAGGAGTGGACCTAAAACAGAGCCTTGGGGTACCCCACAGAACAGGTTTCTGGAATCTGACATGATGTGGTTTATACAGACACTGAAACTTCTGATAGAAAGGTACGATCTGAACCAGTCCAGAACAGTTCCAGAGATTCCCACCGAGTCATGAAGTCTGTTAATTAAGGTGCTGTGATCAACAGTGTCAAAAGCTGCAGAAAGATCCAACAACACTGAGACTGTCAATTCCCTGTTGTCTGCAGCCATCATGATGTCACTGGAAATCAAAGCTGTTTCTGTTGAGTGAGTTTTACCAAAACCAGAATTTATCAAAGCTGTTGTGAAGTTCCAGAAAAGTAATCACTTGATCGGCCACAACTTTTTCTAAAATCTTAGAGATAAAGGGCAATTTAGAAATAGGTCTATAATTATTAGGCTGAGAGGAGTCCAGACTGGTTTTTTAAGGATCGGTTCAACAACAGCATGTTTGTAAACAGAAGGTCCAGAGCTAGATTGTGCATAAAGTTTCTAGGAGAATGACCCTATTAAACCCAGATTATAACAAAGTGTCATGGTTTTAGGTATGTGTTCGACCCACATGCAGTAGAACTCTCAGGAGGCGTAAACTAGGGATGGGACGATACACTTAAACTAACGATACGATGCACCTCGATATGTCATAGTCACAAAACGATACGTCACGATACGATATCAAAAAAGGAAAAAAAAGGAAAAAATATTACTGTATAATAACAACTTGTTTATTTTTGTTTCCGTTGCACACAGGGAAACACAAGGCCTAACAGGCCAAACACGAACAAGAACACTCCCTTAGTGCTGCTCTAACCCTAGGTTAAGTTATCTCAGGACTGGTTCTTCTTCAAAAAACTAACATATCAACATGTTCTGGTGTAATCAGTGATCTTTGAGCAGAAACAATGTCTCCTGCCTGCAGTGTTGTTGTTGCAACAGGCGCTGTGACTTGACGTGATGACGTCACTACGCACTGCACCGTTCCCCGGATTCTTTTTTTTTTTTTTCATTTAGTTTTACCTGCTTAATCAGCCTGCCACCATAAGCCCTTTTTATAAGACACACCATGCTGGCAAATCAGCGTAATATTACTGAATTTTGCGGCATTCGTGCCGCCACACGTGATAGTAATATTGCTGTAATATTGCTGTAATATTGCAGCTTCGCCGGTCTTATAAACGCACGGTAACTTAACAGAGGGAGGTGTCATGACCACATGATGAATTAATGCCGAGCTCCGGCCGGGAACTATGAAATGAAAATGAAAGTAAACACGGCCACAAGTTTCGTTTTCGAACCAGCTGAGATGATAAACTGGAGCGATGCGGAGCTCCGGGAGCGTCTCTCCGTTAGATCTGCAGCTCAGATCATCTGACTGTTCACAGTGATGGTGGAGGACACACACCTGTAGAGAAATGTGGAAAAAAAAACTCAACGATCGCAATAAAAAGCAAGTTATGTCCAAGATAAACAGAAGTCCGTGACAGCTCAGAGACCGCCTCCATACCTCCTTTATGCCACCATTGCGTAATCTTTTATAAAACGGACATGATTGCGCAACATTACCGTCATGGTCTGAGCTCTTATAAACGACCTTAGGCTCCCAGATGCCTCATAGGCGTTGTGGCTAATTGGCGGCATTGTTTTTAAAAAAAGGCTTTAGACTGTATGCCTGCCATACACAAATCATGCAGCAGTGCCATCTAGTCTTTATTTCGCGATCCATTTTTTTTAACTCGATGCATTTTGTCACGTTTTGTATCGCGAGATTTCGCCAAACAATGTTTCGTCCCATCCCTAGCGTAAAGCAGTTTAAACAGTTTATTAAAGAATTAACTGGTCTTTCCAGAAGCAGGATAGGACTGGGGGCTGTAAAGGAGATGAGAGATGAGCTTGAGCTGATCTGATTTGTTGGATTAAACAGGTGTTTGCTTACAGTTCTTGTTGACAGGTCTTTCTGGGGGAGAAATGGTGTCAGGCTGGGGGTTGGTTGGAGACACTGTAGAACTAGAGAGTAGATGACTTCTGCAGTAGATATGAATCCAGTGATAAGGGAGTAGAGGGGTTCTTATGGTATTCGCTGGAGAGGAAGGCAGGTGACGCACAAGAGGAGATGATGATATCCGTTGAGCAATCGGTGGTGGTGCTGAACAATGATTATGAGCTGAGGGATGAAAAGGAGGCAGCCAGCAAGGAGTTAATCCAGGAATGTATTTCAGAAGCGAGGTAATCAGCTGAACACTAGAGGACATGAAGAACCTGAAGGAACAACAAGAAGGATTAAATTCTAGAAAATACTAGGAGGTCACAGGGAAATGCCAGCACTCAAGGTTTACCACATGGGCTAACGATCTGGCATCGAATGGCTGGCTGCCTCCCTCTTTTATCCTCCGGTGAGTGATTGTTGATGAACCACAGCTGTGTGGAGAGATCACCGGCCAACTGTTACACCTAGTGAGGAGATATGAGTGTGCGTCACCACAGTGCCTTCCAGTGGGAACCTGGGGAAACAAAAGCTGAGAGAAAAAGGCAGACAGCAGTGACACCAAACCTGACCCCCATGAGGTTCTCATCCTCTCCGGGGGAAAACTGGCGAGACAGGGCATCAGGTTTGGTGTTTTTAGAACCTGGATGATAGGAAATGGACAGGTTAAATCGAGAGAAGAACAGGGACCAGCGGGACTGATGTGGGTTTAGACGTTTGGCAGTTTGTAAGTAGGCCAGGTTTTTGTGATCGGTTCAGACCAAGACCGGATGTTCAGCACCCTCCAACCAATGGCGCCGCTCCTCTAGGGCGAGTTTTAAGGCCAGCAGTTCTCTGTCTCCCACGTCATAGCTTCTTTCGGCTGGAGTGAGCCTGCGAGAAAAGAATGCACATGGATGAAGTTTAGTACTTTTCCCGGCAGACTGAGATAGGACCGCACCAACCCCAGTATCGGATGCATCAACTTCCAGGATGAATTGCCTTCGGGGGTCAGGCTGAGTCAGGACTGATGCATGCGAGAATAATTCCTTTAGAGTCAGGAAGGCTGTGTCTGCTGCCAGTGACCAGAAAAAGGGAGTTTTTCCAGAGGTGATAGACGTGAGGGGTGCAGCTGTCTGACTGTAATTCCAGATTAATCCTCTGTAGAAATTGGCAAAACCCAGGAAACGTTGCAGCTGTTTACGATTTTCAGGAACAGGCCAATCCAAAACAGCTCTCACCTTGGTAGGATCTGCGCGCACCTGCCCGCCCTCGAAGATGTAGCCGAGGAAGGTGATTGAGGCTTGATGGAACTCGCTTTTGTCAGCTTTCACGAACAGACAGTTTTCGAGGAGGCGCTGCAGGACCATGCGGACGTGGTGTTTGTGTTGAGATAGATCCTGAGAATAGAAGAGAATATCGTCTAGATAGACAAAAACAAACTGGTTAAGGAAGTCATGGAGAACATCATTTATGAGGGCCTGGAAAACTGCAGGGGCGTTAGTGAGACCGAATGGCATCACTAAATACTCAAAGTGACCAAGGGGAGTTTTAAAAGCTGTTTCCCACTCATCCCCTTGGCGTATATGAACCAAATGGTAGGCATTTCTCAGATCCAGTTTAGTGAAGATGGTAGCACTGTGGAGCGGTTCGAAGGCAGATGAGATCAGAGGAAGGGGATATTTGTTCTTTACTGAAGTCTGATTGAGACTTCTGTAATCAATACAGGGCCTAAGGCCACCATCTTTCTTGGACACGAAGAAAAACCCAGCCCCCAGGGGAGATGAAGAGGGGTGGATGATTCCAGCAGCTAGTGACTCTTTAATGTACGTTTCTAGGGCCTCCTGTTCTGGTTTGGAGATGTTATATAGTCTACAAGAAGGAAGGGGGGCACCAGGCAACAGATCAATGGAGCAGTCATAAGGCCGGTGTGGTGGTAATGAAGAAGCGTTGTGCTTATTAAATACCTGTAGGAGATCATGATAAATATCAGGAACGTGTGAGAGGTCAGAAGATTCTTTGTCGGAGCCAAGGACTGGAAGAGGAGCGTGGGGAACAGCGGAGTGGAGACAAGTGGCGTGACAAAATGATGACCAGGACTCCACCCGATGATCTTTCCAGTTAATGTGGGGGTTGTGTTTTTGTAGCCAGGGGAATCCTAGGACTAGAGGTGAGTTGTTAATGGGAAAGACATAGAAAAATATCTGTTGAAGATGGTTACCTGAAGTTATTAGTTGAATGGTCTGGGTCTGGTGGGTGATTTGAGTCAATGGTCTGCCATTAAGGGCAGTTATGGATAGGTGGTTGGAGAGGAATGGTGGGTATGTCAAGCTATTGTACCAGGATGGAGTCCACGAGGTTCTGTTTGCAGCCAGAGTCGACGAGGGCAGAGAGCGTTAAAGAGCCTGAGGTGAGTTGAAGGGTCACTGGGAGAAGAACACGGGGTTGTTGTAGACTCTAGAGGTGGTCTGGCAGTTGCCCCTCTACGGCCGGACCTGGTCTTTTGATCGGTTGGAACAGAAAGCGATCCACAGTAGATGCATTGACCCGCCAACAGGCGTCTCTGGCGTTCCTCTGGGGTGAGGCGAGTACGGCCAATCTGCATGGGTTGGGAGTCTGTTTGAGGAGAACCACTGGGGATGGATCTATGTGGTGCTGTATAATTAAACTGAATTGAATTACTATTATTATCATAATGTTACATCACTATTTCCTACTAGGACTCTTGTTGCCTCAGATGAATAAAAAAGCACAACAGAAGCATTTCTACTATTTTTTTCTCGTTGTGGACGTTTAAAGGTTTATGGATTTATCTTTGGACATGAATGTGGCCTGAATGACAGCATGGAAATGAAGTTAGAAGGAATGTGCCTGGATTTGCCCTGGTCTCCCGTGGGCTTTCCCGTCTGAGCTCAGCACACACATGTGGTTGTGGGGGAGGTTTGGCCCCGACTGTTCTGATGCAGAAGGTCCCTCCGTCATGCAGAAGATGCAAGACAAGCAGTTATGGACTCGGTGTTTGGTGCATTTAAAGACAGATGGGGGCTTTCACTCCAGACATGACGCAGAAGGTCCGATTATTTTAATTATGAGTCTTTATGAAGAAAATAAAGATTTAATTTGATGCACCAGTGCTTCTGGAGCATCGAAACCTTTATCCAAGTAGAAATAAAAAAGTCCCCCAGTAAAGGTTTGGAAATTAAATTTAGCAGTAGCTCAGGAGGTAGAGCGGGTTGTAGGATAGATCCCAGCTCCAGGCAGAGGATGCTGCTGTTGTGTCCTTGGGCAAGACGCTTAACCCACATTGCCTGCTGGTGGTGGTTGGAGGGACTGGTGGCGTCTGTGTTCGGCAGCCTCATCTCTGTCAGTGCGCCCCAGGGCAGCTGTAGCTACGATGTAGCTCATCACCACCAATGTGTGAATGACTGAGGAGCCGACACTAATGTATCCCTCCACTGCATACTGTAACCCTTTTGCCTCGATCTGGATGATATTGAGGAGAAATTGCTCCAAAAAATGTCGCTGACACGCATCTGTCTACTTCTTTCCATCACGGAAATCTGCGGAGCTGCAGTATTTGATCCACTTATTGTCGGAGTTGGCAACAGTAACTAAGGGGGGCGGGGCTCGGCGAAAGGTCAATTAGCATCAATTTCCTCAGTCAGGAGTGGATCAGGACTGTGGAACAGAACAAAAATACAAATTCATGTTTAGAAATGAAGATGTTACTGTTTTATTCATTTAAGTATTTAATTATATCAGGTATAAAAGTTAAACAGGAGTAAATAAATCTGTGGTGAGCAGAGGAAATGATGGTGGAAGGTTATGTGGCTCACGCTGCAGCAGGGCCGCACATGCGCAGTAGAGCTCAGGCTTTACCTGTCAGCAGGTGAGTCATCATTAGGACTGTGTCAAGCTGATTGCATCAGCAGTTCCTTGTGACTTTCAAAATAAATCACTGATGTGAGGTGATGCTCAGAGGAGCAGTTAGAAGGATGGATCAGGATCCAATCATTAAGAGCGGGACGCTCACGATGATTGGATGAGGTTTTTCCAGGATTATACCAGAGGTGATTAAGATCATTCCATTATTGACAAAACATTTAATTAATTAACTAATTGGTTGCCATATAGGAAGAGCATTTCAAGTATGGCAAAACTGCTGCAGGAAAACCACCTTTAAAACAATTTAGAAGTGATTTTATTAATTATTGGCTCCCCGGAATTATAAAAAAATAAAAACAAAACCAGGTTCAAAGTTAAAACTGAATAAAAACCACCAGAAACTAAATAGTTCAGATTTAGTCTCTAATCAAACCAAAGCGCTGGTTTTGGGTGGACCTGGAGGCTCTGATGTGATACCAGAGGAAGTGGGCTGTGTTTCTGAGGGGGTGGGGTTGCACACGGGCTTTTATTCTGACTTCAGTCTCTAAGTGGATTGGAAGGAGCTGCACGCCACCCTGTTGCGCACTTGGCGGCACAAACGGGCAGCTGAGCGCGGCTTCGCGGAGGGACTGGACCGAGAATGAGCCTCAGTCTCAGGGTTCTGGCTGGATTCTTACCGAGCAGCTTTATGAGAGAAGCTCCCCGCAGCCGCACCGTGTGAGCTCACAGAGGCTGTATACCCACCCGGGGGCGCAGAGAGGCGCCGCGGCGCGCGCGAACCTGAACGTGTTTACCTGGTTTGGGGAGGACACCTGGGCGTAGAAAGGTGAGGACAGTTTGGACTTTTCCGGCTCTACCTGGAGGCGCTTTTGAGTTTCATGATGAAGGTTTGACGGTGCAGGTAACGCGGTACCTGTTCATGCGGAGCAGCACGAGGACAGCTCGCGCGCAGCATGCTCTCCACTTTCTCTTCTCCAGATAAAACATTCAACTTCCCGAGAGATCCCTCCGTCCCGGAGCATGAAACAGAAGGAAATAAAACAGTTCCAACCTGAAAGCACACCTGACAGGTGAGGCGTATCCGCTTCTGCTTTTGGGGCGTGCGTCAGTCTCCCGTTTCTGAGGCGGAAAGTGCGCAACTGCGAGCTTCTTGTAAACACTTTCGCTTTTGTCAGGTCAGGTGTGCGTTTTCCTCATGTACCTGAGCTTCTACTGGATCTATCAGGGTTAGGTCTAATCCAGATTAATTACAGATGCGTTAAAAGGAGCAGTCCAGAGGGAAACCTGGAACAGTCTGGAAGTTCTGTCCAGGTTTGTTTTAGACCTGCTGAGAGCAAACGAAGAAACGCGTTTGATGTAAAGAATTTGCACAAAAAGTAAAATTTTTTTATGGTGGTGTGGGTGTGTCTTGTTATTAACGTCACTGGAACGTCTGATTAGTCACCTTTAATACCTGGGAATTTGTTCATTCCATGGATTCATGATCCCTAAGTTCTACCTGGGGTTAAAGGTCAGACTTCCCAAAAAAGTAAGATTTATTCCCAAGAAACATCATTCCAACAAAGAAATAAACCAGACCTTCAATTTCTGTGTTAAGTTTAAACTCCTCTACACACACACACACACACACACACACACACACACACACACACACACACCAGATGTTTAAACCCCTTAATGATGACATTCGCTTTGACCCGAGAATTCCATTCGCTGTAATGAATCTCTGTGTATTTTGACTTTCGGAGTGTTCTGCGCGCGTTGAGGCAGATGTCGGTGGTCTGCAGGTCGTCCATCAGATCAGCTGGAGGTGATCCGGGTTTCACTCCTGCTGCAGCCAATCACCGGATCGTTGTTCAGGCTGGGTTCAGGAGGATTTCTTTAGAGGGACTCATCCAAACATGGAGCAGGAGGAGAGAGAGCAGACAAAAGCTGTGAGTCAGCTCCAAGAGATGTTTGTGCGTGACCCCCCCCACACACCCCCATGGTCGTGTGGTTGGTGTGTGTGAACATCCAGAGCCACTCTCACGCCACCGCTACTTTTATAGGATGAGGCTCAGACATGGTGGTAAAAAAGATCCAGGTTGTGGGAATCCTGTGGACACTTTGGCTGTGTGTGTGTGTGTTGGGGGGGGGGGCATGCCATGCTAAACGTCCTGGATGACTTGGCTCCAGCTCCTGGTGAAAACCGATGTGGGAAAGACGATCTGTTTTGCAGAGATTGCATCTTTATGGTTTCTAGTCTGGTCTTGATGCATTTAGTTCAGGAAACATTCCCACGAGGAGCCGTCAGATGGACTGCAGGTTCTTTCCAGGACTCACACACACACACACACACACACACACCCTCTCTCTCTCTCTGAAAACTGGAGGCCGCTACCATAAACCACACCTGCTCTCTTTTGTCTGGCAATAGCTCATAGCTTCTTATCAGCTCTGCAGCCGTTTTAAACTTTGCATCATCTGAGTCTTCATTCTTCATGTTTAAAGCTCCTCATCAGACAGCCAGGCTTCACTTTATCCCTGATCTTTGATTTTGGGACTCTGCTTCAGAACAGTTTGGATTTTCCTCAGCTGAACGAACTTCTGTTCATTTTAACAGAACAACCAAAGGCTAGCGAGGCAGAAGATGTGGCAGAGCAGTGAGGCTGGACAGGTGGGTGAGACTTTTGTTAGCAGAGGTGGCTAAGGGGCTAAAATGAGATTGAACTGTGTGGTTCAGGGCTGCTCTGAGGTTCAGGTGGAGCTTTGGAGGAAGATCAGAAGTTTCCTACACCTGGAGCTCCACAGGGATGAGCACTCGACAACTCCGTCTTTTCCAGATCCCTGAAGGTCCTGAGCTTCACTTGTAGCCTCTTGAGTTCTCTGGAGACAGAAGGCCTGCTGGGTCCGAGTCACAGGTAGATCTTTCTGTAAAAAAAGCTGCGGTTGATTGATCCAGGATGAAAAACAAAAGATTTTAATAAAAAATAAGCAAACTGGCGGCGCAGCAGCAAAACGTGCATCAAGACAAACCAGAGTCGCTGTTTTCTCCTGGTTTCCCTGCTTCCTGTCTGCTTATTTATTTATTTATTTATTTATTTATTTATTTATTTATTTATTCATGAAAATAGTTTAATAATCTGCATCCTGGCTCCATCTCCATCCCAAAGCGACTTGTGACCAGAACGAGGAGGAGGAGGAACCCTTTGGTTCTTCCACCTGCTGCTGAGCTCCCCGTCTCACCTGCCACCGTGTCTTCTTACTGCAGATTTTAATCATCCGATACGGTAAACAGCACAAACCACCAGGAAGGAGCAGACTAAGCTGTTTGGCAAGTTTTTTTATGGGTGAAACCAACAAACGTGGCTCCATTTAGAGGGAAATAAACAGGCATCACATTCCAGCACAGAAACCATCAACCAAAGTGTAGTTATCAGACTTTATTAGATGGCTCCAAAAGCCCACCGGCGCTGCCGTGTGGGTTTATGGTAACTGATTTAGTTATCACGGCATTATTACAGCGTATCACAGCTGGACGCCTCTTCTGATACGCTGCAGCTCTTGGTGGTGATGTTGTTCTGGATCGGTATTCCATCTCTTCATCATTAATTTAAAACCAGAGTTTTTCATCGTTAACTTGGTTTTGTGGAGATTTTCCTCTAGATGTGTGTCCAGCTACAGTTATTTTACAGCCTCCACCTCTTTATGAAACCTCTTAAACCGTATTTCTGATTTTGTGCTGCGTCCAGTTGAATTTATGGTTACACTGGATTTCAGAACTGTGTTTTTATTTCGGTTCCAGTCGTTGTGAAGTGTAATTGTACCGGCAGCATGCTTTAATTATGACCTCTGATCGTTTTTGGGCTGAGAAGGCAGCGTTTAGGAGCTTTCTGATCTTTGCTGCATGCTCTTGGCCTCCTCCTCCTCAGTGACAGCATTTCCACTCAGCAGGGAAGCGGCTGAGTTATAGTTTGCAGACGTCTCGCTGAGGTGCGGTGTGCAGCTGTGGAGCTGAAGACGTGAAGACGAGGACAGAGGAAGAGCGTAAGGCTGAGAGCCGTAAATCAGCTGTTTACTCTCTGCTTAAATGATGCCCATAAATCTGAGTGATGTTTAAAACTTCAGTTTCACTCATGAATTTCATTAGTGAAGCAGATAAAACATTTTCTCCATTTCACAGCCGTTAAATAGACACGCCAGCGTCTGTAATCAGCTTTGTCTGGCTGCAGCCGGCCGGTGACACCCGTAACTGATTGTTTGCTAGAGGACCGGCCCGTTTCCCTCCAGAACATCAGAGGGATTCCTGGGTGTTGCTGGGAGCTTAACTGTGAACAGAATGTTTTCCTAACAGGACCTGGAGAGCGCTCAGAGGGCTTCTGCTCTGAAACTCTCTGCATCACAAGATGATGCCACAGCTCATCGTCAGGCTGTGGTTCTAAAGATCTGTCTGAGGGTTCTGGACAAACAGACGTAAGTTTGTTAGAAACTGGATCAAGCAGAACCACAGCAGCCCTGAAGGAGCTGATTTACCTCCAGATGAGTTAACTGCTGTCCACATCGCCACCAGCTTTGCCTTTTCTGCAGTTTAACTGAATATTTAGGTTATGAAACGATTGTTTTTGCTGTTTATATTTCATCATTGAGAAGATGAAATGACCTTTCTCTGCTGGGGATGACTAGAAGGTTGAGTTTTTTGTACCACTTTTGGCTCCACCTCATTGCAGAATCGACACAATCATCAAAACAAGAATATAGAAATGATTTTGATATGTTCTGAACTCAGACGTCCTCACCTCCCCTAAACTCAGCCGCTCATGCCTGAAACACTCGATGCAGGTAAAGATGGCAGAACGAGGGCAAAATACAAAGTGTGTGCTTCTACGATGACCTTCACATATTCTCAAAACTCGTTTTATGCAAACAGGCTTCCTGTTTGGACCTCCAGGCTCCCGTAGCAGCTTTTCTCAACCTTTCTAGCATCGCTGCTTCTTCATATTTTCTCCATGCAGCTGAACATTTAAGTAAATAAAATCTGGTTTCTTTGTTTTTAAACTAACATCTAAAATGTTTGATTCTCCTCGTAGATCAGCCTGATGTTGAATATTGTGGTGATCCTAGTTGTCAAAACCATAAATTGACTCAACTCTGCCGCCCCCAGATCATAACACAGATTAGAATAAATGATCTGGCGTTCCGGCTGATGCTTTTATTTTGACGAGCCACAGCCTGGCGTGTTTTCATCTGAAGAGGACAAAAATGTCTGTTTTTAACTTGATGTGGTCATATCGTGATTTCCGTGTTGTCAGTTACGGGTGTCACCGGCCGGCTTTTTAAAAAAAGTTTTGCCTCCATTTAAATTAGTTTTAAAATGACCCGCGATAGAAAACCCTTCAGAGCTTCATTAAAGAGGATTGCTCTAGATTTAACTTTGGAGGTTAGAGGAGCTGAAAACCTCCTCGTTCAGATCGAAACCACTTGACTCCTCGCCGTCCTTCAGGTTTCGTGGACTTTGTGAGTTCTCGACACGTTTGATGTTGGTGCAACCAGAAGGTCGCCAGGCTTCACTCGCGCTTTTGTTTGCATGAGTTTATCCTTCTTCATCTTTACTTTCTCATCTTCTACTAATCAAATGAAGTTGACCAGACAAAATAAAAATCGTCTTGGCGTCGTGCAGCTTTTTCCAGACCATCCGAATGGTTTTTGTTTGTTCTGCAGCTGGGAGCAACCAGTGAACGGGAATAAAAAAATCTAAACCTCAATAGAAATCTGACTTTTGTTCCTCGTGTCGTTTCTTACAGGCAGAAGCAGAGAAACGGTTTGACTCCAGTAAACCCGTGTCCATGTATGTAACAGAATCAAAGGGGCTCATTTTTGAGCCGGTATTTTCAAACGCCTGTCACCTTTTAGGCTATGATGTTTTTGCCTCTGTCTGTTATCCAACTACCTCAACTGCAGCCCCCAGAAAATTAAATAAAACATTAAATTCTAGTTCAGAAGACTTTCATTTATCTCCATTTTTTGTTAATCTGTTTTTCTGCGTCTTGAATTGCAGCTGAAGGCCACAACGCCACTCCGACAGGCCACCGTTTCAGCTGAAGCAGGTCTCAGACCCTTTTTAAAAGATTAAACTCTCCAGGTTAGTCTTACTTTAACGTATCTGTTCTCGTTTCCCTGTCAGGTTTTCGTTTGTTCACCTCCCCCGATCGGTCCAAATTCCTGTAATAATTAGTTTGTGCTGATTCTGGTTCTGAGGGCCGATACCGCTTTCTGACCTGCTGATTCTGGTTCTGAGGGCCGATACCGCTTTCTGACCTGCTGATTCTGGTTCTGAGGGCCGATACCGCTTTCTGACCTGCTGATTCTGACCGGTTCTGAGGGCCGATACCGCTTTCTGACCTGCTGATTCTGGTTCTGAGGGCCGATACCGCTTTCTGACCTGCTGATTCTGGTTCTGAGGGCCGATACCGCTTTCTGAGCTGCTGATTCTGGTTCTGAGGGCCGATACCGCTTTCTGAGCTGCTGATTCTGACCGGTTCTGAGGGCCGATACCGCTTTCTGACCTGCTGATTCTGACCGGTTCTGATTTACGCCCATAATGAACAGAAAACGAGTTTTCCAAAAGAAATTCTTGAAGATGGAATTTTCTGAGAGTAAAAACGTCTTCGTGGCCAGTTATCGATGCTGCTGCTGTGGGTGTTGATGATGCGTTCACGGACCAGATTAAAACCTGATTTCAGGTTGGCTGATCAAGCTGAATCCTGGTTGACTCTGTTTTAGGGATGGGGGTTCATCTGTAGTGAAGCACAGCGCTCTGATGTGTTTACTGAGTAAATATTTGCCGTGTTTGTATGTTTGTTTTCCCCACCGACCATCTGGGTTGAAGCCAGTCGATCAGCAGCGTCGTCACACAGCTCAGCACTCCAGGATCTGACCTCCGAACCTCGCACATGAATCTCCGGGGGGGCGAGGCGGACCTGTCGGGAGAGGTTTTCTTTAACAGAGAGATCTCTGTCGGGGGAGTCTCTTCATGAGCTATCATGAGTCACGATGATGTTCAACGAATTAAACGGGTTATCGACACAGAACACATGTTTTTAGTGTGTGTGTGTGTGTGTGTGATCACCTCCTTTTCACAGTTATTATGAAATGGACTGGAATGCAAAATAAACAGGAGCTGGTTAAGAGATCTGTCCGTTCTGCGCGGCGGACAGACGAGATCGTTTTCTAGATCTAAAGGAAAAAAGTTTAGTTTTGGACCGAAAACATCTGGACTGGTTTTCTGGTTTACCAGGAAAAGATGCACATCATCTTCCAGCTACAGCTTTTATTTCCTCGTATTTAGGAGTTTAATTAAACCAAAGGATGCCGTTATTGTTAAACAACAGATTTTTCAGGTGAATAAATGGTCTGTATAGCACCTTTTATGGTTCTGCAACCGGGAGGAGACCTAAAGGAAGACCCAGGACACGCTGGAGGGATTATGTCTCTCAGCTGGCCAGGGAACGCCTTGGGATTCCCCTGGAGGAGCTGGCCCAAGTGGCTGGGGAGAGGGAAGTCCCGGCCTCTCTGCTTAGGCTGCTGCCCCCGCAACCCGACTCTGGATAAGCGGATGAAAATGGATGGATGGGGTTCTACAACCCCCCAAAGCGCTTTGCAACACACGCGTAGGAATGGATGTGAGTGATCGCTGTTGTTGTGAGTCAGAAAGTGGAGACAACTTTAGGAGGAGCAGGAGACCAGTGAAACAAAATCAGGATAACTGGTATTAAGTTGGGAAACTTTTTCCTCTTTAGCCAAGACAATTAAAAAAAAAATCATCTTCACCAAGTAGTGGCCCGGGGGCCGGATCCGGCCCGTGGCCTGCATCATTTGGGCCTACTGGAGTCCTCACTGACCCCGGATCTGTCGAGTCAACTGTTTTACCATCCAGGATTTTATCACGGTGAATATTGTGCTGAAGCTTGATGTGAAGAAAATCACGAATCGGACTGAAATCACAATTCAGCCTTTTCCTAAAGTCGTTCATCCCAGGTCCGTACGCTTCCACCCGTAGTCCAAAGGAGACCTGCTGCACACTTCCTCATCCCCTCTCATCACTTGGTAGATGGGACACGTTAAAAGCATTTAAAGCTGAACTGAAAACTTAATTTGATTCATTTCACAGCCTCAATTCATCAAAGACAACTTAATCAACACACTTGTTTGCGTCTGCAGCCACAGCCGGGCTGTAAAAACCTTCCCTCTGTTCTTATTTTCGTCTTTTGGCACGAAACACGAAACGCTTTAGTGTGAAACAAACAAAAATCAGCGTTGGTGTAAATTTGTGTCCTAATGATCCACACGATGAGGTGGAACTATCTTCTTAACTGAATTTATTCTCTTTTGTTTTTATTGAATCACTTTCTCATCCCTGCTGTGCTGAAAGATACGACGTTCCATCCTTGTTCCCGCCTGAGGGAACAACGTGAATCCTGGTTTCATCACAGCTGTTAAGACTAAACACAAAAATAAAAATCAGACGTAAAACCCGGATCTGCTCATTAGAACAGACAGAACAGAACCAGTATGGTGATTTCACTGAGGCGCGTGTCCAAACATCCTCTCTGTTTTACGGCTCCAGCTGCTTCATCCCGGGAGTGTGCAGGAATATTTGTGGCGTGTGATTCTTGTTGTATGAATTTCCTCCTGGTTTCTACCTGCTGGACGTCTGTTTTCTCGTCTGAAGCCTCAGAACAGCTGATGGCAGCTGAGTTTCTCTCTCTAACAGGTAAAGATCAGGAATATTTGAACCGTTCCTGTTTTCCTAAATGATCCTGGTTAATAATTAAATCTGAGCTTAAACTCACAGCGTTGGAATGGTGTTACAAAGGAACGTTTAGAAAGTTTCTATTTTATTTTTAACCTGATGAAAAACCCTTTAGATAATATCAGATGTTTGGAACGTTTGGACAGAGCGTGTTGCATCGTTTTGTGAAGCTTCTCCAAGACGCTTGATTTGTTTTTGTGTTTAGGTCCAAACTCTGTTTCAGATTAATGCTCCGTCTGATCAAAGCTTTCCATAATTTGAGGTAGTTTTTGTGCATCAGAGCAGAAAATATCCTCTTGTTTTGTGTTTTCTGTTAAATAATTAACACCTGCGAGCAAATAGATGACTGGATGGTAACTGCTTGTTTCGAGCCTCATAAATGACGGCAGATTAAAACAAGATGTGTAATAACCGTGATGGATGTACAATAAAATATTTGATGAATAACACCTGCTGTGGTGGAGGGAGATGGTCCCGTTGTGGCCAGGTGAGCAGAACCGAGATCCTGATGCTCTCCTTTACGCTCTCTTCAGCCGGAACACCTTCAGATGGGTTCTCCAGCAGAGACCTGATGGGGTCAACCTGCTTCTAACCTTAATGTTTGAGATGTTATTCATTTAGGTCTTCTGTCGCTTGATTTTGAGTCTTGAGAATTCATATTAAATCTTTGTTATTACAGAAATGATGGTATATCTGGTGAGAGTCTCTTAAAATTGCAACAAAAGCATCTCCAGAAGGTTTTCGGTCCATGAGGGGGGTGGGAGGGGCACTTGACTATTCCAGTTGCATGTGGCGTGTCGGGTAACGGTCCTGGATGGAGGGGAAGGTGGACCCTATGATTTTCTCTGACCTCACTACTCGTAGCAGGGTCTTTTAGTCTTGAGGGCTGCAGTTACCGAACCACACCGTGATGCGGTAAGTCGGGACGCTCTCCACCGTGCCCCTGCTGAAGGTGATGAGAACCGGAGGAGGGAAGCTGACCCGTCTCAGCCTCTGTAGAAAGCAGAGACGTTGCTGTGTCTTTCTCACTGTTTTACTGGTCCAGGTGAGGTCACCTGAGATGTCCGTGCCAAGAACCCTCGTGGTGCTGATTCTCTCCACCTCTGAGAAGCTGATAAAGAGCGGTCTGATCTGCAGGTGTCCTGTTCAGATCGACCACCATCTCCTTGGTTTTTTCCACATTCAGGGACAACACCTCCTCCCTTGTTGTATCTGATGGTTGTTGTCTGAGGTTAGGATCTGAGCAGCTTGATTGGCCACAGCAGTTAGGTGGGCACAGCCAACTTAACAAAAACAAAACTATCTCCTGAACATTTTCTTGTTTTTGTTTTTCAGATTGTGTCGTGAACAGGAAGTGACGGAGCCGAAGCCGTGAGCTGCTTGTGGCTCAGCGGTGCCATGACGACCTGAAGCAGCCGACCGGCGTGTGTCCTGAAGACGTGTGTGTGTGTATTGGTGCATACACACTATGCTGTGTTTGAAGCGCAGTGGGAAGCCCAACGGCATGGTCACATCATCCCTGTGTTTCCTGTGGGCCCTTTTAGGTGAGACACGCGCTCTGATTTCAGTTTCAGTCACAAAGTCGAAGTGTGATTAACCGAGAGCAGATTGTGAAAGATGTGAGTTATACTAGTGGATTATGTGGGAGATAATGCAGTTTGTGTGTGTTCAATTTACCACCTGCTGATCTCAGGCTCTTCTCTGTGGGTTGTTGTGGAGCAGAGCATTCATGATGCTGCAGCACGAGAACACAAGTAGTCCCTGTATCTGTTCTGCATTTTCTGTCTCTGTGTTCCCCATGGGGGGGGGTGAAGGAACATAAAAACATGAATCATTAATCCATAAAATTAGATTTTGTTTCATTCGGACTCCAGGACCCCATGAACCAAGGGTATGCGCGCTGGCGTCCGGTCAGATCTATGATTAATGAAATATTCTGAGCCAAATTCATATTTGCTGTACGCACGATTCTACAGTTCTGGGTCTGATGGAGACAGTTAGCGGGCACGCTGGACGACGTTTAATGATGCAAAACCACGTCTTGTTCCAGAGATGCGTGGTAAAAAATTAATACATCCATGTGTTGCTGCTCCATAAGTGGACATTAAAGCGGGAGGAGATAATCCCATCAGCCTCATTAGAGGATCATATTCCAGATGGAGCGTTGTGATAAGATAGTCTGTGTTTGGAGACCCAGAGGATTTTCTGAGACTCATCAACGACAGGGTGAGGAACTGTGAGCTCCATGTTTGACCCATCCAACCACACGGGGGTTTCCAGCACCAGGAGCATTTCAGAGGAAGCCACCAGGAGTTGTCCGGTTGACCCTGAGCTGAGACATTCCCACTGTGTGAGATGGAATTACTTCAGGAAGGTGGATCAAAATCCTGGAGGAGCACTAAAACGCAATAACCAGCCATAGCCGGGTTTCCTGATGTGGTCGTGGGTTGGAGGGAGGAGCTTTGAGGGACAGAATGGATGAACGACCAGCAGTAGAGCGCCGTGGTGACGAGACACGGCCTCTGGGTCGGAGACGGCAGAGAAAGAAAACCATTAAAACAACTTAAGAATCTTTTATCTCCACTAAAGTGTCAATCAGTCATGGAAGCAGTCCTCTGGTAGGTGCAGCAGTGAGAGGAAGCCCCGCCCTCACAGGTGACATCAAGCAGCCAAAGAAGACGATAACAGATAAACAGAACAAATCACACCACCATCCCAGGACACGACGCTGAAGTCTTCGGCCCTCTGGGTGTGTGTGTGTGTGTGTGTGCGTGTGTGTGTGTGTGTGTGTGTGTGTGTGTCCAGCAGCGCTGACGCTGTCAACAGAAGTTTCCTAGTTTCTCTGTTATTCCTGCAGAGCAGAATCACACCTGCAGCACCTGTTTACACCTATTGTCATACTTAAATGGGGGCGTGTCAAGGGGGGAAGCCTGATATTCCCTCATGTGTGAACAGGATGAACAAAGTGAATGTTCTGGGATCCGTGGGTTTGGTTCATCGGTTTCTGCACATGCAGCCTTCTTGATGTGAGGGTTCACCATCAGTCTGGTGTCCACACAAGCCCTCATGCATAAAGCTCCTGAATTACAGCGAGTGGAGGGAAACACCGAGCTAGGAGGCAAATGAAGCCAAGCAGAAACACAAGTTTGGTGAAAAACTCCTGGAGTTTGTAGCTTGGTCTGTTTGAGCCTTCGGACGGTCTTCACGATGCAGATGGATGGATTCTGAGGCAGGACGGTATACGAGGGCCACCGACTGCTGGTAGTGAAGAATCAGATAGGGAGATGGAAGAGGTATGGATGGGTTAGGGTTAGGATGGATGAGTGGACGGACTCAAGATTGAATGAATGTTTGGAGCTTGGGAGGAGAATCCTAAATTCAGAGCATCTGTTAGCAGAGAGCCATTAGAGCGGTCTGAAGGCCGTTTCTGGTGGTGATGGTGACTCGGCGTTCCGGACCAGTGGACGTTCATGGATGGAGTGTTTAGATGTTTGAGGTGGAAGAGACTGGGTTCTGTCACAAGATCCTCATGAGGATCATCAGCGCCATCAAAACCTGCCGTTACCTTAAAGTCCCGTTTCTTCTGGACAATAGTTGGATTGTCATAATTACAGTCGATCGCTTGTTTTCCACGGATAAAGGCGTGTTTGTTTTTCAGATCGAGCCTCCTCCTTCAGCCATCTCCCTGCTCTTCCTGCCAGAACAACTAAAGCTCAGGCTTTCACCTCCCGTGTCACCGACCTCATTAACCTCTGCTTTAAATGTCCTCCATGGGTGGGTCAGGCTCCTCCAGCCGTGAAACTGGATTCCTGATTTCCCACAGGCTTGGGTTCTCCTCCCAACTCCTGCCTTTTATCTCCGTGTGTTTTTTTGGTGATTGACGATCGGTCCTCCGGCTGCTGCTGGTTTCCATTTAGACACAGAAACACATCGAGTCAGATGTTGTTTAGTGACATTTATTGGACATCTGTGGAAGGACATGAAGACGCCTGAAGCTTCGTGTCTGGGTTTCAGACAGCTCCGTGTTTCCTAACGACAACATTCCTCTGGTTGTTGTTTGTGTGAGGCAGGTGAGGACAGGTGAGTTCAGACAGCCTGCCTTCATCCTCCTCCTCCTCCTGCAGCGTTTTAGGGCTCCAACCACGGCGGGTCTGTGGAAATGTAACTTGAGAACGAACATTTCAGAAAAGTTTCTGCACATCTTCAGATGGTTAAATCCCTGCAGCTGTGAGCAGCAGGATGCCTTGTTTCAGTTCTTTCAGAACATTATGACTACGACGTGACATTTCCATTAGTCCCTGCTCGGCTCGGCTCGGCTCAGCTCGGTGAAAAGTCATTTAGAAGTTTAGAAAAGAGATCGGCGACATCGGCGTCTCTGTTGGGACATTGACGTGAAGTGTCCTGGAGGCCTTTTTGGCGTTTTTCCGCCTCTTTTAAACAGCTGTGATGGGATCCAGCTGTGCGGCAGCTCTGGGGAGGATGAGCGGGAAAAATGTAGTTGTCATCCGGAAGTTCACCGACCAGAATTAAAGTCCCAGAAACTCAGAGGACGGGAATTCCTTCAGTTTTCTGCTGTTTTAAACACCAAATACAGAATTAAATGCAGATTAGTACGAAAACTAATTCATTTTATCGGTTTCTGAATAACATCTAGAGTTTGTTGCTTTTATGGCTCGTTTGATCTGATCTGAATCCAAACAGAACCTTTGTGGACCACTGTTGGTTTTCTGCAGCTGAGTCCATGAGAGAGACACACACACACACACACACACACACACACGGAAACAAGCTTCTTAAGAAGATTGATGCTTGTGGACCTTTTTGCTTCTATACCCTAAAGCAGGGGTTCCCAAATTGGGGGTCGGGACCCCCAAGGGGGTCCCCACAAGATTGCAGGGGGTCCCCAAAATTTTGTCTTTGCTGAGGTTGTGAGGTTAGCGAGATTTTATTTGTAAAAATTTCATTTATAAAATCCCAATAACACACCCTACAGTATAATCAGAACTCCATATAAAAGTTATAACTCAGTATGTCTGTAGAAAGTTTGTAAATGATCACATTTAATGTGTTTATGCGTGTAGGAGTTGGGTTTGGGTCCTGGCTTGTCTTGGACACAAGAAAGGGGGTCCTCAAAGAAAACATTTTGGGAACCCCTGCTCTAAAGAACGTGTGGAAGATGCCGTTCAGTAAACCGACGGACCTGTTGGTAAATCCAGATTATTTCATTTTCAACACGATTGTTTTTATTTCTGTTAGGGTGGTCCAAAAGCATCTGACGCAAGACTTGGTTCCCTTTCAGTGGATTTCATTAGAATTCCTAGGAAGCGTAAACAGAGTTGACCTCGGAGCTGGTTGGGATTCATCAGCGTTTGTTTTCACTGATGAGCAACAGCTCCGGTATTCAGAGATCTCCAGGCAACAGGAGGTGTCTCATCATGAGTGTCAGAGGTCCTCGCTCTGATTCCCATTATCACCTGCTGCTGCTGCTGTGTGTGTGTGTGTGTGTGTGTGTGTGTGTGTGTGTGTGTGTGTGTGTGTGTGTGTGTGTGTGTGTGTGTGTGTGTGTGTGTGTGTGTGTGTGTGTGTTTACATACTAACAGGAAAACATGAATTCTTTTTACATTTTGTACTAAAGTTTTATTTTTTTTAACTAGTTAGAAAAAGACGACAAAGTTTCCCACGAAGATTTGGAATCTAGAGGACGTCACTCCTCCTCTTTCCGTGTAAACGAACAAACAGCTGATTATACCATCAGGATGGAGATTCCACCGTCGGAAGATGAGTCGCTGGATAGCGAATGGGGCGGACCCTTCAGAACTAAACTAAAATGAGCGAATAAACTCCGTGCACACGCCTCAGGGTCTTTGAAGTCTGCGGTTCTTAAAGCTTTTAGCTTCTGATCCACATGAGAGCGGTGAGGACTTGTGACTATTAAACAGCTTCATCACAGCCTGAGTGTGAAGGAGACACGTCACACAGACCCAAGGCAATTCGCTCATCGGCGCATGGCGTGGTCGACTAGAACCACGGGGACAAACGTAACCCTAACCCTGGACCAGGAGATCCCAACCCTGGTCTTCAGTGGCCTCTGTCCTGCTCCAGCACACCTGATTTAATGGTTGAATCACCTGTTCAGCAGATCATTGAGCTCTGCAGAAGCTCGTTGAAGCAGAGAAACCTCTAGAACATGCTGGATGGGGGCT